>OZ012681.1:115113898-115489431 GCA_963942445.1 Argyra leucocephala | reverse complement strand
AATAAAAAAAAAAAAAAGAATAAACAAAAAAAAAAGAGCTAATGGAAAGGAATCATACACACATTATAAAATAATTATTTATTATAATTAAACAATTTAAATTGAATGTCGACTTTGAAAAAGGTTATTATTAAAAAATCTGAAACTAATGTATTTAACCAGATATCTGATTTTGAAATAAATTTAATATAATAAAGAAGAAAAAAGAAACGAATTTTAGAAATTTATTAATAAGAAGATTATTAGTGGTTCCTCGTTCAAATAATTTCATAACTTCATAGCTTTATATTTATTATTTTTTTATTTTTTAAATATTTAGAATAATTTTAAGGGAGGACGATTAAGTGTATTTCTGTGTATTTTAATTCAGTTTTTAGTTGTAAGTTTTCACTTGTTGAAAATAATTTTTTCTGTTTTGAAATGTGCACATTTGCATTTCAGCGAATTATGAAATATGAAAAAGAGACCTGGAGCAGCTATTTATACAATAATTATATTATTATATATTATAAATATAATTATTATAAAAATAATACAATTTTTTTCACAAATTTTTGACAACTATTTCATATTTTAAAATTATGAAAATAAACAATAATTTACATATTAATATGAATTTATTAAAATTTGACCGGAGAACCACTATTGTTTTTTAATCCTATTTTTAAATATTTTTTATCAAAATATTGCATAACTAATTGATAATACCATTAACAAAAAAGAAAATATATTTTACATAGAAGAAAAGCTTTCGATTAAATTTTGATCTATAAGAAGTAACATATAAAATATTATTCTCATAACAAAAATATTATAATTTTTACACCGCCCTTATTATATTTCAAAAAAAAACTTTCCCAACATTTTTGTAAAAACCTTACTTCTTTTAAAAAATTTATATTTATATACATCAACAATTCACTGAACTGATCTTAGATTGTGTTTCTTTTCCATAAAAAAAAAAAAAAAAAAAAAATTATTCTTAAACATTTTTACACATTGTCTGCAAGTGTATTTATGCTCATTTCTTATATAAAAAAAATAGTTACGAAAATTTAAAATTATTTTTTTTTTAATTAAATTTCTCTTAATTTTATAATTTTTGTATAATAAATTATTAAACAAGTCTTATTTTATTAATGAATTTCTAAAATAATTGATGTGATGATTGCAAACTAATAATAGTTTCTTTAACTATTACACACACACACATACACACAAAAATAATTTCAGTGATCAAAAAGATTATGTTATTATGTTGTATATATTTGCATTTTTAATAAAAATAATTATTTTTTAAAAATTATATTTTATTTAATATGTTTGAAAATGTGATCTAATGAAATGAATGAGAATATTAAAATTTATATAGATATATTTATATATATATATCCAGAAAAAAAATGTATAACATATAATATACATGAATATATTATTACAGAAACATGTATTTATTAGTTACTTATAAAGTATATTATTATTATTACAAGATCTAACATTCCCGCCTTACACATTTCCGTAAGTAAAACTCTTGTAAAATAATTTTTACTTTAAATATTGATATTTCGGAGTTTTTCATATATCTCCATAAATCTTTATATTCATTTTTGTTTTTATTTAAAATTAAAAATCAAGTAAAATATGTATTTAACTGTCTTATAAGTTCTTAATTCAATATTGCGATAAATGAGAAATTAAATATTTTTCCGAATTCTTATTCAAATGCAAAATTCAATCATTATTTTTGATAATCAGATTTGTGTTTTCAGTGATGTGTATCTAATGTTTTATTATGTAAATATCAAAATTTCAAAAGCAACCATTTATATATTTCATTCATTGATCAAGCACTGGAGAGATTGACATTTTTTTAAAGGTGATAAACACTAAAAAATATGTAAATCGTCAAATTATTCAAAAATTATAATGAAAATTTGTAATTCTTAAATTATATTATTACCATATTCATATTTAAATATGAAAATTTTTAATTTATATTTAAAAAAAAAAAAAAAAAACAACAATGTTGTTAATAATAATTAAATAAAATATTTAGAAAAATTATTTTTTATCATAGAAATAATTTACTTACAAAGTGCCAAAATAAAATAAATGATGATTATTTTTTTTAGTGATTATCACACCCTTACAAAATGCCACTCCTTGATGAACAAAGTATATTATTGATTTTGCAATATTAATATTTGAATAATAAATAAATTTGACTTTCATACAATATTCAAAATTCAATCATTATGGGCAAATTATGGAAATATATATATATATATAGATGTAATACTTTATTGGCCATTTTACATGCTGTTATAGTTGCATCTTTTTCACTTTGTTTTCCACCCTCTTCCAATAAAAATAAAAATTTGTAATTAACGGAAGAAGGGTGAAAAACAAGAAGATAGATAGTAACTATAACAGCGTATAATATAAACCAATAGGTGGTATTACATAATTATTTAAACTTAAATTTTGATTAATTTATTAAAAAAAATTTTTTTTTTTTTTTTTTTGGATATATGCATACGAAATTTTTTTTTTTTTTTTAGAAATGATGAATAATCGTTGTGAAAATGATATTGATAAATTTAATAGTAAATAGATAGATTAAATTTTATTAGATCATTCATATGATCCCAATATCAATGCTGGTCGCCGTTAGGATAATAATTAGTGTAACATTTGATCAATAATAAATAATTAAAATTAATACAAAGGTAATATTTAGTTTTTATAATTTTAAATTTAAATATAAATAAATACATAAATAATCATAATTAATATTTTTATAATGCACTTTTGTTGATTCACATTTCAAACAACTTAAATTTAATATTAAACCAAAAAAATAATTAATTCTCTTTTAAATTTTTCGTTTTTTTTTTTTTTTTTTTTTTAATTATATTTCCAAAAAGATTTTAAATCACAATTTTTTTGTTTTTTGTTTTGATTAGTTTTGAAATTTACAATATTTAATTATTAAATGTCTCTTGTAAATTTTCATTTTTTTTTTTTGTTTTTTGCACATTTCAATGATTATTATACTTACTTTACAGTTATCTTTAAAAAATATATATATACTTTAATATGGAAAGACATTCAGTTAAATTTGATATTTTTTTTTAAAATAAAATATTAATAATTAAATTATAAATAGTTTTTTCATATATGATTTCTCATATCTGTAATTAAAATAAATTTTCCGACTGACCACCCGTATTCATATATACATATATATATAATATATATAATTCATAAATATATATATATATATATATATATATATATATATGATTAAAATCAATATATTATTAAAATGACGATGAGCTATTTAAAAAAAAAAAAAATTAATAAATAAATAATAACTAAATGGCTGCTGGCCCCAATACACAATTGCTTCACGATTTTTCTTTGTCTAATTAGAAAATATATATTTGTTTATATTACTAAATATATACTTTTAAAATATTATGCATATTTTAATGGAAAAAAAAAGAGGTAAATATTTTTTGTTTTTAAATTGTAAAAAAAAAAAGGTAATTATCAAACCGAAGTCTGAGTTTTTGATGATTTGATTGTACACATTATATGAAATTATAATTTTTTGTTTTATCTTATTAATTATATAAATTAACATAATATATAATAGATTTTAATAAACACATTTTTAAAGCTTGTATTTTCAAATTATTTCAATTTTTAATTTATTTTTTTAATTTAATTTCAATTAATAAAAGATATATTTTATACATTAACCTGAAATTTTTATAGTCAATATTGCTTTTTTTTTTTTTTTTTTTTGAAAATATAAAAATTTTTCTTTGTTATTAATAAATGTATTTAATTAAAAAAAAAAAAAAAAAAAAACAAAAAAAATGTTTATACTTTTTATTAGTTTTATTAATTTTCTCTTGAAATTTCTAATTATCAATATTATTTAATTAATATTTACATATACAATATACCTATACATTAAAACCAAAACTTCATAAAGAGAATTTTAAATTAAAAAAAATAAAAATACAAAATATGTATATTGTTTACATGGATTACATAAATAAATATTAAAGATGAAACTAAAGAAGATATCGCGCTAACTATTTAAATAATTAAATATTATGGATACATACAAAATAATATTATTGTGTACGTTTATTATTTTCGCTAAATAAGATAACACGTTTACGAAATAAATATTTACTTATTTCTTGATGATTTTAACATTGTATTTTTTATACTTAATTATTATATTTTGAAATTAGATTTGAATCTAATTATGTATATAATTAATTTATATACAAAAATAAAAAATACAATATATTTATTTATGTATAAATATATACATAATAAATGATGTAATATATACCTAAATATGCATGCAGATTATTTTTGATAATCAGATTTGTTTTTGGTAATAACAATTAAAAAGTTGAATTTAACTCTTATCAATAAAATAATTTTTTACTTTAAATATCGATACTGCGGAGTTCCATATACATACATAATTTATAAAACAAACTATCTTTATTTTTTATTTATAATCACTCAAATATCAAAATCAATGTACAAATATATAAAAATAAAAATTGATATTTATTATGTTTATATAAAAACATAATACATGTGTTTCCAAACAACTAGATATTGTTGATTTAAATTTCTTATATTTAATCTTTAAATTTGTACATAACAGAATACGGCCCAAAATTTCATCGAGATTAAGTGACCTAATAAAATCAAATTTAAAGTTTGTACATATATAAAAAATGCGTAGTTCCAAAAACCATTCAGGTTAAGGGCCCGAATAAAAATCAAATCTAATCTAATCCAAAAAAAAAAATGTCACTTCACTCTGCCAAAAAAAAATAAAAATATTGTTGTGTATTTGTTTTTCAATGGTTTCAAACTTTAAATTTTAGTTCGGTTTAAAGGTGGTTTAAAATTTTTTACATTTTTTTAAATTACGCAACTCTGGGTTATTTTTTTTTTTTTCTTTTGTTGGCTTTTCTATTCTAATGAAGAAAGTTGAAATTGCACTAAAATGAAGAAAGTAAAGCCGAAATATCGATATTTGGAAAATAAAATTAATTTATTTGTTAGTGAAAGAAAATTTGAATTTTGAATTGCAATACAGATGTTTATTGAAATAAAAAATAAAATAAAAATAGAATTGAAATTGTACTTAAATTTCTTTACGAAAATAAAATCGAAAAATTTTAAATTGATTCTTTTAAAAAGAAATTTTAAAATTTATGTTTTTTTTTTTTTATTTATTTTACCTAAGGTTTTTAATTTATAGTTTTACTTACATACTTACAAACAATACACTAAATTTAAATTTAAAATATTATATATATATATATATATATATATATATATATATATATATATTCTAGTTTTTAATATAAACGAGTAACAACGATTTTTTTTTTTAAACAAAGGTTTTGTTGGATCCAAAATCGCTTAAAAGCGACAAAAAAATTGTAATCAATTTTTTTTTTTATCTAAATAATTGATTTATATTTGTATTTGTATTTTTTTTAAATCTATTTTATATCATAGATTTAAAAATATTTTGAGAATCAGATACTGCTTTATTTAGATAGATCAAAACATTTAATGTAAAATGTTAAGCAAAATTAGTGAAGGAATATAGGCAGGGCAGTTTAATATTGAATCTTACATTACAAATTTTCTAAAATAGCATTATACTAAAATAAATGCATTGATTTTATAAATAATTTGATTTCTACTACTGACAAAAATAAAAAAAGTAAGAACAAAACCTTCTTAAAAAAAGATAATTTGAAATTCAATTATGAAAAATGGAAAAAAATTCGACGAATAAATTTTTTTTGAATGCAATTTCTTATTTAGTTAATTAAAACTTAATTTAGTACTACGGTACTAGATAATATCTATTATTAAATTATTTTTTTTTTTTTTTTAATACATACACTTTACAATTTATTTGTTAACTAAAAAATGAGTTATTTAAAAAGGCAATTCTAAATCATAAAAAATGTATGATGATAAAGAGTTGTTGTTATGTTTATGAATAACATACATATTTTGTTTACACAATATACGACACTTACACAAACTATTATTTTAATATTTTTTTTTTATTTTTTGTTTTTTTTTTTTTTTTATTCGTATAAAAACTGTAATGTATTTTAAATTTTTAATACTTTCGACTTATTTTTTATGGTTCAAAAATTTGCTATAAAATAAGAAAAAAAATTAAAAGATAGTTTACAAAAATATTCGATATTACATTCTAATTAATTATCTTATTTTGTATTTCTGTTTTCAGATATAATACCTTTTTTTTTTCATTTAGCTAAGTTTTAAATGTTGTTTTTGCTCTTAATTAAAATTTTTAATATTTTCTATCTATTTTTATAATTAGTAAAATTTCAAAAATTGTGGCAGACTATAAAATGCCTTTTCATTCTTAATTTTTTTTTTATTATTCTTCTTTTATTTGACTGCAATTACTGTAATAAATTTTTTCATGAAATAATTTGCTCTTTTATAAAATAGTTACTTTGTTTTTATTGTTAAAAGCAAAAAAAAAAAATGTATGCTTTGAAATGCTTAATTTGACATTGTTTTCCTCATATATTTAACATTAGAAAATAAAATAATTTGCCGATGAGTTGTTTTTTTTTTAAATTAATAATTTTAAGAATTTGTTTAAGAAATATTAAAAATTAAATTTATTTAAATAGTATAATATTATACTTCTAATTAATAAATTTCATCTGCACTTTCTTTTTTTTTTTTTTAATTATTATTATTATTTCTACTAAAACTATAAAAACTATTATTATAATATTAATTTAATTTGTCAATTTCACTTAAACTAAATGCTTCCTATTTTTATTTTTATTTTTAAGTCCTTAATTTAATAAGAATTTTTATTAAGAATGACTTTTATTTTTTTTTAATGTTTTTGACTAATTAAAAAAAAAAGGAAAATGTTACCTTATAAATTCATAAAAATTAAAAAATTATATAGAAAAATATATAAAAACAATAAAAAAAAAAAAAATGAAACTTAATGGAAAAACTAAACAACTTGTATTTTTTAATAATGTATTAAAAAATCGCAGCCTAACCTGCTTCACTATCACTTGAGTCACTCGAAGTGCTGTCACTTGAACTGGACGAAGATGAATCACTAGATGATGAACTTGATGTTTCATGACCACCATGCGTTACATCAACTTTATTTGCTGCATCTCCTAAATTAAAGATAAAAGAAAAATAATAATTAAAAATATTTGGAAAAGTAATGCAATATTAGAATGTATCATTTAAAAACTATATTAAATGCAGTCGTCTCAATAATTATTTGTGCATAAAACAATTTTGTACTTAACACAAACAAAGTTTTAAAAAAAATTTCAACCTGATATAATGTAAAAAAAACTATGTTGTCAATGTTATCCGTGAAATAAGTTGACAACATTGTGTAATGAGAACTTACAGAGACATTGGGCCTTATTCTGAGTAGCGAATTTTTCGGTACGTACCGAAAAATATGATAAATTTAATTTTTGATATTCTGTGAAGCGAAATAGCGATACTGATCGGTTTTTATCGCAACCTTTCGATTTTCATGGTATTATGATAAATATATCATTATAGAAAAAGGTAGTGAAAGATGGCGAATGAGAAAAAGTAAATATATAATTAACGTAAAATTCAAGTAAACTAATTTTATTTATATATATACATATATATTTGAAAATAATTATTAAATATTATTTTACATTTTTAATTATAAGAAAAGTTACAAATAGGAGGCAGTTTGAATGTTTGTTGGTGCAATGATTTTTACATGTGTTCCATCAACATACAATAATTCCTGAAAATCCAAATTTATTATAAAATCCCAATTTGATGGATGATTTTTCTTCTTCGGTTTCAGGAAATTTTATATACTCTCGACACAATTCCGTCTCTAATATTGAGAAACATTGTTAATATTTTAGCTAATATTTTAGAAATAGTTGATTTAGCTAAAACAAATATAATTGAACTCATTTTTTTATTATACTTTGTTTCGTAATATAAATGCAAAAACATTTTTTAATATCGATAACATTTGAATTTAACTTCACTTAATTTAACTTTTCAAACAAAAAATTAAAACAAAAAATTAAAACAAAAAATGTCAACATAAAAAAAAAAAATTTGACAGTTTTAACGAGCAATGCTGCCAGTTTTGCAACATATCGTATCATTCGCTTCTCAGAATACCAAATGTGATGCAATGTGATGCTCTACTGGTACGTAGCGAAAAATAGATTCCCTTCTCAGAATAAGGCCCATTGTTTTTTAATTCATTTACACTATACAACATTGGGTTTTTAAATTTTTTTAAAAAAACCTGTCAAATTGGTCGCGAAGACATCGTCAACAACAGTTGAGATCATTGAATCAATGTCCCAAGCTTTTGTAAGCTTTTGTAGACATTTAAGATCATGTAGACATTTACCATGTCAAGAAAATTTGAAATTTCGCTGGTTTGCTTCATGAAATTAGTCAATTCGAAATGTTTCCAATTGAACAAAGATAAAAAGTTATTAATAAATTGTTCACGTCTAGACCTAAAGAATTAGAATTAGTTTTTCATTAGGCACACACCTTTCGTATATTAAAAACAAATTAATTAAATAGTTTGTAAAGAGGTGACGATCGCGACTTTCCATCACTATCATTCATAATTCCTTTCAATAATTCCTCCTACTTTTGTTTGAATTTAAAAAAATATTTATATATATATATATATATTGTAAATGTTTTAATTGCAAATGTAATTGTGATTTCATTAAATTGTATCCTGAATTTTATTAATAGAAATTTTAAATACTCCATTCCATACTACAATGAAGTAAAAATACTTTCTATTTGTAACTTGTGTGCATAAATTTTTTTATTATTTATTTATTTTATTTATTCGTACTTTTAATTACTTTTTTTATATATAGTTTCATTTCATCATATATGGATAGCTAGTAGTTCGACAACAAAATGTATACCCTTATCATGATTCTCGAATCGAACGTATAAGTAGACGAATTCGCTGTCATGCGATCATGATTAGCGAAGCGATGAAATTGTCGACGAATACGTTCGAAAATTTGTCGTATGAAAAATTATGGTAACAGCCGTAAAAAAAAAAAAAAAATATTTTGTTGTTTTTCGAGTAAAAATGGAGGGGAGGGTAAATTTTAAAAAAAATGTGAGAATATTATTTACAAAATTTATGAATAATATAATATGATATTATTTGCAGCTATAGAAAAAAAGTTTGATAAGCTGATGCAATTGAGAGAATAATGTTTAGGCTTGTGAGAACAGCAAATTAGAATAAAACTGCATTAAGTGTTGTGGAATCGATTTGCAACCGAATTAAATGTATTAGGATCTTCAAAACGTGAATTCAAAGAGTGGAATAAAGCATTGTTTATTTGTTTATTCGTCTATGTACTGCGTTTTGATAATAATATGATTACAGGTATTGCAAAAAAAAAAAATATATAAAAACAACAGGCGTAGGAACAAGCTG
Organism: Argyra leucocephala; assembly: GCA_963942445.1. Classification (NCBI taxonomy): domain Eukaryota; kingdom Metazoa; phylum Arthropoda; class Insecta; order Diptera; family Dolichopodidae; genus Argyra; species Argyra leucocephala. Next base: position 115,479,836 of record OZ012681.1, on the reverse strand, counting down.
TCGATGCTCTGTTGAGCAAAGAACAAAATCCAGAGAATCCAAATTAATCTAGAAAGCCGTTCTAAGTGTTGTTACAAATTCAAATACACTTGAAGAAACCTAAAATGAAAAATAGCAGTAAATATATACGAAACAATCGAAACCCTGAATTATTCAGTCTTCTTCAGTCGAATTATTCCTTCATCGGAAAATCGTATTGCACAGACTAATGTTATTATTAATAATATATTCCATTTGTTCTAATTTAAAGCTTCAATTTATGTTTTATTAAATTTAGAATATAAAATAATGCATCTTTATTTTTTATTAATCTAAATATACTTGTCAAAATATTTAATTTTCATCGTTTAAATATCACAATCGTTTAAATATCACAACTTTGAAACGACCTCCTTTCCAACATTGTCATATCAAAATTATCAAATTAATTACACAACATTGCAATCCATACATAAATTTTATATATTTTTTTTAATTCAACTTAAAAAATTCATTTAATATTTTAAGCTTCTACTAAAATGAATGAACAAAATTTCTTGGTAATGATATTGTTTGTAACAATTTTCAGTTTATTGAAAAATTTGTTTACTTAATCATTGTAGAAGTATAAAGTATAGTATAATGTAAATAAACCCTATCAATCAAATCACAAATAAATAAATAAAAAAAATTAACAATACCTTTTTTCGCTGTCTTTTTAGCTGTACCTAATTGTCCAGTCACGTCTTGAAGACGTTTTTCTAGTTCTTGTTTCTTTTCAGCCATTTGTTCATCTTTCGATTTACCGGATATTTTTTTATCTATTAAGTAAAAAAAAAAAAAAAAAATCAAAAAATATATTTTATACACATTTAAGTTTATAAAGCTATAAATATTACTAGAATGTTAAACCAAAGAAACTTTTCATTCTAACTACAGGGGTATAAATTAATAAGATGATTATAATTGATTCTTATTTTAAAAATTATAAAATAAATTAAATCAAATTCAAAGGGGGATTAACATGCAAATTAAAATACATAGTAACAGTAATTTTGTAACTACAAAAAAAAAATGAGAAAATTTATAAAATTTAAAATTTTGAATATAAAGTGTAAAATAATTTAAAATTCAAAAAAAAAAAACAAAAGAAATTTTTCTAATTGAAAAATAATCAATTAAATATGTATGTATATTTCTTTGATAAATATATATATATAAAAATTCAATCCATCACCAAACTAAAATCTACTTAAAAAAAAAAAAATAAATAAACTAAAAAAACAAACTAAAATTAGTAGCTGAGTAAAATTTTGATGAAATAAAGAATATGCCGAATAAACGATTTTACTAATAGCAAATTGGTTGGAACTTAAAAGAAAAAATAAAAGTATTTAACATGCTAACATGCCAAGTTTTGAACCCTTTTTGTTTTATTAAATAATGAAATTGTGTGCTTAGTTCATCCAATTAACACAGACACTACTAGGTTTATATTTAATTTTATTGAATTAAATATTTCATATATTTTCTCTTATTCAGAACACTATTTTAGTTTCGATTTGTTCACTCTCTATTTCCCTAATCAAATTAAATATGGAGAAAAAGGAAGATATTTATTAAGAAAAAAAAAAATGATGATTTTTAATCTTTAATTTAGTGATGGTTAAATCAAATTTTTAAGGCACGAACGCATCATTTCTATTATATATATAATACAAAAATAATATATATAAAAAACATAACAAACAAAAAAAAATATGAAAAGTTAAATAATTTAAAGTTTTTTTTTTTTTGTTAATTTATAAACGTGCCCTCTAGATATTTTGAAGTGTAGCAATATTTTAATATTTAAATCAAAATAAAAAAAAATTATTTTTTAACAAACAAGCTGTTATTCAAATTAAAAAAAAAAAAAAATTAAAATAAAAAACAATGTTGAATGTGTTGTAAAATGTGCAGTTGTTTTTTTTTCTTTTTTTTTTTTAGAAATTTCTACTGTGTTTTGAGCTTTTACATGTCTTGCAAAAAACTTCTATTCAAAAAAATGTTAAATTATTGAATTTGATATAATTTAATATTAAAATAGAATGTAAAGCCTATTGTTTTGTTTACAAATAGCAAATTAAATTTTAAAAAAAATGTACAGCTTTCATAAATTACAGCTCTTTTGGATTTAATATATGATTTTTAAAATGATATGAAAATTAACTTTTTTCTTTACTTAAAATTTCTATAAAAATTAAACTGTTTGCCAAAACGTAACAGAAAATATTAAATATAAAGTGATTTGTGTATTTGTTTTTAATTTTATTTTTGAAGTTTAGAATTTAGTTAAAATTTAAAAAAAAAAATAATTTTTTTTTTTAAATATCCTTTTTAAAACCGTTGATAGTAGTGTAGTGTCCATTGGGATAAACTTACAGTAAGGCTTACGAGTTTTTTTACGAAGGCAAGAAGCAACGTAGCTTTCCAGTTCTCTTAAAGTTGATGGTTTTAATGTTTCGAAATCTATTTCAATTTCATCTGGATTTGAATCACGTAATGATGGTTCCCGACTTTGAATTATATGGACAACACGTCCAAGTTTGTCCCCTGAAGATGAAAAAATAAATAATTTTTTTAGTTAATGATTTTCAGTGTATTTGTATGTATGTATATGCTATACTGTAAGTATTGTTAGGCAATATAAATTTAGAAAATAATTAATTACCTGGTAATTTATTTATATCTAAAGACAATTGTCTTTTTTCATCATATGACATAGGTTTAGCTGTGTCTTCTTCTTCTGAATCAAAATTCATAACTTGACTTGCTTTCTTTTTGTTAGTGCCTCTTTGAGCACCACCAGCTCCACCAGCGGAATTTGCATTTGTAGCACCAGGACCACTTGTTGCATTATTTTTACCTCGTTTAGCTCCGCCACCGCCACCACCACTAGGTGTAGGACCCCCAGCTGCAATTGAAGCAACATTGGCTTGTTTTCCACCACGTTGTCCCTTATTTTTAGCACCTTTAGTTGCTGGTGTTGTTACACCAGTGCTAGCTAAATTACTAGTCGCTTGAGCATTTGATGTTACGTTCATACCTTTACCGACACCATGTAATTCACCAGGAATTTTTGTATCTAATGTTGAAGCTACACCACTAACATTACCAGCTAAAATAGCTGAATTATTAACGGCACCCTTTTTACTGCCGCCACCACCTGTGCTAGCTTTTTCTTTCATTTTCTTTTTAATTTTCTTTTTATTCGAGGCTTCTTCCATTAATTTACGCATTTCTTCTTGTAGCTCTAATAATTTTGCCTCCAGTACTTTTAATTTACCTTTTCGTTCTTCATCCGAATTTGATTCCATATCAGAATCAGATGATTCATCTGATGATGAATCTGATTCACGTTTAATATTAACATTGCTGAGACCACCTGGACCAGCAGAAGCAGCATTTACAGGAACACCAGCGCTAACAAAATGACCATGAGCATTTGGTAAAGGTTCATCTGGTATATTTGCATAACGCATTTCAAAAACATCTTGTAGCTTACGACCCATAGCCACAACATCATGATCTGGTGGATTATATTTATAACAATTTGTAAATATTAATCGAACATCAGCAGCAAATTCTTGTGCGCTTTTATATTCGCGATTATCCATTTTTCTTTTAACTGTCCCCAAATCCATTGGTTTTTTAATAATATCATGATAATCATGTAAACCCAGTAATTCAGCATCAACTGGTTTATAAAATGGCCACGCATAACCAGAATGTTTTTTTGAAAATAATTCTTTTAATATTTCATTACATGATTTCAATGAATCTGATAATTTTTCTTTGTTTTTTTGTGCTGCTGAACCTGGTGCTCCTGTCAATGGTGACATTGGATAAGCTGATGATTGGAATGACATTTGATCCTGTATTGAAGATTTAAATTATATACCAATTATATAATTTCTTATTTTAACTTTCATTCAATTTTGTTAAAACAAACAATTTTTAATCAATGAATTTGAATGAGTTTTATGTTTACTAGAAATGATTGATCTACAGTTATATCTTGTTTCCAGTGAAATAAATTTATATACATATTTTTATTTTTAATTTTATGTTTTAAAAACCTAAACAATGAATTAATTTACAAAAATATGAATAAAGTTTTATAATGATGCGTTAATAAAAACATTCAAATTCAGTAAATTTTTACAAATGACTAAAAAATATTTTCAATACAATGTTATAAAAGTTGAAAAATAATATAAATAAGCGGATGGATGAATAATTACATATTATTATAAGGTTTAAAAAAATTTTTCATAAATAATAGAAATTGAAATAAAAAATTAATTAATAATATTTTTCAAATTGTTCAAAAATAAATTTTACACATGATATTATGTGAAATTTTAAAACTAATGATTTTTTATAAAATATTTGAATTGATAAAAGAATATTTTCAAAAGAAAATATATAAAAATTCTGTCCAATCCGCGTACCTTATTTACCTGTCGACCAGATTCTCTTCTGGCAGGTAATTTAGCACTTTTTGATTCAATTGGGGTATACGGTGATTCAAATGCTGTTGCTGTCGGTGTCGTTGTATCCGCCTTTCTTTTAACGCCTTTTTTCATTTTAGCTGGTTGTTGTGGTGGTATTACACCTTCGATTCCATATGGCCCAGCTGATAATGTTGAATTTGCAACAACATTCCCACTTAAAGAATTGTGCGTTGTTCCCGTAGCTCCCGTAGCTGATGCAATACTTCCTGGTACACCAGCTGTTGTTGTAGTTGTATTTGTGCTACCGGGAACTGTTTGTGGTGGTATTATACCAATTGGACGTATTACTGGAACAGTTGTTGCTGATGTTATTTCTATTAAATTTTTTTTTATTTTAATTTAAACAAAAAAATTTAAAAAAATAAAATCATACCCGTAGGTACAGCTGTAGCACTAGCAGCTGACAAAGGTGTTCCTGGTGTAACTGTTGTTGCACCAATAGCCGCTGTTGTAGGTACTACTGGTGTTCCTGATGCTGATGTTGGTGTAGCTCCAGTGGTAGGTCTACTCGGTTGAGTTTTTTTCTTAGGACCTTTAGGTGTTGCTGATTCTATTTCAAGTTCCTCTTTAGGCATACCTTCAATTTTTGCTAGGAAAAGTTTTTCTAATGTTTGAGCCATGACTACAACATCTTCACCAGGCTTATTATAAACATAACAATTTGTAAACATTGTATTATAATCTTGTATGGCCTCTTTTGAAGACCAATAATAATTATTTTCTAAACGTTTTCTTATTGTACCCAAATCCATCGGCTGTTTAATAATTTTATGATAATCTGGAAGATTTAATTTTTTTGTATCAACTGGCTGTTGAAATGGCCAACAGAATTGGTGTTTCCATACTGCTTTCATAACTGTTTTTAATATATACTGTAATTGATTTGTATTACGACCCGGACGTTCTGGTGGTGGTTCAACTGGTGGTTGAACAATACCATTAACAGGTTCCATATGAGGTTCAATTCGTGGTGGTGGTTCAACTTCCATTTTTGATGTTTCTGGCGCCAACTTTAAACAATTTTTTCAATACGAATAATTTATATATTTATTCAATATAGTTTTGCTTCAATCTAAAAACAAAAATAAATAAATAATATTATAATAAAAAATATTAACAAAATTACTTAAAAAAAAATTGTAAACAAATATTTCAAAAATAATTAAAATAACTTACAGTTAAGCCAAAAATATATGAGTTGTGTATTGCTGCATAGTTAAGCAGTCTGTAATTAAAAAACAAATATAACTAAGTTATAATTAAATTTACAAACCTAATTTCTTAATTACATAAAAAAAAATTTAATAAAAGTAAAATTACCAATTTCAACTAATATTTGCGTTTAGTCAGCTCGATGAATTCATTACAATATTTGAGATTGTGAAAAAAAATATAATTTTTGAGTAATATGATGATTCTGTGGAAAAAAATAAACAAAAATAAAATAAATAAATAAATTATATTTTTACAATTATTTATGTATAATATAAAAAAAATTATAGTTAAATGAGTTGAGACAATTTCTTTGTACCAAAGAATTATAATCAATTTTTTTTCCAAATAAATATGTTCTCGTTTTGTAAGTTTTTTTTGAATTTAAGATATGAAAAATAAAACTCTGATATGAATTTGGGTAACGTTATTAAAAATGTACATACAGGTCCAAATTGAGGCAGGTTAGATTTTTTTATTTTATTAAATTAAAAATATCAACAAATAATTTTCCATAATTTTATCTTTATTATAATATAAATAATTAATATAAACTTAAATTATTCTAAACAGTCATGTCAATTTAAATTTACATTTTTTTACAAATTTTTTTTTTTAGTTATTAGTTAATCAATTAAGTTATTTTCAATTTACAGAATGCTAACAAATACAAACTTAATAATTTATATTTTGCAAGCGCTTCTGTGGGAATTGATTTTTTATTTTTTAATCGCATTGAAGTGTTTTTTTTTTTTGGTAAAAAAAAAAAGAATTTCCGAAAGGGAAAAGGATCTAAGGTTGACCTAATTTATTTACAGGTCCGTTGATCAATAAATAAAAACATTTCAATATATATTTAACTAATTATTTATTCAACCAGATAAAAGTATTGAAAATAAATATGGTCTATAGACAGGTATGATTATTCAAAATAAATTATATTTGCCTTTAATTATGAGTTAAAGAAAATAAATACAAAATTAATAAATTTTCTTTGAATATTAAGAATTAATCCCTTCTATATATATACATATTTTTTTTTTCTTCTCCTAAAATACTATATTCATCAGTATGATCAGGGCATTCCACATTTAAATTTCATTACACCTCACGAGTTAGCTTTAATTAGAAATTACAATTAAACCTAAAAATAAATTTTTTGCAAATAAGTTTGAATAAAAAATATTTATTAAAATTGTAATAACTAAGATTTACTGTAATAAAAAAAAAATCAAAATTTTACAAAATCAAAACAATTTTTTTATGCAATTTTTTCAATACAAAAAATATTTATTCTTTTATAATTTATTAATTGACAATATGTATTATGTATCTAAAACAATGAATTCACAAAAAAGCATCTTCAAAAAAAAAAAAATGTTAATATATTTTTGCTGGTATTTAAAACATTAATTTTTTCTATATTAAAAACGATGTAGAAGTGTAAATTGAAAAGCAAAAAATTATAAAAATACCTACATACATCTACAATTTTAAACCTAGTATAGAGTATCTGTCAATTTTACTTCGTGCATACATTTCTATGTATATAAATATATATATTTAATTTATTTTATTGCAATATACATGGAGCTTTTATACCTTTATAAAAATATATTTATACTTATCATTTTCATCACCATCAAATAAACGCTGTAGTGTACATAATTCCAATTCGTTTTTTTTGGTTTAAACAAGCTACATGTGACATGCGTGACGAAAGCAACGTAAAAAAGTATGTTTGTAGTAAAAAAAAAAAAAAAAAAAAAATAATAAAACAAGATTTTGATAATATAGGATATCATAGAAGTCTATCTATCTATCTGACACACTGGATACTGGAGTAAATATTTTTTTTTCTTCAATTTTTAGTTTTTTATAGTCTAGCTAGTTAGCTGTTTTATTCATTATCAAATGAAGTTGCATAAATTAACTAAAATTTTAAATTATAAAAATTTTAATTAATTTACTTACTGTTTAAATCTATTTATTTATAGAAATAAATGTAGTAGGTACAAATTTAAAATCTTTTAACTTCCTACAAAAGTCAAAATATATTTAAAATGTATTTTTACTCATACTCATTTATAGATTTTTTTTAGAGTAATTTATCTTGTAGAAAAGCATTTGATTAATATCCACAAAGGACTCTTAGAGAGAGACGTCGAATTCAAATATAGCTCAAGATTGAAATGACACAAGACCACATTAAATAAATAAAATTTAATTAAACCTTCTACTATTGTTATTATTAGCTTCACATATGTATACAGAAATTAATGGATTTAAGATTGTAGCTAAATTTATAAATATATATTGAATGTATTTTATTATATTACTTAAATATTTGTGTATAATTTTATTAAAAAATCGATTACTAAAATGTAAAAATAAAGAAAAGCAATTAAAAAAAAATCAATTAAAACGTGACATGCCTATTTATTCTATATCAATTTGAATTGTGTAGCAAAATTAGAAAACAAAAACGCTGTATGAATAGCTGTATTTATTAATTTTATTAATTTACATTTCAATTCCATAACAAAATAATCAAAGAAAAATTAAGTGGCTTTTTACACATTTTAATTACACCGGCTTTTTAACTAAATTATTATAGAAATGATTCAATTTAAATTTTAAAATGAAAATGAGATTCATTTGTTTATATTCATATACACATATATATTATATACATATGTATTGTTTTTTTTTTGCTATTTTCAATTTGAATTGATTGTAAACATAGTTTCCGGGTTTTACTTTTTCATTCTGTTTTTAATGTTAATTATATTTATGTTGTATAATTTTGTTTAGCCGTTTGTATTTTCTAAATTTCTAATAAATATAACTATGCAAATATCCATTTATATACGCATACATTGAACTTATTTATGAAGTTATTATATAACTAATATCTTTCAATATTTTTAAATTGTTTTTTCAAATAAACTGAAATAAACAATCAAAATATAAATAATAAATTATCTAATATTTTTTTAAATTATACATTATTCGCTATTACCTTATATTTCGATTAAATTTATTACAACTAATTAACATAGTTAAATGATTTTATCAATTTATTTAAGTTTTTGAAAAATAAAAATAGAAAGTGGCTTAATTTGGTACAAGCAACTAAATATTAAATGAGTAACTATAGGATTTTTGGATACACATATATAAACAAAACATTTGGACGTAAATAAAATTCTGGATACAGCTAATTAGTAGAATTTGTTATTAAAATTACTTTTTGAAAAACTTTTTCTTGTGCCATTCTTTTCGTTCTTCTAATATATATATATATATATATATATATATAAAATTTAACTAGTTTCCAAGGGCTAATTAAAATTTCTTTATTTTTTCATTTTATTTTATTTTTTTACTCATTTGTTTGATTTTAAAGATGCATAATAATATATGAATACATGAATTGCCACAACTACTTTTTCTAACTGCCACTACAATACTACATGAAAATAGAATAGTGTCATCTCAGTCATTTCTGGAAGTAGCATGATGGTATTTTCTCTAAACTTGTAGCGAATAAATAATGGCGCTAAAATACTACAGCTTAACAACAACAACTATGATTGTTACAAAATCATGTTACGGCAGAGTGAATGAAACAGACAAACCTGCTAAATAAAAATATCACAGTATCACAATAACTTTCTCTCTTTATATATATACAAACCTACACGCAGTTAAGTCAACCACAATTTTGTAGATTTTCTATTGAAAATTTTTTTTTTTATTTTTTTTCTACTTTAATATAATACTAAAGTATCACAGCAACTTTAAATTTTTAACCACAACTTCTTTAATGTCATTTTTTCGTTTTTTTTTTCTGATAAATTTTTTTATGAGCGTTCCATTTTTTTATAAATATTTTACCTTTTAAAATTAGTAATCCTTTTTGTAATAAAAACTATTTGATACAGGAATTTCAAAATATTTACAACGCCTCTTCCTGCTTTTGATATTTTGTTGCCATCAAATCATAAATTTCATAACTTTTTTTTTTAATCAAGAGGTTATAAAATATTTCACTTATTTTTTTTAAAAGAAAAACTTCACTAATTTCTCTATTAATCATAAATTTTTTTTTCTTTTTTTTTTTTTTTTTTTTCTTATTGTATTCACTAGGTATATATATTGAACTTGAGAGAATAATTTTTTTTTTAAATTATTTTATTTTTGAGGCGCCTCTACACAATTGAATGACGGCCATATATTAGCAGTCACTATTCAATGAGGAGCCCCAATTTTATTTTTTGTTGTAGTTATTTCTTCAGTCATTCAGTAGTAGATGATAAAAATGCAAAGTTTTCAAATACAATTTTTAATGTCAAAACTTGTTAAAAACAACAAAACTTTATAAAATTCACAAACTTAGTATTGAAAACTATTTATTTTTCTACAAATTTATATATTTAAACTTTATTTATCTATTAAAATATTTAAATGAAAATTTTAGCAATTCAGACGCGCGTTTATTCAGTCGATACCAAGCCGTCGATCTTGAAAAGACGTCTATGTAAATTTAAATTATATATCTTTCCTTGTCTAACACATATATGTAAGCTATTTGAGAAAAGGGCTAATATATCAACACGGCATTTGTTGTATAAATGAATAAAATGGCCGTACATAAGGTAGCATATTATTTTATCATTTTTTTTTTTATATAGTATTATTTTATATACTATTCTATTTTTCATTCATATTTCTAAATCATTTTATTTAATAATATTTTATTGAAACTTTAATATTAATATAAAAAAAACATTAAACTAGAATACATTAATTTTAATGTTTCTCAACAACCTACATTTTTTTTTTTAGCACCAATACAGTTAATATTTTTCACTTTCCAAATAAAAAATGGAGGAGTTTTAATTTTAGGATAAGAAATTCTCTTTTATTTCTTTGGATTTCTTTTAAAACATATTAATCAAAATTCATCTATTATTAAGTATTATATTAGAAAAGTATTTTAAATTGTTTATTTAATTCGAAAATAAACTTTTATTATAAAAAAATTGTAGTTTGACACCTTTCCGGCAAGCAAATTTTTTTTGACTTTCTTCATTTCAAAAACGCTGAATTGTCATTGCTTACAAGAAGCCATTGTTATAAAAATTCAGTACTTACGTGTATTTTAATATTTACTAGTTCACATATTTAAAGTAATTATAATATAAAAAAAATAATATTAGATTTGTAATATTGCAATAATATATTAGAATTAGGATCTAAAAGATATAATTATTTTTCAAATAAAAATATTTAAATTAAAATAATATTAATAAATAGAATTGTTAAAATGCGTATAAGAAAATAATGTATTCCATGTCATAAATACTATTTTTATGTAAACGAAATGTATTTTGCTTTTTTTTTCAATAACGGCAGCACTTAAATTTACATGTGAATTTTTCTCAGCAACACAACCCAACACATTTTAGCAAAGCATTTTGTATTTAGGTAATTCTATTAAAATTTTGTAAATAAAAAAGGTTGAAATGGGAGGAAAAGGTAAAAAAAGAAAATATGTTGGCGATCGTGAAGATGATACAGAATTTGATTTAACAAAAAATATAAAATCAAGTCATATTATTACGGATCAAAAGCGTTTAATAATAGTACTTGAAGGTGCACAATTAGAAACTGTAAAGGTATGTTATCATGTCAAGTCAAAATTTAAGGAAAATAAACAAGTATAAATATGAGTTATTTTTTTTTTGTTTTTAGATAGAAGGTGCTTTTGAATTATTAAATTGTGATGACCATGGATCTATAATGAGAAAAAATGGAAGAGATCCAGGATCTTGTCGTCCAGATATTACACATCAATGTCTTTTAATGCTATTTGATAGTCCACTTAATAGAGCGGGTCTACTTCAAGTTTATTTAAGAACAGCAAATAATGTTTTAATAGAAATAAATCCTCAAACTCGAATACCAAGAACATTCAAACGTTTCGCTGGATTAATGGTGCAACTTTTACATAAATTTGCTATAAGAGCCAATGAAGGTTCCGTAAAATTAATGAAAGTTATTAAAAATCCTATTTCGGATCATCTTCCAGTAGGTTGCAAAAAAATTTTAATGTCATTTGCTGGAAAGCTTGTAGAAAGTCCTAAAGAATTTGTTCCAAAAAATGACGAATCAACAGTGTTTGTTATTGGAGCTTTTGCTCACGGTAATGTTGATGTTGATTATACCGAAGGAAGTTTTTCAATAAGTAATTATCCATTATCCGCAGCAATAACATGTACAAAACTTTGTAATGCTTTTGAAGAAGCTTGGAATATTATTTAATATATATATGTAATTTTACAAATTTTAAAGTATTTTATTTTACCGAAATTTATTTTTAAGTTTAAAGCCTAAAATAAGAAATTTCTACTACTATATAAAATACTTTGTAGTAATAAATTAATCTATATTCAAAATGTTTCATCTACAGCCTAAAGCATATTCTATAAATATATTTAGATAAATCTCCACATTCTATAAAATGTGTTCTGTTCTTTTAATTATAACTTGTGTGAAGAATATTTTAATAAAGTTATAAAATTAAAAAATGCTACCATAAACGAATTTATAATTTTAAAATTAAATTCACATTTTTTGTATTGAAATTTTGTAAACAAACAAAAACCGTCAATAAATCCAAAGCAAAACTCGTACTTTCCGTAGACCGTAATTTTTGTGAATTCGCCGCGATTTATTACCAATTTTCAAATGTTAGTATTATTATTTGTCACAGATGGGGTTGTAGAGAAATTTTGAATTGAAATTCTAAACTTGGTAATTTATATGACGTTTAATTGTTTATTGGTTTATATATTACATATATGTATATATATTTATATTTTGAAATTAAATTGTTTAAATTATTTTGAATAGTATTATTTATTAATTTAAATATCAATTAAAGTTAGTTTAAACTTCGCCGGTTAACAGATATTAATAAAAGAAAAAAATTTAATTTAAAGAATAGAACTAATTTAATATAATTTGAATAAAGTGTAAATTTATATAATAAAAAACATCATGACCGATATGGCTATATATGAAAAATTAATCATATTAGAAGTACAAAAACGTATTAAGGATGAAGAAGAAGAAATATTTGAAATTGTTTCTGAAAAATCTAAACAATGTGAAGCAGCTTATCATGAATATATAAATTTGTATTGGTTATTTGCAAGATTAATATCATCTTCACGTAATATTACAACAATTTTGAAATTATCATCGGAATTACAAAATAGAGTAATATCAACAAATATAATTAGAAAAGAAGATAATGACAAATTGAGTTTAATTTTAAGATGTCCAAAATATCATTATTTAACACCATCAACCGTTGACTTGATGCGTCAATCAATAACGAGCCTTCGTTTTAATAAAAAAATTTTGAATGACATTTACTATTATATTAAACAGAATAAGGATTTAAAGGAAGCAATTGATAATACTTTAATTGGTAATGAAAATGCTTTAACCAAATGTGTACCAAATTTGGTTGATATGGTGGCACTGCTTTTTGACCCTGAAGAATAAAAACATGGCCTGCTCTAAAACACCCATTAGACATGTACACTTTATAATTAGAAATACATTTGTAATTAGCAAAATACTAACAACCAAATTAGGACAGATGGACAAGGAGTTCAAGAATAAAAAGGCTTGCAAAATAAAAAATATGATATTTAACACGCAGATTTTGTTTTTAATATTAATTAAAAGAGCTACAAAATTATTTTAAAAATGTATTTTCTATTTTTTTTTTTTTAATCTTTTCAAGTTAATAATAAACACATTTATCACATAAAATAAAATAAAAATATATTTTTAAAGCCTTTTCGAAAATCAATATATATATATTTTTTTTTTTTGTTTTTCGTTTTAATATATGTAGTTGTATCATAATAATTAATAACTAAGCTTTTTAAATTAAATTTTGAATTATCCTCCCAAATAGTATTTTGTTTTCTTTCAATATTTTTTTTTTTTCAGATTAAATCTCATCCTTAAATCTTAAAATTATTATTTTTTGTTTTTATTTATAATTAATATATTAGATATAATAATAATATAATAATAGTAAAAATTATTCATGTTTGATTCCACAAATTGATAAAAATGTACTAAAATTATGTAAACTGCAGGCTGGTAGCACTGTAAAAACAATATCAGCTAAATCTTTAATTTTTAATTTAAATTCGTTTAATGTGCCCAATAATAAATTAACTGAAGGTGTTGCTGCTACTTGATAGAACACTTTTAGGTGTATTGCTGGAATTTTTGGGTTTTTAGTTTTTGTTATTTTCGCTGTTAAAGAAGGAATACCATGTAAAATTGGTGCTGATGCATCCGCTGTGTTTGTTTCATTTGCTGTTAACGACAAATTATTATTACTATTATTGAATTTATTTTCAATATTTATATCTGTACTATTTATATTATTTGTTGGCGTTGGTGTTGATGAAGAAGCTGCTAATGTTGCATCTGTTGCTGTTTTCATTAATGTATCAAATGTAATAGACATTGATCGTGTAGCTGAAGAATTTGTAGAAGAATCTTTTAATAATTTACTAATAACATATGTGAGTATTTCGTTGATATTATCTATTGTTAAATTTTGAGCCAATTGACGATGACTATTTAATATATCCTCAGATAATTGTGTTAATTGTGTTGTTGATGATGCAAGACCTAAAAATAATTAACAAAAAAAAATTATTTTGAGAAATTCAAAGTGTAAATTTTATAAATTTACCAGTTGATACATAACAAACAATTGCAGCGCAATTATTTTCATAATTCCATCGACGTCTTATCGAAGTTGTATATTCTCCAATTGAACAACCAGTTTCTTCGTCTATATAAAAAAAATATAAAAATTATATATTTTTAATTAAATTGATTTTTGGTTTTTTTGTTTTACATTCAAAACGATCATTGTGCGCATGAGCCCAAACTTGCCATTCAACAAGTGCATCACGTGGCAAGGCTGGTACAACAATATAATCCATAATTGCATTTGCTGTACGTCGTTCCCATTGTCTTCTTGCTTCTGCAATATATGATGGATGTATTACGAAACATATACCTTGTACAACATCTCTTAATTGTCCTTTAGCATTCATTGCTTTTGCAATACGAGATATGTGCCTGAGAGCAAGTTTACATTGTGGACGGATACCACCTTCAATGATTGTCATGCTACCAGGTACTAATGCAATTTGCCCAGATATATAAGTAATATCACCAACCTTAAAAATAAGATTTATAAAAAAAAAAAAAAAATTTAATTTTTAATTTAAAATTTAATGAAATAATATCAAATTTTGTAAAATATTAGCGGAATTAGCGATCTCTTTTTTTTTTTTTTTTTTTTTTTTATATATATAAGTATAAATAAATATCTTAAATAGTATTTATAACATTTATATAAATAGGATATTTAAATCTAACCCTAGTCGATTGACTGTAAGGTCCAATATTAGCTGGAGCCCAATGTGAAATTCCCTGAACGTGCATAGTTTGTCGTTTACCATATTCACCTTAAAAAAAGATAAAATATGTTATACAATTTAACTACAAATCGATATTTACCTTCTGAATCATTATTTTTGTATGCTACAGCTTCAATAATAACATGACAATTTTCTGGTAATGGACATTCAACACAAACTCGTGTTGGTGGATTTTGAAAATTTAATGTTTCAGCATAAATTTGATTTAATGCAGAATATTCCATAATATTTCTTACATACATTGTTATATAACAATAATCAGATAATAAATAATCATTTTGATTTGCGGCTTGTTCTAAAAGTGCCATAGCTATATTCATACCATCTTCTGGTGTTTCACCACAACCTTGAATACCACATACCCATATCCATCCTTTACGATTTATAGCTGTCATTATGTTATTTTCTAATGGTCTTATTTCACGTTCATATTTTATTGGACTTGGTGGTTGTGTATGTGGTGCTGATGTACCTAATGAACCAATAATATAACCACTACTATAAACATTTCCACCACAACCTTGACCACCACCACCACCACCAGTTGTAGTTGTAGTTGATATTGTATTTGTTGTTGATAGTGTACCAGCTGTTGCTCCAGTACCAGATGGTTCATCAACACTTGCACTTTTAGCCATTACAATTGGA
The DNA here is from genome assembly GCA_963942445.1 of Argyra leucocephala. NCBI lineage: Eukaryota > Metazoa > Arthropoda > Insecta > Diptera > Dolichopodidae > Argyra > Argyra leucocephala. Next base: position 115,463,878 of record OZ012681.1, on the reverse strand, counting down.
ATAGGTGATGATGCAGTAATATGACGACCAAATGAATTACTACGTGATAAAATATCACTTTGACTCATTGATTCTCGCATACGAGTTTCTTTTTCAATCATTTCCAGTTCTGTTTCGCTTAGATCTGGATCACTTAAATCACTATAAGTTGATTCATTCAAATCACTAATATAGTCTAAAGACTTTTTAACTAAAACATCACATGACAAATGAAATTCTTTTGGTGCTAAACTTAGTTTTGTAAAATTAATATAACCAACAGGACAAACTGAATCTGTAGAGCTAATTACAATTTGCATATCTTCACTATATTATAATGTAAAAAAAAAAAAAAAAAATTTAGAATAAAATTTTTTAACAAATTTTAATATTTATTTATATTATATTTAAATACTAACACTACAATCCTCTGTTTGAATAAAGGACAGTCCAATGTAAATGTTTCGTATTCACCACCTTCACCACATACGTTCAAGCCATATTTTTCTTTCATATTAATTAAATGAGATTGAACTTCACGAATTGATTTACCTAGATGTCTTTCAGGAACTAAACCTAAAGCAGCCACCTTAAATCCAAAATAAAAAAAAAAATCAATCAAATAAAAAAAAAATTATTACACTAAAAACAGCAATGAATAAAGTACCTTAATCAAAATAGCATGAACCCGACAATCAATCATTTCCTGTAGCAATTCAGTCTGATCTCTCCTCCAAAGATAAGCTAATGATATTAAATTAAGACGATTGCAAACATTTTCAACTCGAACTCTTTGGTAATCAGATAATATGGCACCAACTGCAACTGCTTCAATTTGATGTTCATTCTGAAAAAAAAAAATATGTAAACTCAATAAAATATATATGTACAATAAATTATTATACTTTTATAAGTTTAGCTAATATTGAAATAAATATTTAATAAATACAGATATTTTATTTTTGACTACTGTTTAAGGTTTAAAATTAGGTCTAACTTCCGTTTCCTATAACATACTACACAACAGTTAAGTAAATTATTTATTTTGTACTACGAGTTGAAATTAATAAATTTCAATGTTACAAATATTTCCCGACAGAGTTCAATAAAATAATTGATATATCCTTTCTTACATTTTAAACCATTTAAAACGGTAAATTAAATTTACACATCCGGTCTTGCTTCTTTTTCATTTACAAGTTATTTTTCATTGATAGTGCATTAGTGTTAAGAAAAATTGTGTTAATCTTTTTAATAATTAATATTTATTATATTAATTGAAATAATAAGTATACCAAATAAGTAAATATTAATTTTTTAATCAAAAATTTAAACAATCCACTTGGTAAGCAGATTAATTATTATAATAAAAATTTTAAATCAAATTAATATCAAAGCCTACCATTGAAATAATAACGGTAGTAAGATAATGAATAGATGAAAAAATTAATTGTGGTTATGTATGCATTGATAAAGTAATTTCATTTTTGAACATACATTATTGATCCATATTTAATATATGTACATATAAATTTTAAATTAAATTGTTATAATTATTAAGAAAATATTTTAATAAATCTAATAAAGTGATATAGAAATGATAAAAAATTCATTTCGATTTAGCGCCTTAACTATTAAGTATAATATAGACTTAAAATTACATATAAGGCGAATTTAGTTTTTAAACGATTGTTTTATATTGACAATTAAGTATTATGAATTTAATCAATGTTTCGTTAAAACTTCGTTAAAATTTAATAGATTCGATCTGAAGTGTAAAAAAATGAAACAAATTTACTGGCCCAAGATAAGGTAAGACAAATACTTGCAAATTTAAGAATTATTTTAAAAGTGAAAAAAATTATTTTTAAGTAAAAATAAAATATAAATATTTTTTAGTGAAAAAAAAAAAAAAATTTTTAGTGAAAAAACAAAAATATTTTTTAGAGAAAAAAAAAAATTTTTAAATTTTAAATTCAGAAATTTATTAAATGAATTAAAATTTGATTAGTTTTAATTTTATTGTATTTTAATTAATTTTTAAGGTATAATTGGGTCTGTTCTGCACTGCAAAATCTAAGCAAAAAGATTGTTTTTTTGTATACTACGAAAATTTTTGAAGAACTACAAATTTACTAAACTACAACTACAAAAAGTTGCAAATCTACAAAATTAAAATTTGTTTTGATAAGTCAAAATTAAAAGGATTTTTGCTTTTGATGAATTTATTTTTTTAAAAAAAAACTATTAGTATTATTTTGCAGAAGAAAAAAAATAATGCAAATTTGCCACTATTTTTTTAAAAATCTAATTTTCACCTTATAATTTTCGAACGTTTCGCTTTTTCAAATTATGCAGTTTAGAAATTTCGAACTTGCTGCTTTTACAGATTGGAAATTCTGTATTAACGAACTGCTTGTTAGATATATTTTAGAAATGAATTTACCGTACAGACCCATTATGCTCTACTTGTGTAGTACTTATTCTTAAGTACAGATGAGAGAATAAAGAAATAATCATGAAAGCGAAATGAAAATTTAACTTGTCAAAATTTATGAACAATGCTAAAATAAAAAAAAAACAAGAACTTGTATTTTTGACCACCGGGTAATACTAGAGAAAATATTTGTTATTTATGAAAACATCAAAAAATTACAATAATTAATAACGGTCATATTGATTATTCTTCACTACATGGTATAATTTTGTTAAAATAGTGAACTTATGCCAACTAACACTTTTGCATATTTTTAGATGTCTATTACACATCATTCTTTTCATCAATCTTCTTGTCCATATATTGACATTTTGCAAGGACATATTGTGGAAATGTTGTGTTGTAAATATATTTATTATTTATTTTTATTTTATTTATTATTCATCATTAATTTAATGTCATATTAACAATTAACAATAATTAAGCAATTCAAATACAATGAATATTAAAGTATTAATCGTGACATTTTCGAAACATATATGAATATCGAAAACATATGTAATTTCTGGAGAAATGTTTTTGACTTCAGTTTAAATGGAATTTTTAAAATAAATGTTGTGTACTTATAAAAAACAACAAACAATTGTTTTTTTTTTACAATAATTGCTATAATTATTAAAATTAATATAAAAACTGTTCGTTTAAGAATTACATTATAAATTAATATTATAACATTATCTGAACATTCCCCAAAAAGTCATTTTTTTACCTTCGCTGATTTTGACAGCAATATTAATGAGAATTTTGACAGAAAGATTGATGCGAATAGAACCACCATCAATCAACGGTCAAGATATTGTTTGATTCAATTGATTGATCATAATTCAATTCATCAATTGATCAATTATTGTTTGATCAATTGTTTGATCATAATTCATAGATTATGGGCCTTAAAAATTGCTTTTTTTATGCAAAATGACATTTTGCACTTGACTTTAGACCAAATGTCCCTTTGCGAAATTTACTGAAGTTAACTATCATATATAGACTCATTTTTATATTATTTTAACATATTAAGTTTGAGTAAATTGTTATAAATGACTTTTGTTATAAATTTTTTGTCCAAAAGTGTTCTGATTGGTGTCCTGTGTAGTAGATTGTCAACAAAACAATTCTAAATTGATCTTTTTTGTTCTGAATTTTTTTTTTTACTAGTTTTGGACATTTTTGTTGTTGTTTTTTTTTTTTTAAATATTGACAGTTGAAAAAAAAAACAATTTGAGAGTAAACAAATATTAGAGATCAAATAAAGTGTTCAGTAGATTTTTCTACTGTAAGTAGTTCGAAAGTGTTTGAATGCATTTAATTGCACTTCTGTCCGATTCTGTTCTAAATCTACTGAACAAACTTATTATTTAGAATTTGACATACATATACAAAGGTGAATTTTCAATTTGAATTTATGCAGAATTAAATACGAAGCTGTCAAAAATTCAAAATTTTACAGCTTCAAAATTTTTTTCTGACAAATTTAATTGATTGATTTTCAAAAGTTTTCTGAAGTTTTTAAACACGGTCTTGTGAATTAATTAAAATAAAAAGTTTATATGAAATCTGACAAACTAATGCCTGAAATACATGTGTAGAACTATGCATGCATCGCAGCAAAAATAAATTAGAATATGTATATGGTTTTATATGGAACCAATTATATGTAATTCTGCACGCAGTGAATTTTGATGCAAGATATCTCTATTTCTAATTTTTGATGCGCAGCGGCCGAGCTACTAACACGAAAGATCGTAAAAATTGTCATTTTGCTTATACTAATAAAAAATAATGACAAACGTCATAAAAATTATTTAATATTTACATAATATCTATTATTGTTTTTTGTGGAAATTGAAATATCTGTATGCAGCGATGCATGAGAATTCTGCACATGTATTTCCAACTTGAAGAAACTATAAGATTGTAACAAATTTAAAATTTAATATAAAATTTGTACTTAAACATAATTTGTTATTTTATTATACAGAATTAATAATTAAAGAAAAAAAAAAATACATTTAGCCTAGTTATTGTGAAAAAAAATTAAGGGAAATTTCTGATTGGCTGAAAATTTTGACAGTTTCATATTTAATGAATTTTAATTGAACCAGTAATTCAGAAAATTTTCTCGGCTTGACAAAAATTATAAAATTTATAAAATTTTATCTCAATTTCTGAATACCCCACCAAATAAAGCAAATTATTAATTTGTACATTATATACTTGAAAATAAGAATATTCATATATTGTTGAGAGGCCAAAATACAAATTACTTTAATCAAAAAAAAAAAAAAAAAAAAAAAAAAAAAAATATAAATATTATTTTTAGATTTTTGAGATTTATTTCGTATATAATTGCTCTACGACATTCTTTTTGTTATGTTATGAGGTTCATCATATTATTATTATTATTATTATTTTTTCAAATTAATAAACACAAATGTAACACGTGATGAAGATAATATTTCAATAGAAGAAGCAAAAATAAAAAAAAAAAAAAAAACAATTTTAAAAACTATAAAAAAATTAGTTTTTGTAAACAACGTACATATACACAGAAAAGCTCAATTGTAAAATTTAAATAATTAAAAAAAAAAAAAATAGCAAAAAATTTTACAATTACTTTGCTTATAGCTTTTGGCTAGTAATATGGTGCTAAGATATTTTTTTTTTTTTTTTTGTAACAAATATCAGACGATTAGTAACGGATAGCTAATTCCTTGGAACGTCAATAATTTGTTTACATTACGAATCTATTAGTTAAAAAATTCTATAGTGTATTATTTTATTAGATATAATTATATAGACATATACAAATATATATAAGGTACATAGATATGTATGTAGTTTGATTATGATGATAATTTAAATTTTTAAATTATACAAAATAGTCGCGAATAAAAAATTAAAATTTTTGTAAACAAGTGTAATAGTATAGGATAGAGTAATCTACTTTTGCTAAACGATTTTCATATTTTAAAATTTGGCACTCTCTAACGTGAAAGTAACATGTGATAAAATGTGAATATCATTTGACAGGGACATTTTAAAAGCTTTGATACCGTGTATTGCTTAGTTTCTGTACATTTTGTTATTCATTTTCCAAAACATTCTGATTCTGACAGGTTTATGACGCTTTATTAAAAAATAGACCGTACGAAAGAAAGCCAAAAAAATACTACCAAAAAAAATCTAAAAAATCTAAAAATCGAACTTCTACCAAAATACATATAGATACTTTCTTCGGGTTTGTTTTGAAAAATAACTTATGTAAAAAAAGCTGATATGGTTACCCTATTTTCAAAAGATTGTGATAGAAAAATTAATAGGAGCAGGTACAAGAATGAAGGTCGGCTTAATAAGATTGGCTAGAGATGAATGAGGGAGAAATATTTGTTGAATATTATTTTTTTTTCAGAATCATTATAAATCCTGAATTGTTCATTGTAAAAAAAGGGCAACATTTTACAATGTTTTACGTACCATATTGTATATCGCATTGTATAAACCGAATTTTTAAAACGTAGAAAAAAATAAATCGTGCATTCAAAAAAATGTTGGTACTTTTTGTAAACTTCTGGAATTTGATATTTTTTTAATTCTTATTTTTTTAATAAATTAAATGCAATACACCGGGAAAGCGAGTATCTCTATAATTTTTATATAATTTTAATTACATTTTGATTCAAAAAATGCGTCTAATAAATTGTTCAAAATTATCAAAAACTGATTCATTTTTACGTCAATTTTTTTTTTTTTTTTATATGCATATTTGTAAAAAACAAAACCTGTCCCTCCAAAATAATGTTCCACTTCACTTTACCAAAACTAGTATGTAAATAAAAAATGTATACAATTCGTATTAAATATGGTTTAAAAAGACTGTTTTACAATATGAAAATTCAGAACTCTTCAGAAGACAATCAAGATATGTTTATAACTTGTATACATAATCGAAAATGTCAAACTAAGATCAAATGTGGACTTGAATTCTATCTAGTTTATTAATAGTTTGATTTAAGTTATTTAATTTTAAAGATCAATTTCCAATACTGGAGTATAATCGATTATTTAATAAGATAAAAATCATTATATAGTAATCGAAAATGTCATCTGCCCATCAATTGCATGTTTTAAATTTACAATTTTATCAGTTTTGTGTTAATATTGAGAAATAATTGATCTGAATTGTGTAAAATAAATAATTAAAATATAAAATAAAGCTTGTAACTTGTTTAATACAAATATATGTAATTGATTAAAATAAAAAGTGCAAAACAAATGTCAAAATGTAAAAATACAATGCAGTTACTTCAAAAACGATTTTTTCAATATTATCAAATTACATGTTGTACTTAGGTAAATCGTTAAATAGTTTTTGCATTTGATATTAGTTTGGCATTTCTGATTGCAGCTTTTCAATATTTCAGTTATAATTAATTTCAAAACATAATGTGACATATTGCTCAAAACATAATTTGACATATTTTGTTCAGAGCGTACTCTATGTGCTCAATTAAAATTGACAGTAAGCGTACGTGACGTAGAGCGCATGAATATTAATAGTCAAAAAATTGTATCTTTTCAATAAATTTGAGCGCTCGGAGCCTATCTGTACATGTTCATTATTTAGTCAGAGTGTGCTCAAATCTATTCTCTGATTTTAAAAACACGAAAACGCCTATTTGTACCGTTTAAGACGCTTGGGGGCAATTGTGGTGAATACTGAATAGATTATTTCAATATGAAAAGATTATTGTGTCATTTTTCCTATTTTGCATTTCTTTCTGTATAGATTTGATATGATTGACAGCAAAGGATGGATAACCATACACTATTTATAATAGTAAGATAATGGGTTCGTTCAGTAGCATTAACCGGTAGATCTGGAATCCATTTTGGATCCCTGTACCATATATCTGGCCACTGAACGCAATTCACCACAAAAATTTACCGCAATACTAGCGCCATCACCGGAAAATATAATGAGTACTTTTAAAAATAAATTAAATTTGAATGGAATAATATTTTATATCATACATATAATTTATTTTTTATAACTCTTAATTTAAGTTTTATGTACATAAATCTTCCTTAAGAATTTAAATTTCACACTAATTCAAAAAATAATGGCGATTTAAATTTAACAACTTTCATAAAAAATATAAACATTTAATTTTTCTTACGGTAGATGTCACAACACTCAACACAAAAATTGTTGTTGTTGTTTTTACATATAAAAAGTCAGATCCATGAAATGTATCTAGAATTTTTTCAGATCCATTTTCATTAACCGCGATACATTAACCGGTACATGTACCACACCGTTCAGTAAACAGATCCATGGATCTGTGGATTTCAGATCCAAAGGTTAATTTCACTGAACGCTACCAATCATTTATATAAATTATATCAAATTGTGCTCTCTCTATCATTATACGATATAGGCACTCACTATGTTGTATATATAATATGTATTCAAATACGATATTATGTACACATAATATATTTAAATTTTTTTTATTATCAAATTAAATAAATTTAAATAAAATATATTTATATATACCCATTTTTTTAAACTGTTAAAAATTTTCATTTTATATTAATTAATTTGATTTATAGTACACATATTTCCTAAATTTCTATATTTAACTGTATTATTTTTAAAATTAAAAGCAATTAAATTACAACTAACCATAATGAAAAACATTTTAAAATTTTTATTAAATATGTATATATATATATGTATATACATATATATCATATGGAATAATATATTATACATATGGAATCTAATAAATAAATGAGTTTATATCTAAATATTTATTTGGATTAAAAAAAAAATATACATATATTATATATATATATATATATATACAATAAAAAAATATTTCAATGGATATTCGCTTTTAGTTAACATTTTTAATCTTTTTAATATTTATTTAAAGATATAAAAAGAAAATTTGAATTTTATTTTTTTTAAATAACAATTTTTTTTTTAAACATAATTTTTGGGGTCGAAATATTGGATATTCAATCTTTCTATAAATATTTTTTTTTTTAATATAAAGAATCTGTTTCTTACTAGATACTACCACTAAGTAAAAATTTTGTTAAATAGATCATATTTTTGTGGATTTTATATGTGAGTTAATTTGAATGAAAGTATATCTGACCCATGATATTAAGCCTCACAACCGGTTATAGTCTCTCTTGAATGGATTGATTTACAAACAAATTGGGGAGAAGTTCTATTTTCATATCCAGTGATATGCACTTGAATTTTTTTTGTCAGTTTACTTAGTGTCATACTTTTTGCTTTATTTCATCCTAAATGACTTAGACTAGATTGTTGTTGAAAATAGTCTTGATGGAAGGCTTTAAAATAGTACCTACATATCATATATAAATTTTTTTATAGCCTTAATTTTTTACAGTATTTGGGTCTAAAATATATTAAAAATTAATATTTGCGCAAAACTATAATAACTAGTTATAACTTCAAAACTTATGTAATTAACATAACCTTAAATTTTTACATATTGACAGATGATATTTATTCATTATTGTATGCAGAAAAAAGTAAAGATAAATAAAATAATTGAAATAATTGTCAAAAATAAAAACAACTTATTTAAATTTTATTTCTATCCTTAGAGGGCAAGGGCATACATTTAATTGACGAAATAAGAAAAAATGGATTTCGTCATTTAATTTAGTTTTTTGACACCATTTTAATTTTACATCATTTTACTTAAATGTAAAATTTCTAATACAAAAACTTAATTAATAATAACAGAAAAAAAAACAGAAAAAAAGAATAACTTTATTATTTTTAATTAAATAATTTTTGTTTTTGATAAAAAATTGTTGTTTTGTTTTTGCTTTGATGAAGAGAAAAAATTTGTTTTTGCTTTGATGAAGAGAAAAAAATGAATTTATTTTGTTTTACATTTGTATGGGACATGGGTACTTTTATAATAGCTGTAAAAATGTTTGGATTCTAATTGGAAAATTCCGAAAAAATATTCCGTCTATTTACCTATGTAATCAAACGCCAATTATTCTAATTCAAATTCCATATATCAAAAAATTGACAATTCTTCGACATTTTAAATTGATAATAAATAATATAAAATTTTAAATTATCAAATTAAAAATTTATAAATTATTTAATTTAAAAAACTATAAAAAAATTAATTTTATCTTTGATTTTTACATGTTTTCAATTAGAATTGAACTGTCATCGATTAAAAGCATTTCGACTTTACTAATCCAAGAAGACACAAACCAGAAAAATTTCAAAATAGTCAAAATCTAATTTTAAATCTAATTATATACTTTTATATTAACTTGCAAGTGTCTGTTTATATATATATATATATATATATATATATGTTTATATGTTTACGTGGTAGGTTGGATTTTTTTTTGTTAATATCAAAACCAAATTTATATATTAATATCTGTCACAATTAGAATTATAGTCATTCCATTAGGCATTCTCACACATTCTAATTATTTTCTATAAACAAACACAAATTGACAATAATATAATTGTAATTTCCTAGACATCAAATTGACAATTTTTTGACATTTTAAATTAACAATATGTCTTATGAATTTGAATAAACAATAAAAAAATTTTAAATTGTCAAATAAAAATATAAAAATTAATTTTAAAAAAATAATTAATTGTATGTATACAATGTATATAAAAATCATTATATTTATAAACATACATTATATATACATATAAATCAATCTTATTTTTGATTTTATATGCTTTCAATCAGAATTATTTGTAGTGATATATTTTTTTCTTATGTGAAAATTTAATAAAATATTTCCCTATTTAGAGCCAACATTTTCACATTTAAAATGTTTAGCAGCTAAAATGTATATTTAATATTACAATTATTTCAATAATAAAATTAAATTATTATTCCAAATAACAGAAAATTATATTTTAAAATAAAAAAAAAAAATTAATATAGCGAATTTAGTAAATATTAAATTATTATCGATTTATAAAATAAATTTAAATACCTTTATATGTTCCAACAAATTATAGAGATCTTCAACTTCATCATTGTCAGTTGGTACATAATGTTTACCAGTTTGAGTACTTTTTCCTTTAGTTTCACGTCGATATAATGGAGTATTCATAGCTTTTGATAAAATTTCAATTCCCATATGTCCAACAGTTTGATACATATAACTATCCAATTCATCTATTAAAAATATGTATATAGTTAAATAAAATAAAAATAATTAAAAATAAATAATATGATAATATATATATATATATAAGTACATTTTTATATTACAAAAATATTCTGTTTAATGTGACGAGCTGTCATTAAACTACATAAACTCAATTTTTATTTAATTTTTTGTTTTCACATATACGTATAGATTGTCCTTCTATAAATTTGATTTGATGCAAGTTTCATTCTGTCTAGATAATCAAATTTTATTTTTAAATTGAAAAAACAAAAAAAAAAAAACAACAATAATTAAAATAGAATTTTGCTAAAATAACGCTATTAAATAGCAATGAATAATTTTATATGTATGAAATATTTTTTATTTTTTTTATTTTGAATATTTTCAAAATTTTATTGAAAGATTTTCTAATATACAAAATAACATAATTTTATTACATTTAAGTATATTCATATATAAATTGTTCCTAAATAATTAATTTTATAATAATTTAAAAAAGACATAAGAAATAAATTTGAATGCAACTATTTTGCACTTTTGAAATCACTGTAGATTCAATCAAATTATGTATACTCATATGTAAATTGGATGTAGTTGGAATTGAGTAATATTATTAAAAATATTGTATTATCTAAATTTGAAAATATAAATTTGCATTGCAACATTTTATGGTTTTGTTTTTATTTTAAATAATAATTTTTGTTGTTAGTGATGTATAATGGTGACTTGGCGCGTGACTTTTTTCCTGTGTGTGTGACACACATTTTTTTTCTTGAATAAACTGCGATAAAGTAGAACGATCATAGCGAAATGATTTTCATAATCAAATAGGCCTACAACTTGCAAATATTAAAACTTGTCTTACAATAATTAATTTTTCTATAAACTTCTATGTTAGGAGGATAAATGTTGAAGGATTAAAATATTGAAAAATTTGACTTTGAAATATAGCAAAAATATAGCATTGAGTGGTTGAAATATGTAGTGTACTACATCTACACTGCAGCATATTAAAACCATAGGATTAAGTAGTTAATAAGGTTAATGTTTATAATAATGTTGAAAATATTTTTATCATAACACCTAACCTATTAAAAAACGTACTAACCTACTAAAAAGTAGAAAATAAATTGGTAGTTAGTGAATTTTGGCCATCTAAAACAATTATAAGATAAATGAAGCTGGCTGGAATATTTGATTGAAGTTTAAAAAAAAATTTAACATTCAAATGACCTGGAGTGAAGCTTGTATTGTTCTAACTTGTGTCCATCAATTTTTTTTATATTCTTGACAGTAACTTAAACTGTATAATTACCTTTTCGTACATTAAGAATGGTATATAAGTACTAAATGGTAATATGTATATCAAAGTGTGGCTACTCCTAAAGCTAAAGCCCATGTTTATACGAGGCAAATATTTATCGCAAATCTACCGCAGAAATTTACCTTCAAGTTTATAACGTAAAAAAAACTGAAAGATCTCTGTCTTGCTGGTTGCTGTCAGATTATTGAAATATCATGATGGCCGAAAATGAAATTATTGGCAACAAAAATAAATAAATACAAATTTTTTTATCTAAGTATTATTCTAATGTCAATCCAACAATATTATTTGAATAATTTATATTTTTTTTAAATTTATTAATATTCGATCCGAAAATTACGTTGTCAACCACAGTTTCCTTGCATTTTGTGTATAAAAAAAAATAAAATTATTTTGACACTGACATAAAAAAATTCGAAGAAAAAAAATGCAAACGTCAAAAATCTACCAGAAATATTAAATTTGGGTAGATTCATTTGCTTATCCCTTACCGAAATTATTCCTCACTAACAAATTTTAGTAGATTTCTACCACTTTTCTATCCTTATGAACATGTATGCATGTATATGTACATAGGTTTTTTCATAAACCTATTTTAATGTGACTATTGCATTATACATGGCTGACTACAATCATATGATTTTAATTAATGACGGTCACACTACAAAAATTTATTGACGCTTATGGGCACATTTGAAGATTTTAAAATTTAGTTTTCATTTTTTTTGGTGCAATGGTGCAATTGAGCAATTTATTTTTAAAATTACTTCATTTTTTTTTTGTTTAATTAATTTAAAAAAACCATTCTAATTATTTGAAAACAAAAATGACAAGATAAAATTTTTTCTGCAGTATGAAATTTTTAAAAGCGTAGCTGATTATCTTTTTCTAATGTATTTGCGTCATCTTGCAATGTATATACTTAGTTTAAAAATTATAAATAAACGTATGAAACATTTATAAAGACATGGCATGATTAATGTATTGCAATTATGCGTTTGTGATAAGGTCCTATTAGTTATAGTTATTACTAAATATGCCTTCTTATATAGCATATAGTTTCACTGTATTTAAATTTGAAACAATAACTATCCTCCACAAATTTTATAAAATTTCATTACTTACCCTAAGAATAATGAAATAACAAAAAAATTTTAATCTTAAAGCTTAAGAGCTTCTGATTATTAGTCATATGTACTAAATCGGTCATACAATATATTAAAATATCCGCCCTATGCCAATGAATGGGGTTAGAAGACAATGAATATGATGACTAATCGGACAGCAATAAATCCAGTTTCAAAACATATCCTTTCAATTTCAACATTGTCACTTTAAATTGTTTTTTGAGTATATATATATATGCTATATAATATACCAATAACAATATATATATATACATACATATAGTCATACAGTATGTATAGTATATAATTATATACTAAATTGCGATTATAAAATATCTGAAGCCAAGATAGTTGTAATATTTTCAATTGTGATTTAAAATCACCAACAATTTTATACAAAATCAATTTTTTGAAAAATGACCCCAAAAACAATTTTAATTCAAAAATTTATCCCCATACTTTGTAAATTATATTTTAGAAACAAATTTCAATTTTATTTAACAATTTTTTTGGATTTGTTAAGAGTTAGAATTATGATTATATTGTTTTAAAAACTATAATATATAGTAAGGTTATTTCACAAATAGGTGTAGATTGAAGGTGTAAGTCTTTTACTAGGTGTAGAACTGTAAAACTGTATTACCATTGTAACATTTTTATATAAAAAATACACACCTATTGCACTTTTAGTATTGTACTTTAGTTGTCATTGTACTTTTTAAATTTGAAATTTGTAAAGTTTGAAAAATGGCTGAGATAAGGACAGATGTAGTTTTTTAAATCAAAAAATTTAAAATGAAACAAAATTTTAATTGAATTATTTTATGAATGTTTTTTCTCACTTGTTCGAATCATTATAAAAGTTCCTATTATGTATTTCGATCGATTTTAATCGATTCGTTCATCGTTATCGTTACAGTTATTCGATTGTTATCGTTAGTGCCATTATGTAAATTTAAACGAAAATGTTTAAAAATGCTGCCATTGTTAAATTCAAACTACATTATTTTATTTGTAACAGTTTTGATCAAAATTTTCTGTTAAACAACATTGCTTTTATGGACTTATTAGAAAAATTAGGGCAAAAATAGAAATATGCAATAAGTAACACGTCGATTCCAAATATAATTGAATTGGCCAGTGTATTAAGATTCTGTGCGGTGTTTGTACCAAGAAAATGATTTTCATGTCGGACCAGCACATCTAACTTTTTCTGTTGTGCTTAAGGGAGTTGTATATGTATTTCCAGTTTATACTCGTCGAAAAGGTATCAAATTCCATTACGCACTAGAAGAAAAAACATTATTTTTATGATTAAAGTAGAATTTCTGAAATAATTTATTCATATTGCCAATTTGTTTGTAACTGGCCTTTCATTCCTATTAAAATTTATTTCAAATAATTATGAATAATAAAGTAAAACACCTACTCCCATTTCAACAATTAGATTTATTTTTATTCCAAAAAATATCATAAATATAAAACAAAACACCAAGTGTCCAAGTGTCACTCTTTTATTTTATCCGTTCATTTCAAAATTAAAATAATTTATACAAAATCTCTATTTAATGTCTGATGTCTCTTTCGTGATAAAATTTTACATCGATAAACTTTCGACAATCTCTGAACGATATCGAAATACATAATGACAATTTTGCATTTTGAAATTTCGTTCGATCAAATCGTAATCGTTATCGAAATACATAATACGCGCCTAAATTCATATGTAAACAAATCACTGTCACAATTTTACATCGCGTACAACATTAAAAGTACAAGGATGCGTTCACGAAATCATTGTACAAATCATTGTAGATATATACAGGTACTAGACTTCCACAATTAATTGTGAATACCCTTAGTAAGTATTTCTAATAATTTTGTAGAAATGTACATAGGAACAGTTATTTTTAATAGTTATTATAACTATACCTAGTGTGTTAACTGACTTATCTATAATTGTAAAATTACAAAAATTGTATTGAGCTCTGATATTGATTGAGCACATCAGAATACCGAAACGTGGAGTAAGCAAAATCACTCAATGTAGATGATTAACAGTTAGCGAATAAGCCATGACAAATTTGAAAGAACTCTAGAATAGACTCTCTAAGTATATAGTTAAAGAGACTCTAATTAGATAGATAGATAGACTCTCTAGCTCTAGTATAAACTCACTAAGTATATAGTTCTAAACGAACTATAAAATTTCCAATTAGAAATTGCCAACAAAATGATGTGATCCTTGAACAAAAAATCAATTAAAACTACACCATCAATAAAAAAGAAAAATTGCCAATTTAATAGTAAAATAATTAAAACCATGTTCAATAATAAATTTCAGTATTTAAAACATTATATTTAAAAAAAATTAATTAATTTCATGCTTTTTGGATTTTAAATAATTTGATAGATAAAAAAAAAGTATCAAAAACTTGAACAGATTTACTTAGTCATTTTATTTTATTATTTCTTTATTTATTTTATTATTTTTTTTTTTATTTATTAGAACCTTGATAAAAATTTTCAAAGTCAAGCGAAAATTTTCTTTTTTGTTTTTTTGTTTTTATTTTATTTATATTTACTTTTTTTTTTGATATTATTATTATACTTAATAATAATTTTATTTTTTTTTTTGTAATATAAAAAAAAAATTATTTCAACATAACATAATAATTTAAAATGACAAATATATATATATATATATATATATATTAATATTATCATTAAATTAAACTCAATTTAAAATATTGAAATGTTCAGAACTACACAATCGTAAATGTGACATCTTATTTTTAGTTAAATATGTATATATATATATATATATATATATATATATATATACATTTTTATAATATGAATTATGAATTTAATACGCGTTCCGGATGTTTAAGCAAATTACACACCTTTTTAATTTTTTTTAAAAAAATTTTGTTTTGTAAAATTTTAAATAATTTTATTGGAATAAATACGAATTGAGTTCGGAAAAATAAGTGTACATATATACAATATAATATTTGAAATTGACAATTGGATATATAATATTATATGTAACAATATAGGGTCACTATATTGTCTTGTTATTTCATTGTTAAAAGTTTATTAAATTAAATAGTTTTTTAGAGTTTGATTTAATATTTTTCAAGGGTTACAATATGGGCACCACCCCACACACAATTAAATTTCACAAGTTTTTAAACCGATTTAACCGTGTATGGACACTTTTATATACTAGCTGCCTTTTTTCACAACTTGTATTAAATTTTGGTATAATTAGATTTGATATTTAAACGCCTGTATGATCAAATATAATAACTATAATGCTAAATCCAAATTTACATCCCAAAAAAAGATAGATTTAGATTATTGATATTACATTTGCCTGTTATTTAACTGCGTTTTATTTTCAAAAATCATATTTGAATTTGAATTACGATTTAATACAGAATTTATGAAATCAGCTTCAAAACTGTAAAAACTATTTTAATTTCAAATCCAAATTTAAATAAAAAAAAAAAAAATGGATTTATGTTTTTGTTGTATTTACTTGTTATTACATTTGTTCTGTTTTCAAAAATTTTATTTGAATTTGAATTTTGATTTAAAACAGAATTTATAAACACAAAATCTATCAAATTTCAAAATAAAACTGTTATATTTCACATTACTGATACTAATAAGCGCCTCTATAATCAAATGTAATAACTACAAAAGCATCATTTTACAATCTAAATCCAAAAACGAAGATTTAAGCCTGAAGTTCAATGAGAACGACACGAGAATGTCTTCCTATAGATTGTCAACATAGAATGTCGCATAACAAGCAAGTTCAATGACATTTTCATTTTAAAACAACAATTCAAAAATAGATTTTTTTTTGTAATTTAATGATTTAGAACTGTCAAAATGAAACGTGTCAAATTGAATTATGATCCAATTTTTGTTACCGACTTTTTCATGTTATACTATTTGTTATGATGCCATTTAAACATATTAGCCATAACAAGCCCTACTTAAGTTGATTATGTAGAGTATGTATGTTTCTACAATCCACTTAGACCAAGAAACTATCTAATAAATTATTGTATTATTAACTTTTGAAATGGTTTATTTAAAAAAAAAAAAAGTTAACTTTAGTTTCAGTTTCGTTAAAAAATATTTACTTTTCGTTCAATTTAAGCTGGTACGATTCAGTTCGTAGATTACTGAAGTAAAATTATGTTGGAATGAAATGACATTCGATTTGTGGATGAAATTTAATATATGAATAAATAGTTTTACCAGGCATAACTTAAGTTAACCATTAATTTAAGCTTTAAGTTTTGACGAAAGTTTAACGAAAAGTAATAAGTTAACTTAAGTACGACTAGACAGGCCTATTTGTTCAAAACATAATTTGACATATTTTGTTGACAACAATGTCAGTTGTTTTCATTGAATTTCAGGCTTTAGATTATTGTTTTGAATATTCCACCTAACTTTTTCATTTAATCAACTAGGCTAGTTTCACATTTTTATTTTACTATATTTAATATTTTTTGTTTTTATAAATTTTTAAGTTAAGTCTAAAATATTTAATGTAAATACGCTTAAGGTATTTTTTTACGCATAAAGTATTTTTTTTATTGTTTAAAAAATATTATTCTAAATCCAAATTCAAATCTGATTTGGATTTGTGACAAAAAAAACACACCTCTACTGTATTCGATTTTCAACATAGGTATATGTTTATTTTTTCTATCAAATCTTTGAAAAAAAAATAATCATTTTTTCATTCTGAATTGAATTTAATTTTTAAAGTAGTCTAACATAGATTTTATAAAATTTAGTTAATTCAAAATATGAAGCATATAAAAACTGGACAGCCACTTATATTCCGATTAAAAAACAAAATACATAAAATCAACTCCGAAAAATTTGTTCTCACAATTCTGTAATGACGTAACATTTTGATTTCCAAATTCACTAGTTAAAACAACATTTAGATGACATACGTTATGTAATTTTAAACGATAATTTATTTTTAAATGCTCAAAAAATAAAGTGAAACACAAATTATACTTAGTGTGTTATTTTCAATTTTGTATCGTATTTGTTAAAAAAAAAAAATCGAAAAAAACAACCTCTATAATTACATAATACCACCCCTGTTCTATTCTTTTACATAATTTTTTAATTTCTTTTTAAAAAAAATTCGAAATAAGCACATCTGTATGACTAGTTTTCAATTTCATGGATGTTGCATCTACAGTATGCATTAAGAGATAAAAAAAAAATGACATGTTTGAAAAATTATATGACTTGTTATATAAAATAAAGTATATTTTACGTCACAATTTTACGTCAAGACTGCAATTATAGCGTTACGTAAAATTAAAATATGAAATTATAATTTAAATAAAAGGAGGTTTTTGTTCATCAACTCTACTCTGAAGCTTATCATTGTCATCAGTATAGGTAGAGTAGTGCTGAACTATACCTATATACAACTCCTGGTTTAATTATGAATAGTTACACTATATATAGACTCTACTCCCATAATATAGTATAGATAGATTATAACTTATCTATCACTCATCTATAATTGATATATATATATAGATGAAATTTTAATATAAAGTTGTTAGGAATTGTAAAAAATGTTTTTTCAGAACAAATTCAACTCCAAAATTGAACAGTAAAATAATAAAATATATTTTATATGGGTGGGGAAGAATGAGGAAAAAATAAAATATATGTTGTCGACATATTAAAAGGTCTTTCAACATCATATTGATCAAAATATCACTATCGGTGTATGTAAACGTAGTTTGAGTAGATTACACCATGTAAACGTAGTTTACGATATTCATATATGTCAACGTACCCGAACAGCCAAATATCACAAAAAAGTGACAATATGTTGACAAATGTATTGTGTGAATTGTCGACAAAATTTTGTGACAATTTTTGTTGATTAAAAAGGTCGGGTTGACCCCATTTCTCACAATTTAGTTGGCAATTTTGTCAACACATTTGTCATCATTTTGTGATTTATTTTGTCGACAATTTGTTAATAATTTGTCATCAATTTGTGGACAATTTTCATAACAATTTTTTTTATTTATTTTTTAAAGACAGGACAGTTTTTTGAGTAATTTAGGGATGGATTTTTAATAATAAAAATAATTTGTTTTTTATATATTACATATTTTAGTCTATCTATAATTTATTCTATAAAAATGATTAAAAAATTAGTTCTATTTCAATTGTTTTTTAATTACAAAATTAATTCATACTTTTAAATAAAGTTTGTTGTGTTTTTCCAAATACAAATGTCACAACAATACCGATTCTCAAAAGTGTTGAATAGACTGATGAATAGAATACTACTACATATAAATAAAAAACTTACAAACGCTGTCAACCAATTGTCACATATTGTTGACCAAAAATTGTCATGACAAATATTTGTCAACATTTTGTCGAAAAAACGTGAGCGAGTTTGCAACCATAATTTTGTAACAATTGAATTTCGATTTTAAGAAACAAAGTTTGTTCTGAATATTAGTGTATAAGAACAGAATAATGTATTAATAACTATAAAGTTAAATTGAATAGAATGAAAAAACTATGTAAAACGAATTTAATAAAAAAAAATTATACTTAAGATTATATATATATATATAGATTAGATTAAAATTTGAAATTTTGTAAATAATGTAAAATTTGAAAAAATAGAAATGTTACATAAGTATTCTACCTACTCAACTACCCCGAAATTATACGTCAAAATTATAGTTTTGACGTATAATTTCGGGGTAGTTGAGTAGGTAGAATAAATCGACATCATCTAGTTTCTTCGGACAGTGAGCTTTTAAATTTATTTTTTTTATATGTATAATTGTTTGTAAAAAGAAGCTTAATTAAAATATGACCAGTGGCCGGACTCAGTATCTGGAGATGATAGGTTCATATTTCGCAAGCTCTTAAATTTGATTTTAAATAAAATTTCATTAATAGCTTGCCTTTTTTTTTTTTTTTTTTTAATATTCATTTATTTAGTATTAAATACTATTTAATTATAATTTAAAAATTTTAAATTAAAGCTTATGTTTAAATTCGGTAAAAAAATGAAAATTAATTTGAAAATTTAATTAAGAAAAAATGATCAAAATAATTACATCGGAATGTTTACGTTTGAGCTGACAAAATATATTGTGTAACTTAAAATTTGAATTTATTGTAGTTCCTTTCCAGTTTCAGATCTGTAGATAATTCATTAAACATCTTTAGACCACCATACATTAATTGATTTTTCGCAATTTCACTTCTAAAGAAATCTAGTCTGAAGTTGAATATATTTCTTAATCTATAATGCTGAACATCTTGAACATATATGAGTTTGGAACTAAGATAATTCGGTAACAATCTATTTTTCATCTTAAATACAAAAAGTAGTACATATAGAAAAAGTCTTTGCCTTATGTTGAGCCATTTTAATGTTTTTAACATAAAATCAATTGAGGTATACCTATATTGCATTTGAGTATGGTTCTCATTCCCCTGTTTTGTAGTTTTTGTAATCTTTCTATTATTTCATTATTTACAAATGCTGTAATAGTTGCACAATACTCAAAATGAAGATCCTTATAGTACTTATAATAGACAACTTATTTCTTATTCGACTTAAAAACCCAAGTTTTTTTTGAAATTTTCTTGCACATAAATTCGCCGTGTTCTTTGAAATTTAATTTATTGTCTATTACTAGACCCAAATATTTGATATGCTCAACTATTTCAATAATATTTTGATCAATTATGATATCATAATTACATTCACCATTTATAACCATGGCTTTAGTTTTGGTAATGTTAAGGCTCAGTTTGTTGTTTTTGAACCATTCAGCTAATTTTT
Source organism: Argyra leucocephala (assembly GCA_963942445.1). NCBI lineage: Eukaryota > Metazoa > Arthropoda > Insecta > Diptera > Dolichopodidae > Argyra > Argyra leucocephala. The sequence continues at coordinate 115,442,834 of OZ012681.1, read as the reverse complement.
TAAGGTCCGAGTTGATTTTCCGAACACATTCTTCTACAGAATCATCCATTACAAAGATCAACGTATCATCTGCAAACAAGAATATTTGCACAAAATCTACAACCTTCTCAATATCATTTATGTATAACAAAAAAAGTAAAACACCCAGCACTGAACCTTGTGGTACCCCAATTGAAATATCTTTATAGTTTGAGAACTGATTGTTGACCTTTGTTCTTTGATATCTGTTGAGCAAGTATGATTGAAACCACTTATTTTCATTTCCCCTTATGCCATAACTTTCCATTTTTTGTAATAAAATTTGGTGATCGACTGTTTCAAATGTTCGTCTTAGGTCAAGAAATACCGCAACTACTACTTTTTTATCATTTTTTGCTAATTTCCAGTTTGATATGACTAAATTTAATGATGACTCACAACTATGTTTTTTCCGAAAACCAGAAAAAATTAATAAATATTAATTGGTAAAATAAATAGTCAAAAGTAATGGTAATAGTAAAATTTTGTTTATTCTATTAGAATCCCATGAATGAAATAACCATAAAAACGTATGTGACCCGTTAGTGTAAGTAATTATTTTTTTTTTCCATTTATTTATTTAGTTTATTAACTATTTTAATTTCATTTACAATATAATATATATATATAAAAGTTAAAATTATTTCTATTATTTTTACAAATTTTCTTTTACGTAAGCTACTAATAAACGTTTAAATCGATTTAAATTATTTTCATTTCTTAAATAACCAGGCAATTCATTAAATAACTTTAAACCGTTGTACATTAACATGTTCTTTGTTTTTTCGTTTCTAAAAAAAGTCTAATCTAAAACTAAAAATATTTCTTAAATTATAATGGTGAATTTCATTATTATATATACTAATCTGTCACATAAATACTTAGGATAATTTTTATTTTTTATTTTGAAAACTGTTACTAAGACATTAATATTAATTCTTTGATTGACTTTTAACCACTTTAAAGCTTCTAACATAAAACTAACTGAACTATACCTATTGACTTTTAAGATTATTATCATCAGCTTATTTTGCAGTTTTTGCATTCTATCTATCATTTCATTGTTTGACATAAATAAAATTGATGAGCAATATTCAAAATGAGGTTAAATCATTACATTATACAATTTTATAACATTTAGGAAAGATAGTCTATCTCTAATCTTTGACAAAAAATATATCTTTGTCCCTATCTTTTTACAAACATAATCAATGTGATTTTTGAATTTTAATTGTTTTAATGTCTATAATTACTCCTAAGTATTTGATTTCATCGACCATTTCTATTATTTTACCATCAATTTCAACAATTTCTTCCACTATGCTATTTAAAATCATACCTTTTGTTTTTGATACATTTCATTCTAATTTATTCATTTTAAACCACATACTCAAATGTTTTAGATCATCATTCATTTTCGTTATACAGTCTAATTGTACTATCAGCAGTAATATACAAAAGGCCGCAAGTAGAACCAATTTTCCAAAATTTATAACTTTTTCAAAAATAAAAACAAAAATAAAGAAGAAAATTATAATTAATCAAAATACTAAACCCATACATTTTGTGAACAGAGCGGACTTAATATAGATGTATGAGAAATTGATAATCATTACTTAGACCGTCGTTAGAGAAATATAAAAAAAATTATATCTTCAATTGTAAAGAAACCACCCGTAACCGACAATAATGGAAAACGTTGATAAGCTAGGCCCAAGACTTACGTTGTCTTTTTACCCACCTAAGTAAGTAAGAATTGTTAAAATTTTGAACTGAAATTGTTTTTTATAACATCTGTTGTACCATTTCTACAAATTTAGATATATATTAAAATTTTGTGTCTGCAGTAAAATTGAAAACGAAAATTTTACATATTCATTTTACGAATTGCTATAACTGTAAAACATAAGACCGAAAATATTATACTGATTATTTTCCGCATTATCAAAATCAGAAGACAAATAAATCTCATTGAACAAACAAACATATTGATTTTTAAATAAATAATTTTCCCAAAATAAAAATTTCAATTATATTTAACCCCTTAATGGATTTTGTAATTTTTTTGCACCATATTTTTTAATTTGATTCTTATAAAAGTTTAATTTGAATGTATATATATGTATGTATGTATGTATAAAAAATTGTTTTAAAAGCAACAAATCCTACTCAAAAAAATTTTTTTTTATTTTTATCAATAAATCATACAGTCATGAAGGACAAAGCTTCAAGCGGTCTTGTAAATTATATATATATTTGATACATATTATACAAATAAAATCGTTTATGAATATTATAATAAAATTTAATATTTTATTTTAATATTTACCTATATCTTTTGGGTGTAAATTAGCCAATGCAACAATTTGATGTCCTTCGGCAACACATTGCATCATATTATAACAGCTATCCTTGCCACCACTAACCATTGCAACGACCCGCATTTTGGCAGCTTATATAATATTTTCTCCTTTTGTATCTTATAATTTTTTTTATTTTTTTATTTATTGTTATCCTTGTTTTTTGTTGTTTTTCTTGCAGTTAGAGTTGAGTATGTAGGTAGATATTATGATTATTTAGTTTTTAAGTACAATTTTTTGTTGTAATTAAAAACAATATTATAGTTATTATTATTATTTATTAGCCATTAATTAATTTAAGTTGTTTTTTTTTTTTGTTTTAGCAAAATAAAAAATTTAGCTTTTTATATTTCGCAAAAAAAATTTTTTTTTTATAATAAAATTAGAAAAATTTTAGAAAAAATTTCACAATTTCAGGTAAATCTGGTATTTAGGTTAGTTTTACAGGTATATATGTACGTTTCAATGAACCTGGTGGAAAAAAAAAAAAAAAAAATATAATTTTTGAAAATTAGTAATTTTTTATAATTATAATAATTAATTATACGATATAATATTATTGTATTAAAAATTGATAAAATTAATATTAATTATCCTTTATTTCACATAAATAATTATCATTTTGAAATAGGTACAGTAATGGATTGGATATAGGTATACTTATTTTAATTAGGTAAATATATTAATTACATAGTTATGTAGATTATTACAATTACAAGGTGTTTCCAATATGTTATGGTATTGTATTTCATAATATGTTGTAGTCTCTGTAATTATTTCTCTATTTATTTTCAATGGTGTAATATTTAGTAACAATTTCATTAGGTCAATCGCGGAAGTCTATTGGGATAAAAAAAAGTCTATTTGGATAGAAAAAAGTCTATTGGGATAGAAAAAACTTTATTGGGATAGAAAAAAGTCCTATTGGGCATAATCGCGGAAGTACATTCGGTAGGAAATTTTTCTATTAATAGACTTTTAAAGTCGACGATATTTTCTTGATAGATTTGGGCTTAAAAATTATTGTTTAAAACTAAAAACAATCGTAAAATGACTGAAATGTCCGTAACTTTTTATATTTATAATGAAGTTTGCAACAACAATTTTTTATTTTGAAATTTTAACTTTATTTACATTCTGCAAAAAATCTTTTAAAATAATGACTTTAATAATGTATTACGGTCTACGGATAGCATATCCAACAGTACAAAAATGTTTATTTGTATCAGGTAGATCATTGCTTTCTACTACGCCTTTAAATTCTATACCATGTTGTTGAATACAAATATTATGTAGATCAACACATGTATTTTATTATCTCTAGCTTGATAAACCTCTTAATGTCCTTAATCTTGTAATAAACTTTCCCACAACAACTTTATTCTAACTTGACATTCATTTTCTGTTCCTCAGACTCTTCATACAAATAAAAATCCATCAAAATTAAACTAGTTTTTAAACTTACATAATTTATTCACACATAAAAAGTATAATATTTCACAATTAAAAAAATCATCATCATCATCAATGTCCTGTAACCCCATCCGTGGGGCATAGGATGGAAATTGTGCCGGACTTGTGAGTATATACGAACAATTTATATTTTAGCAGTTTAAATTAAAAAATAAACATCAAAATATTCCAAGCTGAAAAATGTATATTTTTGACAGTAAATATTTTGAACTTGACATGTATATGCAACATTTTTGACAAGTCTATTAGTTTCAGTAGACTTCCGTCTTCCGTCTTATACATGAAAAATTTATATTTTTGACAGTAAATATTTTGAACTTGATATGTATACAACCTTTTTCACAAGTCTATTAGTTTCAATAGACTTCCGCTCCCGTCTTATACATATCAAATTCCAAATATTTACTGTTAAAAATATAAAAATTTTAGTTTGGAATATTTTGAACTTGACATGTATATGTAACCTTTTTGACAAGTCTATTAGTTTCAGTAGACTTCCGCTATACCAACATTCTTTTTTGATAGAATTTTATAAAGTCTATTCTATTGAATATCAATAGACTTCTGCAATTAATGACAATATTTTCAACTAGAGAGAAGCGTCTCGTGACAGATAAAAATGGCGCAAACGGATGAGTCAAGCACTGAACCTAAATAAGTTGTATATGTGGACCGCGTGAGTAAGTAAGAAATAATATTTATGAAAAACAAAAGTTATTTTTTTTATTAAAACTAAAGTCGGGACCATTTGATATATTAGTAGTCAGATTATATAATCACTATATGTACTAATATATTGGTCGATAAATAGGTGTAATCGGAAATATCAAATTAAGATCAAATGCAAAAACATTTGACGAGCAACAAAATTTTAGAATTGTTGATGAAAATGCTTTTGTTTCAATTGCATTGCAAGTGATTTTTTGTAGTTTGACTTTTGACATATTTGTTGTTTGTCGGAAGTTTTTAACCAAAACAATTAAAGAAATTGATTTTAAAACGCTAAAAAAAACGCTTACATCTGCTCACCAAGACATTTTTTACGAACGAACAAAGCAAATTTTATTTATTTTTTTTTATTCCAGTGTTCTTCCTCCGAGTCAATCTATTCACTAAAAATTGTAAAAAGGGGCAATTAATTTTGAAAATGTAAAATAAAACATTAATAAAATTGTTACAGCATCAAAAACTGTGTTTTTTAATTACCCAATCTGGTCTGTTTCATTCATTTTCTATTTTAATACCCAACTGGACTTCAATCATTTTATTTTTTTTATTAAATTGCTCACAAGACGTAAATGACATGCAAATGACATTAGATAATTTGATGATTTTTGTCTCACTAAATAATCGATTACACTGCGATTATTTAGTGAGACTGTTGCCAGATTGACATTAAAAATTACATGACTTAAATCAAACTGCTTAATCGATTAGTCTGCAAATGCATTTGATCTTAGTTTGACATTTCCGATTACAATTTTCGATTACACCTCAAAAGAAAAACTTTCAAAGTCAAGTACTACGTACATGTATATATATATATATAAATATATATTATAGTTATAGCCAAGTATCAAGTATATACAGGGTGTTCCAGAGCATGCACTGGATGTTCCAGAGCATGCGTATCAGCTTTTTAAAAGGGGAAGGAACCGTTATAAATAAAAATAAAAAATTTATTAACTAAATCGAAGGTGCTCTATCGATTGTTGATATTTTCAACTTCGGGGAAGGACCGCAAAAGGGTTTTTAAGCCAAAAAATCACCGAAATTTACCAAAATCGACATTTTCAAATGACAGCGAGTATTTTAACTTTATAATATAAGATTTAAGTATTTTTTACAGTTAAAAAAAATCGGCAAGAAAATTTCAAATTGTCAGTAGATTTGTTCAAGTATTTTATTATTTTATAATTATTTTATATACATCCTGTATAATAATATTTTATATCATCTCTTGTTTATAATACGTACATAATAGTTACTGGTAGCATGGTATAATAAAAAACAATAAATAAATAAATAAATAAAATTGTTTAATACCAAAACACCTTCTTAACGTTTAATTAAAATCTAGGTGGTGCCTGTATTATTTTATTTTTCTTAAAATATTTGAACAAATAATAATATAATGTTTGCATATATATTTAATTTCTTGTTTCTATTTTTAAATAAGTACATATATATTTTTTTGTTCAAAAAAACATAAGTTGTATTTTCATTTGAAACGTATATACTTATATATATTATAATATATATATATATATATATATATATATATATATATATATTATATATAAGTATATATATCTACATATTTTATATTATTAAAAAGATTAAAACATGATATAAGAGCATCTGGCTGTGTATTTACTATATATTCAAGTTAGTATATATATAAGCTTATAAAATTATAAGTTATCTATCTACGTATGCGAAAAAAAAAAAATAATATAAATATTTAAAATCTAAATATTTAGTAATGTAAAAAATATTAAAGTAACAAATTTTCTTTTTGTTTTGAACTTTGAAGATAATTTTTTTTTTCAAAAAGTATCTGTTTAAAAACAATGTATATATATAGTTCTACTTAAAGTACTGAAATAGCTTCGCCAAATTGTTAACATATTGAATTCAAATTTATACAACAACATTTTTTTTATTAAATTCTTAAAAATTATAAATGAGAAATTACAAAAATATCTACCTACTAAATAATTATCTAATATGAATTTGGGTTGTTGCCCTCCATTCCTTTAGCCTTTTGTTTGTAATGATTTTACTAAATTATTTGTTTTTCTGCTTTACTCCATCGATTTGTTGAGAAATTTCAAACTTTATATAATTACTTATTGATTTACCAACATTTTAAATAATATTTAAATTCGGACTTTCTGACCGATATTCTAATACATTTTATTGAATCTCTAATAAAGTTTGTGTTAAATAAATCTTGATTGTTATTAGTTGATGCTTTATTTTGTTTGAGTAAGACCTGTATTTATTATTTAAATCAGTAGATCGAGAGGATTGATTTCAGATTAATCTAAGTATCATTTCTGTATAGTAAAAAAAAAACACTCTCAGATCACTTTGATTAAAAAATGAACAGAATTGTCAGAAAACAGGAAAAAGGTTTAAAATTTTGTTTTTACATAAAACACTAAATAATTATAATTCTAATTCCCTAGACAATAAAAAGGACAGTTCTTTGAAAATTTAAAGTGGCAATAAGCAATACAAAATTTTAAATTATTAAATCTATAATTATAATTGACAAGCATTTTAGGACCTGCGCAGTAAACATCTTTTCATTTTATCTCGATTCTCCTTAATGAACTCTTAATATATATACATAAGTTGTATATATACAACAGAAATGCGCATATGGGTTGAAAAAATTTCTATTTTGTTTTATATTATTCAAACTTTTAAATAAAATATATCCGTTTTGTGTCATTGAACATCTTATTATTTGTATACATAATTAGAGGAAATTTATTCTATTAATTTTTTTAAGTAACTATCTCAAATTATTGTTTTCTATATTTTGGGCATTTGTAGTAATCATATAGTTGTGGTTAAAAATATGTATAATGCCTTTTTAGTTACAAAAATTATTTATTTTATACTATAAAAAACTTTAAATTTGGCTTCAACTTGAATTATAATTACTCAACAGTAAAAATATATTTAAATGTATTTAAAAAAGATATACATAACTAGTTAGTTAGTTATAAATTAATTTTATCTTTGATCTATATATGTTTTTAATTAGAATTGAGTTGTCATCAATTACATTGTATTTCGACAATTTGATTTGTCATTAATACATTTCGGCTTGACTAATTCCAAGACACAAACCAGATAAATTTAAAATTATTCAATTGTAATTCAAATTTGAATTTATATAACTAAATACTGGCTATTCCCACCTCCCGGTCAAGTATTACAAAAATATTACTGTCCTCTTCAATTAAATATTTATTTAACTCAAAACAACGCTTTCTATTTCCACAAAATACTTAATTAGTTTTTCCTAGTGCATCATCCAATTTAAGCATAATATTTTTGATGCATAGGGTATATTTTTCTTTCTCTAATCTCCTTATTGTTACCTCTGTGGAGTCACCAGCCGTGTACAAGTATCCATTCTGGTTTAAATATTTCTTTTGCATACAATGGAGACACCATGAGGTAGTTTTGTAATTTCAGCACCAATTAAAGAAATAGTCAATATTTCTCTTGATATTATGTTAAGAAGGATGGAAAAACAAGATTTACTGCCATGGTATAAAATTAGGAATATTTTTTTTATGCTTGCCAATATTTTGCTTTACTTACAAAGTAACAAAGTGTCATAGACCATTAATTAATGTTTGTTAACAATATAGAACTAACCACATCTAATGAAAATGAGGTCTTATTTTTCCACAAAACGATATTTTAATACTCATTAGTTTTGTTAAGGTAAATTAAGCAAATTACTACTAGCCATAATTTGGAAATTTCAATCGGCCAAAACTATACAATACCAAAATTAAAATAAAATTTTATGGAAGTAAATTTTATACATTTTTGTGTTGATCCAGGACAATGTCAAAGCAGCTCACGTTAGTTGGACATTCTGTAATTTAGATATTTCAGTTACTATTGACGTTAGAAAAAATGTTGATTAGCATTTTTGTTGAATATGTGAATAGTCAAAACTAGCAGACCGAATCTTCGTTGGAGAGACGAATTATCGGTAGATATGAAACAATTTCGTATCTTCAACTGAACAGAACCAGCCCATGGCCGACAAAAATGGTCAGTCTGACCCAGGACGTACATGGTCTACTGGCCATTTAAGTAAAAATATTCAAAACTGTATGTTAAAGTATACTTTCGAAAAAAAGATAGTTTGAGAAAAAAGAGAAAGAAGAAGAGAGAGAAGTTTTTACTTCTGATTCGTTTGAATTTTGAAGTTTATTTTAAATTTTTGTAAATCAAATAAATTCACGCAGAATCATAATTTAAATTTAATTTTGAAAGTGTAACACGAAAATTTTACATAATTCTGTATTATTTTAATACTAATACTTATATTTTTTATTTTCTACAGATCGATATTTCGCAAGCAACACACCCTCCTTTGTCAATGCTTTCCACTAATTAATAATAAATTATTAAGTAGAGCATTATTATTAATTAAACGTTCCATAGAGTTGGTATATTTCTCGTATTTGTTGGGCTTTTTTAATTCTATTTTTAATTTTTATAAAAAATAATTAAATTCTTATGTTTGTATATAGAACATTTTTTTTTTACAGTTTTTTTTAAATTATGTATCTATTAACTACACTGACAAGTATTACATAAAAAAAATCCTCATTGAATTCAATTTGTTAACAATAGTTAATTACAAAATAAATTTATATAAATATAAATTTTTTAAAACCTTTAAACCATTTTACTTTTAATAAAAAGAACAAGTTCGATTTATTAATTAATATTCAATCTTGATACATAGATATTTTACATCACCATTGTATCTATAAATATTATTATTATTTGTGTTAACAAACAAAATTATAACTCACAGAGGTCTTATTGACATATTGTAATAAGTTATAAAGTTAATCAAATTAAAAATTAGGATTTGTATAGGTAGTCTAACACTATAAATACCTACTGATGAGTTCTAGTAGTGTTATAATGAACGAAACAATTCCTAAAAATAATTTAATAGTTAATTGTCGAAGTTATTTATTTATTTATATAACAGTGGGATTTGCAGATGAACTAAAGTCTTTATATAGGCAGTTGAACTAAAGTCTTTATATAGGATCTTATTGTGAAGTGTCAGTTTACAGTAAATATCTGAGAAATGTCTGCAGATATTCCAAATCGGCATTTTGATTATCAGTTGTCAGCCAACCAGTTACTGATAAATTGTAAATACTGGCAAAAATTAGTATTAGTAGAAATAAATAAATTTTTATTATTATTCTAGTGTCAATGCAACATTTTTTTATTTGATTAATATTCGATTCGAAAATTACGTTGTCAACAACAATTTCCTTGTTTTTTATGAATAAAAAAAATATTTTCACATTGACATATTTCCAGAAAAAAAATTTAAACGTCAAAAATCTACCAGAAATTTAAATATTTTGGTAGATTTGCTTACCCCTAATCGAAATCACCCTTCACCAATAAATTCGTTTTCTACTCGTAAGCATCCATAATAATGTCTCCAAGAGTCAGTTTTTCTGACATTTTAAAGCAATTTTTGTCAGTACTAAATTATTGTAGCATGATAAAATTACATTGTGTTAAAGAAAATTTTTGTACTTAAATGTTTTGTTTTTTATTTATTTAAATTGAAAGTAGTTATTTCTTATTTTATCATTTTATGTTATTTAAAGGTATTAAAGAAACATACTGTTTTTTTTGGTAAAATGACGAAAATTTATAGCAATATTATTATTATTTTATTATGCCTTAATTTCATTGTACAATTTACCTTATTTCTAATTTTAATAATTAAGAGCTTTTCTAATGTATTTACACCTATGACTTTTACTTAGACTAATCCGAACTTTTCTATTAATAATATATTTATTTTTTAAGGAAAAATGGCAAGTGAAAACCTTTTTGATCAATTTATTGCAATAACATTCAATTAAAGCAATTGAATTATATTGGAAAGTAGACAAACTATTAATTATTACACAAAAAATCGATGGACGACATATTTGTATTTTATTAATAAAACACTTTAATTAATTTAAACAATTATTTCATTTCTAAAGAAACATTAAAGCAAACTACAAATTTAAAATTTTAACTGTCAATTTTCTAAGTATTCACAATAAAACAAAATTTTGTCAGTTGAGATTTTATTTGGTATTGTGAAGTGATATACTGACAAAATTTTCTTCTAATTTCTCAGTTGTCATCGACTGAATACTGAACATCGCAATAAGGGCCATAGTAATTAATTATTTGGTATATATTTTGTATAACTATAACTATTTGTATATTATATATTATTTTTACTAGTTTTTAATTATTAACTAAATATTTAAGTATTAATTATTAAATTATACTAGAACCGAAATGATTGCCGAAGCTATTTTGACTTTTAATTTTTTTTTGTAATAAGCACTATATATACTTATATATCTAAATATAGTTATGATGTAACCCACTGTAGTTATATGTATAGTTACAAAATGTATTTTAACAAAATTAACTAAATATTTTTAATATAAAATCTATAATTATAATTGACAAGCATTTAAGGACATGCGCAGTAGACACCTTTTCATTTTATTTTGCTTCTTTTTAATGAACTCCTAATATATAAATAAGTTGTATATAAAACAATAATGCGCACACAGTTGAAATTTTTTTACTCATATGGTTTTATTATTCAGCCAATTCAGCAAATACATTATGCATATGTGAGTTCTTATTAAAATAATAAACCAAAATAAACAAATCAGTTATTATAATTACTTGCAGTGAACATTATGTACATTGTACATATGTCAAATAAAAACAAAAAAACAATTACATACATCTAAAATAAAAAATATAAAAACAACAAAAAAACAAATCACTTGAATTCTTCATTTTTATCTTTTTAAGTAACTGTTTCTAAATTTTGGTTATTTGTAGTAATAATATAGTTTTTATTAAAATTATGTATTATGTAGGTATATATATACGTACCTCTTTAATGACAAAATTTTTTCTTTTTAGTAATTTTATCCACTAAATGCCACTTACTATATGGAATATATCGGAAACGAAGCAGTATATGAGGGACGTGTATTTATGTGTCCTAAATAAAACTTACTAACCACAAAACTTTTTATTAAACACGAGTGGTTTCTGCCAAATCGTGATAAGTCTATGTCAGTACGTAAATTACTGTTTTTTTTTTTTAAACTTTAAACTTGAGGTGGTGTCGCGAAATTCAATTTTGATTTGACTTTCAACTAAAATCGAAATATTTCAATTGTCGCTGTCGCGTATATCAATTTTTGTGAATTTTTTCAACTTTTTTTGATTTTGAAATTCAACTAAATTTTTTTAGTTGAATTTTGAATTTTGTTTTGATTTCTTGTGGTTTGTTGTGATAAATTTATTGTAATAATGGATAATTTATAAATGAGAAGTTGAATTTCAACAGGCGTTATTTCCATCGATCAAAAAAGTATAAGATGTATTAATTTAAATTTCATTTCAAAACAAACTATTTCTTGAACATTTTGTAAGAAATTTAATAATTTACTCACAAAACGTATTATTTCCAGCTATTATACAATGTCTTGATTTTCTCACATCTGAAGGTGCTTTAGAAAAATAGAAAATAAGAAAATATTTAATTCCTTTCTTAGTTCAAAAACAAATTCTACGAATAGAACGAAATATAACTACTTAAGTATATATATTTATTTTACGTACTATATATATATATAGCTATAGCGCCTATAACTACTAAAAGAAACAGTAATTATATTATTGATATAATATTAACTTTTAAAACACACAAAACACATTATGGATTTGCATAGTGCAAGTTAATATAATTAATAAAGGAACTAAAAAAAAAAGAAAAATGTTGGAGAGAAAAACTAGAATGAGTTAAAAAGTAAATATTATTCTGATATAACCATGATTTAAATAACTTTTCAACGTCTTTTTAAATTCAACTCCTCAAATAAAGTAAGAAAATTTCACTAAACAAAAAGTAACACTAAAATTAAATATGAAAAAAGTCCCAAAAATAGCCCACAAATTAACAAGTATAAAAAGAAATGAAAAATTTAAAAAGAACCTAATATTTATTGTATATACACTTATAAACTTTTTTAAATAAATAGCTAATAAAACAAAACTAACTACAACTAATATTTTGGGTATATCAAACAAAATTTTTGATTTGAAATGTCAAAAATGTAAACTTGAATCAACTAGTTGAACTTAATTCAAATAGTTGAAAATTGATTCTTCCGACACTGTGAATTTTTTCAGTTGAATTGAAAAATATCAATTCAAATAAATTGAATTGATTTTCGTGACACCACCTTTGAATTATAATTACTCAACAGGGGCCCCTAGTAAAATTATAACCTACAAAGATTTCATACATTTAATTTTTTTATTAATCAGGCAATTGATAAATTGTAAAAAATTAAAACATAATATAGTTAGTTAAGTATTTTTTTTTTTTTTTTTTTGTAATCAAACGATCACATTAAATAAAGTGTAATAAATAAATACAATACAGTTTTAATTAATTTAAAAAAAAATGTTCTGAATAAGCTTTAAATACAACGACATTGAGACTCTAGACGAAAGCTTACATTAAAATCTAATCTAATCTTAAATAATAAATAAATAAAAATAATAAATAGCACATGTTACATGTTAAATTCAAAGCAAATACTAATCACGAAAATATTTTTGTAAATAAACAAAAAGTGGTCATAAAAATAAAATAAAGTGTTGAAATCAATAGGGAGATTGGATAATTATTATATTTAAACGTAGAATAATTGTTAAATATATTTACGTAGACTTAATTTAGACTTTTTTTTTTGGCCTTTTAAAGAGGAGCTAGGTTTTGCTAAAATTAAATTTTGTGGTTCTTCCATACGTACTCAGTATGAGTTCAGTTCTTTTATATTTACTAAGTGAAATTATTATTAAATCAAGATTGTTGTTGCATCGCTGATTGATTGATAATTTATTTTTAATTTAAAACTGTTCAAAAAACTGTTTAACTTTGTTTAACTGTTAAAATTTAAAGAAAAAACAACAATAACCAAAATTGTTCAAAGTTATTCTTAAAAAAATTCATAACAAAAATGATAAATTTAAAATTGGACAATTGGAAAATCCACTAAACAGCGATCGGAACACTTTTGGACAAAAAAGTTCAATTAACGGAAACTATATTGGACACAAAAAAGTTCTTGTTTTACTCTAGATAATTCTAGAATAGTTTACTGAACAAACCAAATACTAGTCAACTTTTGATCAGAATGAGAATTAGTCATCACACTGCCACCATGCTGCAAATAAAATGTCAAAAATGGAGCTATCAAATTTTCATAAACAGAATTTTCTAAAAAAATATATTTTAAAGTTCAAGTTGATGTCTGAAATTTTGATAAAAAACATAGTTAGTTATTTGGGTTAATATTTCATAACAAAAGCTTAAAATTAAGATGGGTCTACCATTTAAAAAAATACCTAAAAGTTTTTAAGAAGTGCCAGAATTAATTGTCAAAGTTTAAATTATGCAAATTAAAACTTTTTTTTTAACTTATTGTGTGAATTCTGAGCCTTTAATTGTGGGCCACTACTTGTGGGCCTAATTATAGACGAAGACAATGTCAACTGATGTATTTTCTATTCTTTATCTCTCACCCTCTTGCCAATAAACTAAATTTGTGATGAGGACATTTTTATTGGCATTGAACAGAATTTTCAGACAAAAAATTATGTGGCACACGGTATGCATATCACAAATTGATAATAGCAGTAAAAAAATTTGTTGGCTTAAAAAAGTTTTTCTGTGTCACTAAAATTAAAATCGAAATGAGAAATATTTACCAAGTAGTTAATAGATAGATAAGTGTTAACTGTTGACATCCAACCATGTAATATTAACCTGTATTGACGATGACTACTGACATCGTCTAATAAAGCCCTGTCAGCGTTTGTATTGGATTTGATAAGTATGTTTTAACTTTGAATGTAGTTATTTCTGCGGAATTTCTGTGTTCATTCTGTTTATGGCGATAATGCAAATTCGAATACAAGCTACTTAACAAAATTCTAAATAACGCAGTACAGCTAATATATAAAATTCATAGACTATGGCTGCGGTACAATGCCACGTTTACGTTTTTTTTATACAATTCCAAGTTTATAGGGATGAACACCCTAACTGGTTTTACATAAAGATTTGGCATGCATTAGTTTTTTTGTTTTTAGAGTCTTTTACCTACTCATTTTAAATGTTGAAAACTATATTTATTGCAGAGTACTAACTTTGTCTTCATAATAGCATAACTACTTCCACTTTATTTTAAGTGATAATAACAACTTTAAACTAAATATTTTTTTATACCAATAACAAAGGGTGCCTGGATAAGGACGAAAAACCCATATTTAAAAGAATTTTTTTGTCATCGTCCTGAATCGAACCGACTGTCTAATGTCTATATCTACTGCACCACGAACCTTTAAGCTGCATGTATAGACAGAGATTATTTGAGATTGCCACCAAGTAGTTATCAACAATTTTTGATTTCATGGATGCCAGGTGTTTGAAATTATAAAAATGGATTAGCGTTCACGATAAGCCAGAATATTATGAAATGAGATAATGAGATTGATCTCTTTTAGCTTCTTAATCGTTGAATTTTTACACTCTTGACAGTAACTTAGGTAGAATCATATTTTCGTGCTTAATTAAGTAAGGTACTGCAATTTTATACTACACAATATCTACAATATTTCGAGTATTACCCAATGACAAAGGGTACTAGACCAGGTCGAAAAACCAATAAAGCATTTTATTTTGCTTCATCGGGAATCGAATCTGGGGCAGACGCTCGCTCTATCTACTGCGCCACCCAGCGTGTTTATTTTATTTTAAATAAATAAATAAATAATAATAATAAGTAACAAAGCATTTTTAAAGCCAAACCATTATATAAGTAATATGCATTTTATAGAACATAACTACTTTACCTAGTAGGTGAAACATTTTTCGAAATAAAGCTTAAAAACTCTGGTTTTTTCTTCTTTCAAATTTTATTTAAAATCTTGATCGATTTCGATTATTACACAATCATCAGAAGACAGAGACATTAAGTATATATATATAATATAGCAAGAAGCAAATTAAGAACAAGATGAAAAAAAATCAATGTGAATGAATGTCGAAAAATGAGCTCGCGAAATTGGCAAACAACTGCGCATAATCGATTTATCTGGGGAATTTTACGAAGAAGGTTTTAGATCACCTCGAGCTGTGGGGTTAAATCGTGTGAATAAAAATTTACATAACCATATAACTATACATATTTATGTAAGTTTCTACAATAGTCAAACTAGGCGAGAAAACGATTTAAGTAGTTTTAAAAATATTTTTTAGTATCTTAATAACAAAATAATAAAACAAAAAAATAATGAAAACTAAGGTGTTTAAAATTGTGGCTTTTAGGTACAAACGAAGACATTTCGAAGACAGCCCAAATATTTGAATAAGTATTGAATATTTGGTGGTAGACATGACATGATACTTCGATAGCAGTTATATTTCAGTTATCGAAAAATAACGTTATTTTGCATCTGGACTTGGCGGCGACACTCACTAGCACGTAGCTTTACGTAAATTACTAAAAAAAATTTAATCGAATTTTATAGAAATTAGAGTTAGTTGGTGGAGCAAACAAACCAATAATAGTTATATATAGATTAAAAATATGAACATTTTTGAATTTTTAACTCTCAATTATTTTTTTATTTCTTCAATTTGTTCTGTAAGTGTTCAGGTGTACACAAAACAAAAAATTTATATAAAAACAAAAAAAAAAAATATTTTTTTGAACAAATTGCCAATTTTTGATAATTTTACCCACTTATAAATACACGAAAATGTTCTTAAATTTCTGTTTTCATTATTTAAAAGCTATATGTACATGCTATATATATGTACACACTATAGGTATATTATATATATTATATATATATATATATATATATATATAATTATTAGTATAAATTCATATGTATATAGAGAATATAAATATTAGTAAAAATGTTATATATAGTTAGTTATATATACACATACGAGTATATATACACGAAACACCATATTATGTACATTAACATATATATATATCGGCCAAATATTCCTCTGAAACAGAAAAACAAAAAAATGAAAAAAAAATAGTTACTCCAACGCAAGTCTCAAACACAACATATTATTGTTAAATCATAGACAACGAAATTTTTTTTTTTTTTTTTTTGGAGTAATGGGTCTGTTTTGATATTAAAGAAAAAATGGGTAGGACTGCGTATTAATTAAATATATATATACGTATATATATATAATATATTTTAATCTTGTGAGTGGTTTTTGTTTTTAATTTTTCTAAATTTTCAATTTTCAATTTAAAATTAATTATTGATTTTTTATTGAATTTGAACTTACCTAGGCTACACTTAAATTGTAGAAACTTTATTTTTTTAAAGCTAAATAAATAGCAAATATATGTATTTCCATTTATATCCTTTTTTTTTATTTTTATTTTCCAAAGAAAAAAAAATATAGGTTATAATCAGGATAGTTAAATAGGATGATGATGTTGATGATGATGTATCTTATATGTTGTAAATAAATGTTATGTAGGTATACTTTTAACAAATTGGAGCCAGCCAATAGTTTACTACGTGGAAATGTCCTTGTGGTTGCATATATCCAAAAAAAAAATATGTTTTCTTTTTCTTTTTGATTAATTTTAAATATACATAAGAAGTATTTAATAATATTCTTTAACAAAATTATTTTATATTTATATTTATTTTTTGTATTTTATAACAAATCAATATTTTTAAATTATAATTACAATTACAACCATTTTATTTTATTTTCTTAAACTATTACATATACATAATTTATATGAATAGAAAATTTAAGAAACACAAAAAATTTCAACAATAATTAAAATTGAAAAGGCTAACAACAAAAATGATAAGAAAATTAAATATGGATTTTAAAAATATATTTAAAAAAATGGCTAAAGTATTATCTAAGAAACAAAAATGACACTGATTTGATGAGAATCTTTTGAAAAAAGTACATTTTCACTTCTTTTTTTATAAATCCACATGATGTGAAATATTTTTTATTTTTTAATTTGAAAAAATTAAAAAATTTGCAATTTCAAAAAAAAATTTTTTTTTTTTTGTTGTAATATTTCAATTTAACTCCTTATAAGAATTAACTTTTTTTCTATTACGATTTAATTTCTTAATCAAAATTTACTCTTTTTTTTTTTATATACGAGGGAGATGCTTTGAAATGAAAAAAAAATCACTTTTTCTGCGACCAAATAAAAGGTCAAAATAGCCGCCGAATTGTCATTTTTTTACTGTTCTAAATGTACGAGAAAAATTTTAGAAAAGCATTTTATTAAAATGACGGTGGCACTCGCAACGTAATCGGAGCTTTTTTATTTATTATTTTTTTTTTGATTCTGACTAAAATCGAACTGAATATTTTGTTTAGTAGAAAAATATTTTATGTATGTCAAAAACGTGCTTTTTGCTTATATGAAAAATGAGGAGGTCGATAAAAAGAGAACCTGTAAAAATCAGATGTTTTCTGACATTTTATTTTGATGTTTTGAAAATACCGTTTTTCAAATGTTTATTGGAATTTGTAATATCGTGAATGTAAATTAACACTTGAAATGTATGTATATACAATCTGGTACAATGTATATACAAAACACATCTACCATGTTGTGGATACACAAATATAAATTGAATTCGCCCTTTTACACTAGATGTATTCGTCTTTCTACTCCACCCCACCTCCACGACGGAAAAAATATTTTTGTATATTATTTGTGTATAATTTTCAAATTCTAATGTTTTATATATTTTTACGGGTCCGTTCTGGGTGGGGAGTTCTATCTAAACGCTAACTAGAGTTCTATCTATTTAAACTTTTCAAATATGTTATAAATTCCCGTTTTATTGTTTATAATTGCAGGTATAGATAGAATTGATATTCATTTACAATACAAAAATATATAAGTGAAAGAAAACTTCATTTTTATTTAATAAATATCATATTATATATATGATATAGTGAAATGTATAGTATATATATAGTGAAATACATCAATTTAAAAACAATACGGTATTTTATTCATAAAATATAACAATAAATAAATTTTATTTTTGATATACAAAATAAATCATGTAAAAAACATGGTTGTACAAAATATTTCGAATTCAATAGATAGCGCTAGCAGAAAAGAAAAATTAAAATGTTCGAAACAGATGTTCGAATGTTCGAAAATCGAAAATCAAAACAAAACATGTGATGCAAATGTCAAAATTGCATTCGGTAAAGGAATTTATCAAAACAAATTAAATTATAATTTGGCGTATATAAATGATAAAGTTTGTATAAATAAAATAAAAATGGTATTTTTAACAAATATTTTACTCAAAAGAGTAAAAAGCAAGTAATAGACACTAAATTACAAATATATTCAATTTATTAACGTACAATTTATTTGTATTTTTTTATAGAAAAATTTTGGTTTTAATGGAAAGTGCAGTTAGTGGTCATCAATTTATAGTACGTAGAGAACGTCTTGCTGATAAATTAGAATTTATTAAATTTGATCCTTATCGTAAGTACAATATGAGAATAATATTGTTGGGAGAGGGTGGTTTGATATTATTTTGTTTATTTGTTTGTAGTTCAAGCGATGTCAGTATACAAAGAAAGAAGAAAGATTCGAAGTGCTTAAATTGGTTAAATGTTAATTTTCATCTTTCAATAAATTATTATTATTACTTACATACCAATGATGTAAAATTAGATTATACTAGATACATACTACATTAAAAACGTTTTAAACTAATAAAGTCTTTCAATTTTTTTTTTTACTAATTTTAAGTTAGGTAGAATTTAAATATAAAAGAGTTTAGCTGCTCTTATCATAGCATTCGCAACGGAGCTAATTGTGATTGGGAAACTAATTTAAATTTCCTTTTTTTTTTGTATAATTATGAATCTTCTTCTAGGAAGTAGGATTTAGCTAAATTTAGTTTAAAAATAGTATAAATTAAAATTTTCTTAAGATTTTTTATTTCATTAATTTTGAATTACTATTTTTAATCAAATATAAAAGTAACAATTATTTATTTATATTTATTTTGATGATTCTTTATGAATATTCTTTTGCAAATCAATACAAAAATTATAATTAGTTGGATTAGCTAAAATTTCATCAATTTTTGCATCTAAATTTTCTTTTGTAATGAAAGTTTTTGATAATTCAATTTGTTTTAAAACTTCTTTACGCATTTGTTCTTCTAATTCCTCTTTACGATATTCTGCCGATTCTAGTTTTTCTCTAATAACTTCTGCTCTTTTTTTCATAGCAATCTGAAGTCTTTCTTCACGTTCCACAGCTATTTTATTATTCCATTCATTATTTAATTGCATACGCATTTGAAAATCTTTTTCAAATTCTTCTGGTGTAATATACAAATGATCTGATGTTGTTTTTTCTTTATTTGTTTCATATTCACGCATTAAATATAAACGAACTGAACGTAATTGTGTTCTATATTGGTTATGTAATCTCATTAATTCTAATCTTTCTTCTTGCGTTTGTTTAGGTTTTTCTGGAATACGAAATTGTTTACTTCTTGCCACTGGCAACCATCTAGGTTTTCTTCTCCAACGAAGAAATTGTATACCCAAAAGATTATTTTGTAAATTTTGTGTCGAATTTTTAATTATTAAATGCTGTAACATTTTTTAATTTAATTTTAAAATTATAATTTTATAAAAAAAAAGTTAAATTATACGATCAAAACAATGCTTTTCTTCAAAACATTTGTTTGACAGCTGTCGTCGCTTCGCTGACAATTTAGTGATGTCATATTTTGATGTTTCAGTTTCATATAGGTTTATTCAGGGTTGTATTAAAAATTTGTTTGAGTTTATTTTTAACCCTTATGTTGAACAAGAGTTTTAAATAATTCTATTCAACAGTAAGGGCCTTATAAGATATAGGTTTATTATTAAAATAGGGGTATTATGAGATATAGGTTAGGTACATTTATTGTATGTGGCATAAATGTCCTTACAAAACTACTAAAAAAGCCAAATTGAATTATTCTCAATGTAAATTTAGCTTTACATTGTGTGGAATAACAAATATGTCGGCTGATACTACGATCAAAATACAATGACAGTTTGATTGCACATATTTTTTGTGCAAATTTTTATATTGACTAACAACAAATTGTCACCAATGAAATCCATATATTTATCAGTGTTAAATTAATGTTGTCCATCAAATATTTGAATGTAGAGCTAAAAAGAGAGTTAAAAATATACGATTTTTGTAAGTTAAATTTCAACTTATAAAAACTTATTCGTCAAATTTTGTTGTTGTAGTTTTACGTGTCTGTTTGAAATTGGTAAATTAATAAAAATAATTTAACTTTTTGAAATTACATAATATTATTACAATTAATTAAAAAAAAAACTTCGTAATTTACCTCCGTAAATTCAAATGATTGTTTATCTTTATATTAAATAAATGTCAATGGCTTGACAGTTGCAAGTTTTTACAAAAAAAGCGTTCTTGTATATTTTTTTTGCAGATGAGAGGTTTTTTTCACTTTTTTTTCTTTTGTTTCTTGTTTCTTTCATTTGAAGTTTATGCAAGAAAAAAACACGCGAACAGTCTTATAAGTAATAAAGAAAAATAAACAATAACATAACCTACACCAAGCAAGGCCGATACACTCGAAGAGGAAAGCTCAATAGTAGGCCTGTTTTTTTTTATAATGCACGCAGTCTTATGGGAATAAATAGTGGGCCACTTACAAATCGGATTATAACTCGAAAACTATTAATTTTTTTAACTTTCGTTCAAAGGATAGGTTAAAATTCCATCTTTTTTACATATTTGGGATTATTCAGATTTAAAAAAAAATAAATATTTTAATTATCCAATATATGTATTTAAAAAAAGGTCTTTCATCAATTTTGATACTAAAATTTCACTATAAAAAAGCTTATAAAATATAAAAAATGTACTGCACTAATTCATTAAAGCAATTTTGTGTTTCGGCCTGTCTGTTAATTAGTGTTAGCCTTGGTAAAAGTATAATAACAATAGCAAAACAAGCTAAAATTAAAATCGAAATGAGAAATATTCACTAATGCATAGCTTTGTTTGAATATTGACATCCAACGATGAAATATTGATCTGTGTTGACGATGACTGCTGACATCGTTCAATAAGACCTAGCACTACTCATTATGCATTTGTATTTCAGTTATAGGTAAAGTATCAATACTGCATTAAAAGAGCTGATGCTACATAAATCCTCAATGCTCACGATCAATCAAGCGATATATAATTTCTGATTCTCAGTAGATTCCAACAATTGATATTAAATATTTTTTTAATAATTTCAAACCTATTATATTTTTTACAAACAAAAATAAAATACATATATAATGAATATGTACATAACAACTTACATGCGGATATATTTGTACATTTTATTTGGAAATTTTACATATATTTGCTAAACTTGAACTACAAAAAAAAAACAATATTTACATATTTATTATTTCTTTACATCATATTTTTAAAACATCGTAATTTCATTTTCGTTTGTTGACTCAAGATTTAAAATTTTTTTAAAAATGTTCTTCCTCGTGATTATACATATATACAATGGCGTAAGCGAATAAAAAAATGAAGCCCAATATCGATTATTTAAATCTTGTTAAGAATATATTTTTTTTTTTTATTTTGTTGTGTCTATGGACTTAGAATTAATTTTTCTTTTCATCTTACATACCAACAACATGTAATAAATATTTCACATAACTATTTATATTAAATAAATAAACAATCATATAATATTACTTTTGTAATTTTGGTTTTGGATACCTAATGAATATTGCGATTTAAAAATAACAAAAAAAAAAAATAAAAAAAAAACATATTTAAGAACGATAATTTAATTAAAATTTTGAAATAATATTAAAAATTGAAAGCACACAAAAATTAATTTTAAATACGCATATTGTGAAATTTATATGGATACCCTTAAAATGGACATTGGTCCTGATTTTAAAAATGATACATAAATTTACATGAAATTTTAGTAACAGCAGAAAGATTAAAAAAATTATAAAAGTCGATTTTAATTATTAAATTTTTTAGTGTGTTTTTATTGTCCCTACATATCAAAATTCTAAGAAAAAAAAAACAAAAAACAAAAAAACAAACAAAAAAAAATATAATTCAAAATATCAAAGAATTTATTTTGAAATGAAATTTACATAATTATTTTTAAGGTTGCCAAATGATCAAAATTTGTCTTCTCCAAAAATATTGTCCTTTTTCAATAATATTAATTAATATAAATAACTTCATAAAAATATTATTTTTTTGTAGTATGATACATGTTTAGTTGATCGGAATACAAAATAAATGCTAGAGGACTAGCCTACAAATACCAGAGGATCGAAACGACAATCGGTAGAGTAGCAAACAGAGTAAACGAATCATATATACATTAAGAAAAGTTAATGATTTGGATTTTATGAAACTGTAAGCACTGAAGCACTTTCAGAATCATAACTACTGTAAACAATTTTAGAATCCCAAAAATGGATTCGAGCCATGCCGAAATGATAAAAATACACAATATACAAAATATATACAAAATAATCCCATATTTCGAAAGTAATATGGTAGATATCCGGTGTATATCCTTAACATGTTAAAAGAGAAACGAAAAGCGAGAAGAAGGTGGCAACAAACGCGTGACCCATCCAGCAAAACGGATCTTAATAATAAAAGTCTGAAGCTAAAAACAGAAATAAAGAAATTGAATGATAGATCTCTGAATTATTACCAAGAAAATTTAGCAGCTACCAAAGAAGCAAATTATTCTTTATAGAAAGCTACGAGAGTAAAATAAAGAAGTCTATTGTGCATTCTGCACCACTGAGGAAAAGTGATGGCTCATGGGCAAGAAGCGATAAAGAAAAAGCTGACACTTTTGCAGATCATCTCGCTGAAATTTTTAAGCCCAATTAAATGAACACTGTTATTGATCTAAATGAAATAAATAACCATGAAGACATAAATATTCCCTTAATAAGTCGAAAAGAAGTAATTAAGGAAACCAAAAACCTAAAATTAAATAAAGCCCCAGGATTTGATTTAATAACTTCAAATGTGCTGAAAAATATACCCAACAAATCTCTCACACTCTTGGTATATATAATGAATTCCTGCATTAAGCTAGATATGGAAATTTGTAGAGATAATAATGATCCAAAAACCAGAAAAGCCTGCTAACGACACCAGATCCTACAAGCCTATATCTTTGCTCCCTACAATATCGAAGTTGTTTGAAAAATTACTATTGAGAAGGACTCAACCCCTCATAGAAAGCAGGAATATAATACCTAATCATCAATTTAGGTTTAGGCAAAAACACTCAACAATAGATCAAGCACATCGAATAACAGACATTATAGAAAGGGCACTGGAAAATAAACAAATTTGTTCTTCAGTATTTCTAGATGTAGACCAAGCTTTTGATAAAGTTTGGTATGAAGGACTCATCAAAAAGCTAAGTTGTTTGCTCCCTAAAACTTATGTTGAATTATTTTCATCATATCTCTCAAATAGAGTTTTTCGAGTTAAAAATGAAAATGAATACTTCTCTCTAAGAGATATAAAAGCTGGAGTACCGCAAGGTAGTATACTGGGTCCCATTTTATGTTTGTTATACACCTGTGATATACCCGATGTAGAAAATATAAAAATAGCAACCTTTGCAGATGGCACAGCGTTGACAGCAGTTGGTTCTACTGTAGAAGAAACTACAAACGAACTGCAAAAAGCTAATGACAAAATTTCCAACTGCTGCAAAAAATGGAAAATTAAATTAAATGAAGCCAAAACTAGTCACGCAAACTTCACTTATAAAAACATAGTAACTTCTCTCTCAGTTAAAATTAATGATGTTTCCATACGAGAATAAAGCTAAATATCTTAGCATGACCTTGGATGCAAAACTGAAATGGAAAGAGCATGTGAAAATCAAAAAACAAAAACTCCAATTCAAATATAGAGAAATATACTGGTTGATTGGGCGGAATTCTACGGTCTTGACCTATTACAAAAAGTTTTCATGTATAATCAAATATTGAAGCCAGTCTGGGCATACGGTATTCAAATATAAGGATGTGCTAAACAAATCCATATTCAAACTATCCAAACGTTCCAAAATAAGGTAGTGCGCAACATAGTCAACGCTCCATGGTATGTTCACAATGCCGATATTTATCGAGATCTGAAGATCTCATGTATAAAAGACGAAATAATAAAATGCGCTGCACGGCATAAAACTCGTCTGATCCAACATGTCAATACCGAAGCTTCTAGTTTAATTGACAATCAAAACTTTGTTAAGCGACTAAAACGAACAAGACCACTTGAGTTAGGTTAAAACCTTTTATCTATTAAAACCTTATTGGATTTTGGTAGATCAAAGGTATCTTAGTTTCTTTGAGTTAAATATAAATTAATGATTAGTCTATAAGACTAGTTTTAATGTTGCAATAATGATAGGAGTTTTTAGTGGGTTAAAGTCTCACAGTCCCGGTCCCGGTAATAGGTAGTCCCTGAAGCATCTTTCGATGACTAATTACTGACTGGAAAAAAAAAACATCTCGAAAGTGAAAAAGACCGGAAAGTTGTCCTGCAAATTTATGTGCAGATTCACTGTTAAAATAAATAGATATCATTATTGGAGATCTTATCTCAGAAATTTGAAGATGGGATGGTAATTTCGGGATAGGGATTTTGAAATAAGGATTTCGTACCCAACTTCAACATAAGCATATAATTTTTTTTTTTCAAAATGTAAAATGGTAGATTTTAAAGTATCTCACATAAATTTCCAGGTGAGGGTAAAGTAGGACCACCTCTATTGCTATAGCAGGTGGTAATTGTTACGGTTTTTGTACGTCTATGATTTTCAGTATATTTCAGTGGATTGATTTACATTCGTTAAATCTAACATTTGTTTGTTTTTAGGGTGTTGTTCGATACCAAATACGATACCAACCTCAAAATCACAAAATCAAAAATTTCAAAATCCCAATATACCAAAATCCCATATAACAAATTTAATTTTTAATTTTTTTATAAAAATAAACATAATTTACTGGAAAAATCACACATTGTTTTTTTTGTATCCAGAATCCAGCGGCTACAAGAAATATTTTTTTCAACTTTGGAGGTCCAGAATGAAACCGACGCAAAACGAAAAATACCACATTTTTATATTACTGTTTCTATTTTCACAGTACAAAGTTTAGCTAAAGCTTAAGTTTGAATTAATCGAAAATTTGAATTTTAAAATATGGTATGCGATATTTCGGGTTTGCAAACAAAATAAAATAATTAAAAATAAAACTTGAGATTTTGGTACTTTGTGCGATTTTTGGAATTATTGATGTATTGGTACAGTGAATTTGTTTTGCGACTTAGATAGGCGTACGTTATTTTCTGGTGGGAATAAGAAGTCTATATTCTACTCAAGCACAAAATTATAGGTTTTACCACATAGCCTTAACTGACTTGAGTCCTACCTCTCCTCTCGGGAATACTCAGTTTTATTTAAAACTGCGATTTCTGACCAATACTCAGCGTCTTCTGGTGTTCCTCAAGGTAGTCATATAGGACCCCTTAGTTTCATAGTTTCAACAATTGATGTTCCTAAAGTGATAACTTTTTCGAAATTTTTTAGTTTTGCTGATGACTCAAAGTTTTTTACTCCGATATCTTCCTCATCGGATTGCTTAAAGTCTTGGTGTTCAAAAAATGGACTTGAATTGAACACTTCTAAATGCCAAAAAACCTTTTCTAGGAAAAATTCCATTCGGACAATTTGGTTCAACTACCAACTATATGGCTGTCAGCTTTCAAGAGCGAATTCTATTATAGACCTCGGGTTAACCCTTGACCCTAAACTGAGCTTTAAGCTACATTATGATAAAATAGTGAGCAAAGCAAATTCTTCTTTAGGTTTCATTAAACGTTGGTGTAAAGAATTTTCTGATCCCTACCTCACGAAACATCTTCATGTTACATATGTAAGGCCTACCCTTGAATATGCCAGTCAAGTGTGGTCTCCACATTACTTGACTGATATTAACCGAATTGAATCGGTTCAACGAAAGTTTTTACGTTTCGCTTTGAGTAACTTTTCGTGGAATGATCCATTTCGGCTCCCACCTTATTACCACCGTCTTAAACTCATTGACTTACAAGCGTTGTCTGATCGTCGAATAATTGCAGATATCTCTTTTATTCACCAGATCCTTTTGGGTGTAACGCTAGCCCCTGAAATTTCAAATTATTTGGTTGCAAGATCCAATCGGAATAATCTCAGATCCGTTGAGTTGTTCCACATTCCATTCCACCCTACTGAATATGATAGATTCGAGCCAATCACTAGAATGCTCCGTGAAGTAAATTCTAACTCTAGTTCTTTTGATCGTCAACTAAGTGTTTTAATTTTTATTTACGTTTTTGAGTTTGATTACGTCTTAATGTACGTTCGTTCAACTGAGATAAACTAACAAGACATCTGATGTGCTTGCTCTAAGCATAAATCTGACAGTATATTATATTCGGTTAGGGAATATTGCAATTAATGTGTAGTTAGGGTAGTTAGTATAATCTAGTATTTTAATATATGCCATGTCATCTACGTATATATATATATATATATATATACATATAATTATAATATTAATTCTGCCCTATGCCCCAAGAATGGGATTACAGGTACAGGACAATGATGATAATATTAATGTTTTGTTGTGTGATATTTATCTTGTGCGAAGGTGATATATGATTATATTTTTATTGAGAGCCTAATCAACGATGGAGACGCAAAGTTAATTTAAGCTTGGGCCATAAATTATAGTTAATTTATGGCATGAGTAAATTGCATTTAAAAAAATGAATTTACTTTGACTGACTTTACCCCCATGTCACTTAGGTTCCATTTTACAGAAAAGTGTATTAACATAATCTATGTAATGTAGAGATATTTCTAGTCAAGATGATTAGTAGCTGCTTTTAGTCAAGTATAACTGTGATAAACAATATTATTACTATTATTACTAGTATATTTTATTTTTTGCTAATTCATATTATGTAGTGTGTAAGAATGAATACAAATTGTGATGTTTTTAACTGTTACTGGATGACTTTTCAATCTCTATAGCATTATACCGGTTACATGCCTTTTTACAGATATATAATGTGTAAAAATAAAAATGTTGTACCATATTATAATATATACTTTCACCAAATAGGCAATTACATTAATTAACAGATAAGTAGGAAATTTCAGTACTTTGTCATAGTAAAGAACTTAATACACATGCAAAACTACTTTGCAGATTCAATAGTTTACCATTGTGGGGACGATATATACTATATTTTTACTCATTACATAATATGAAACGTATAATATATAACTGTTTTATTTTTAACTGAAAAAAACAAAATTTGATTGTTCAACGTCTAGTATTGTATATATATAACATAACTCTTAGCATTACTAAATAAAGCTGCACATTACAACATTTTAATTAAATAAAATTTCCGTTTTTATTTTGCAGGATCAGAATTTTGTTCATCAAATATCTACATACTTATGTAGATTATTTTTTAAAAGAAATGTGTTTGAAGCAAGCCAAATATTCATTGGAGAGACGAAATGTTATAATTTACTGTACATAATACGAGTAATGTACCTATGTAAGTATGTATTTTGTATTTACAAATAAATTGTTTATTTTATTTTATGCTACAAAAAACATGCATATGGGAAGTGGAAACATACAAACATTAGATAATAATAATAATAATAATAATAATAATAGAACAGGTAAGGGCGAGCTAATGATAAATATAATATGTAGTAATGTAATATTATTTCACTTATACACTATTATACCCACTTATATCTAGATAGATATATATATATATATATATATATATATATATATACATACGTTAATAATATGCAATTAATTTAACCTAGCCTAGGATATCTTCCATTGATGAGTGACTAACTTTATAGTATATAATATGGTAAAAAAAAGTTTTTGTTATAGGAATTATTCTTATTTAAATACATACTTATATTTATATATATTGTTAGTGTATATAATCATATAATAATGTAGTGTGTATGACACAGAGCAGTAGTACTAACTAATAAGAAAAAAAAATAATATTTTATTAAATGAAAATTCTTGTTTTTATTCATATTTATATTTATTTTTTATGCTTTCATCTCTACGTTTTTTTTTTTTTTTTTTGTTATGTTTTTATTTCTCTATCTCTTTTCTTCTCCTTTTTATTATTTTTTTTATTTTTCGATTGAAAATAATAAAATTTAATAAAACATTGCAAAGCCATGTGCTTTTCTTCTATGGAAGTTTTTGTTTAAGAGAGAGAATTTTAATAAGTATACATAATCATATATGTATATATATATATATATATAAATTTATTTTTCTATAGAGAAGGAGAATTGTACACCTTGATATAATAATGTTATAACCAAACAACGTACCGATATACCTATATAGTGTTAAGAAGAAACCAAATAATACAGGTATTAAAAATAAATATATGTATGTATCTACAGATATACTTTTATTATTGGGGAATATTTTATATATATATATATATATATATACTATATACATATATGTATATAGAATGTACTTATATATTGTACATAACGTAAACGTATCTATAATAAAAGATTTAAGGTATAATAAGAAGGAAACCATAAAACTTTTAAAATTAAGAGAAAAGCTTATTAATATTGTTACTACTAGTACAATTTAGTACACTACACTCAATATAATAAAGTAAAGTAGATATAATAAGTATGTATGTATAAATGTAGGTATTTTGAACGCAATCGCAAAACTTATTATATTATATAGAAAATAATTCTAAATAGAATTAAATTTTTTTTTTTTTATTATTATTTTATCTTACTTTTTGGTACAATATAATATACGTTACGTATATACATATATATATATGTAAATATATATATAATCTATATTTGTTCAAAAAAAAAAAAAAAATAATTGAGAAAAGTGTAATAAGACTTTACAGATGGGAACTTTACTCAGTTTGTCATCGTCGTTTGTACGCATCGGCAGCTAAAATAAAAATTAAATAGCAAATATATATAAAAAAAATAAAATAAATAAGAAATTGCAAAAAAAAAAAAAAATTAAAGAAAATTCCTAACGGAGGAATTTCGGTCGGAATTAAAATATACCTATATAAATTTTTTTTTTTTTTGGTTTTATTTACTTCTTAAAATTAATATAAAATTTTTAATTTAAATAATATAAATTAAAAATTAGATAAATTAATTAGCAATTTGTGAAAAAAAAATTAAATAAATAAATAAATAAAATAAATAAAAAATAAAAAAGTGTTAAGATTTAAAAAGTTGAAAAAAAAAGAAAAAAAAAAAAATTAATATAATATTATACATATTATATTATTATTATTATTATTGTTATTTAATATATAGAAGAAAGTGTTAGAACAGAGAAGTCATAAAAGTGATATTTTAGTTTGTTCGCCTCGCCGTCTTTTTAGGATAAATTTATATTTTTATTAGGTAACAAAAGAAAATTTATTATTATTTATTATTATAAAAGAAAGTTCATAAGTCTATATATTTTTATATATATATATATATATATATATATATATCCTATATGTATTGTATTTTATAAATTAAATGAATGAATTATAAAAAAGTTGCCAAAATTGTATGTACATACATATGTATATATATATACTTAACTATAAAATACACTAAATATAATTATAACAAAAATGTCGTACCTACCTATACATTTTATTTTGTTAATTAAAACATTTTATAGTTAGTTACATTAAAAATTATCATAATTTTAATTTTTGATATACACTAGGGTGTATCGACTTTGTTTAATACAACATCATTAATATAATATTTTTTAATTTTAACTATATTTAATTTAAAAAGAAAAATTCTAAAAAATAATTTTTTTTTCTAAATCAATTAAAATTTCGAATTTTGTTCAATATTTTATTAAAGAGAGGCCAAAAAATTCTGTTCTTAGGAGAGGCTTAACATTTACATTGTTTTGTTTTTGTTATTTTTCTTTTCTTACTCTACTTACAAACCAACCACTCTTTTTCTTGAATTGAATTTTTCTTTTTTTCTTAAATTTTTCATGTACATACATATATAAATATAATGTGTTGAAAGAGTTTGTTTGTACATATTATTATATATTTAGAGTGACCATTTATTATAGTGTCAAATACAGGACAAGAGAAAAACAATTTTATGTAAAATTTACAAGTTATTTTTATTATTATATCGTCTGCTGAATAATAAAACGATGTATGATAGTTATATGTTGTTATTATAGATTATATAGCACCATTGGATTCCTCGTAGTCGGTTTTATAAGTACAACTATTTTACAATATTCTAAATATTGATTGTAGTATGGTTTTTAGATAAAAATAAAAATATTGTATAATGAACTTTTGAAGAAAATATGGTAAAATATGTTTACATTCTTCTATTTTTCCGCCTAAGATTTTGATGAAAAATTAAAACGGCTTATAAATCTATACACTATTTTAGAAAAAAATCGGTATTTAAATTTTTGCTTTACAAAAAATTAAAAAAGTATGCTAATTTGATATTACTTCTCTCAATACCATTCCGGGAGTTCAAATATTATTATAAATAACGTAATAAAAATTTTCTTAATAAATAAAAAAGTAGAATCGCGTACAAAAGGTGTTCGTTATTTCATATTGTTGTATAATATACGCTGTTGTAATATTTAAATAAAAATAAATTTTTTTTTTAAAACTTTAAATGCAAATTACTCGAAGCTATATTTTTTCATATACGTTGTTTCATTTCCCAGCAGACGATATAATACTACTCTATTGCAAAAAATTTGGTTTACCTTTAAATTTATCATTACCAATAAAAAATGTTGTGTAGATAATTACTATCTATAAACAGTTTGATTTTATATCGCATCTACTGAGATTTTATGGGGAAAATGAGAAATCATTATGCCAGAATACTGAAATGGGTTGAAAATACAAACAAGATATTTTTTTGCTTTTAATACTTCTACGTTTATATACAATCCATCTTAATATTTTAAGAATTTTGACAAAAAATTCTAATTTTATTAGAAGGTAAATTTTTATGACATATTCAATTTTGAGTAGTGTATTGGCTTGTGAGGGTACATTTCAACAAATATACTTCTAGTAAACAAGATATAGGCCGAACTTTTTTGCAATAGAGTAGTATAATCTAATATTATTTATAGAAATTGGCAAAAAAAAATTCCATAAACAGTATGAAGGTTATTTGTGTGTTCCATTTAAAACATACACTGTACAGTTATTTGTTTTTTTTGTGTATGGGTGGTAGGCTAATCTAATATTTTTTTTTTACATTTATATTTGTTTTTGTATTAGCCATCTTATTTCTATTTTAAATCATTCAAAAAATTAACAAAAAAATATGATTCACATTATAACTTATACACTATAACTTATTGAACCCATTACGATTACTTTAAGTTATTACATTACTCTAAAAATTACCTTAGTATTTTTTTCACCATCACTTTGTTGAGTTACAATTTTATTATTATTTTATTATTAATTTTATATTTAATTTTAAATCAAAGAGTCGGAAAAGGCTAGAAAAAACCGATTTTAATTGTTAATCTAAAATTATTTGGATAAATTGTTAAAACTTTGCTATAACACATGATGAGTTTGTTTGTGTGTTCCACATGAACTATTCTCCGTACATTAATCAAAATATATGAAAAAAAAAACAAAAAAAATAATTTAATAGGCCTCATTTGTATATTACTGTATCTGTGTGTATAACAGTATCTATGTATAACTGTGTCCTATTCAGTTATTGTTGTTGTTTTTTTCTTTTTCACATATTTTTTTCTCATTAAAATGATATAATGTGAAAATAATTCTAAAATTTTAATTGACTTTTATAACTCACAGTCAAAATTAGAAATTAAGAATATGATTGCATTTAATATTTCATTTATTTGATGTCAATTTTGGAGCTTTAGTCTGGCATTGGCCACAGCTATGACCTATATATAATTTAACATCGAAATATGTGTGAATGAAGTTCTATTAAATCATGAATGCGATTGTTTCAAATGAAACATAATACATTTGCACCAACAGTGCATCTGTTTAATTAAGCGTTGCTAATAATTGTAAATGAGCTTTAGTTTCGGATGAAACATTTATTATTTACATCGTGTTAACACATTAAAGTAACCTTCTAAGTGTATGTGATTACTGCTTCAACTTTAAACTTTGAGGGAACTGCAATGACAGTTTTATAGATGCCACATAAAATATATCCCTCAAAATACTAGAGTCATAAATAGAAAAAATGTAAAATTTTATAAAATACACAGCTTCAATTTGTTCAATATTCATTTGTTAATGTATTTATTTATTTATTGACCAGTCTTCTTTACCTTTGCAAATTTTGGGTCAATATTTATTTTTGATAGTTAATTTTTATTTTTATAATTCCAAGATCATGGGATGAATTCACCTAGTTGCTTTTACCCAGAAGTGTGGAATACAAAACTACATACAATAGTTTTTTGTGAAACTTTAATATATTAAATAATTTAAATGTGTAAAATTATATTTTGACATAATAATAAATTTATAATCAACTAATAGGGTAAACGCAAAAGATTTTGGAATTCATATTTTGAATAATCTATTACTGTTTAATTATAAATATTTTGAATAATCAATTAACTTAATAATTTGTAATGTTTCAAGATATTACAAAAATTATTATCGATCCATCTGCATTTAAAAATAACTGCCACGCTTTTACGACCCATAACACACATCAATGTTTTCATCAATTTAATTTATAAAAATAATTGATCAGAAATAATTAAATCTATCTTTTTGACATTTTGCAATGACATATTGAATAATGAAGTATTCTTAATATATTAATAATTTCGAAACATATATGAATGACATTGAAAATACAATTTTTAGACAAATGTTTTTGACTTTAATTAAAATTAAAAAAACAACAAACTAATTTTGTATACACATTTTAATAATATATCAATAGTTTTATTACAATAATTGCTATAATTATTAAAATTAATATAAAAATTGTTCCTTTTACAATTTCATTATAAATTAACATTACGTATAACATTTTTTGAACATTCCATTCCAAAGAAGAAGTAATTTTTTAACTCAGCTGATTTTGACATTAGGCATGAGAACTTTCATAGCAAATTGATGAGAATAGAACTACCATCAATTAATAGGATTGATAAAAACATTTATAAACTCCTATTCGTTTCTTACATTTTTTATTGAAAATGATTTTGATTAAATGATACAAAATAGTCACCGCAAAGTATTATTTTATCAAAAATTAATTTAAGCAGGAAAAATTTCTAATTTTGACTGTAAGTTATAAAAATTAATTAAAATTTAAAAATTATTTTCGTATTATATCAATTCAATCAACATACATTGAAAAAAAACAACAACATTAACTTAGGATGCAGTTATGTAGTGTAATTTACAATAAATAAATAAATAATTATGAATAATTATATTTATAATTATATATGGTATTCAAAATAACGGGAATTATAATACACTACTGTATTGAATGAACAATCTAAAAGAACTGTACAAAAGTGGAATTATAACAAATGGTCACCCTAATTACAATATAGATATGATTTATATAGTAAATTTTTAATGGGAATTCTGATAGTGAATACTTCACATCAATAAAACAAAAATAAAAATTTTGTTAAAACCAACCACCCTGGTGTTTAAATTCTCTTTTAAAATAAAGCTGAATATTTTGTATTTTTTTTTTTTAATTTATTATTTTTATCTAATTTTTTTTTTGCAATAGTTATATTAATTAAATTTCTAAAAAATTGTTAGTTATTTATTTTGATTTAAATTTAATAATCGCAATATGTATGGTATTTACATTTACATTCTATGGTATTACAAATTGACTACTGATTTTTAATTTATAAACAAAAATTAAATCATAAAAAAAATAAATCTAGTTTTAATTTAAACTACTTTTTCTATTTGATTTTTTCTTCTATACATACATATATATATATTTACTAACATACATACATACATACATAAATTTTTCTTCTTCAATGAAAAATTATTGGTAAATTGTATTTTATTTGTTACAACTTCCTCTAGACTAGAATTTAAAAAAAAAAATTTTCATTTGGAAAATTAAAAAAAAAAAAAAACAATAAAATAGTACAAAATATTGTTATACTCTCTTCTTTTATCTGTAAAGTATATAATGTGAACGTATTATATCCAAAAATGATATATTTTTTTTTTGTGTATCCTGCTCAATGCTATTTTTATTGAACTTTTGTTTTTTTTTTCTTTTGTTTTCGTAATTTCTAGAGAAATTAAAATAGTATGTAGATGACTGACTTAATATTATTTATATAGGTATACTATGTACTTAAGCATATATATAAATATATTTATTTTATAAAATATTATACATAGAAAAATATAAATTATACTTAAAAATAATTCTCTTAAAAAAATTGTTGAGGAGATAAAGTTTATTCTGCAAATTATTCTGTAAAATTTTCTCCTGCACACGTGCTAATGCTACAACAATGTTAAAAAATGGAAATAGAAAATAATATTTTTTTGGAAAACAAAAAATAGTATACGTACATTATTTTTTGTTGTTTTTTTTTTTTTGAAAATGGTTTTTTTTTTTTCTATTCTAAAATTAACTATGAAAGTTAATCGTGTTATTGCTGGTTTTTTGTAACTATATACACACCTCTTATTTTCACTTTAAATACAATTTTATTTTCAATTTTATACAAATAAAATTCATAATTTTTGTAAAATCAAATTTAAAATTTTATTTATTATCATAAATGGTCCGCAATTACATCAGTGGGCCATAGGGCGGAAATATAATTATAAAATTAAATACATTTGTAGTTTAAAATTTTTTCTACTTCCTTATTCATCAAATGAGCTAGTCATTTGAAATATGTACATCCAAAAATTATTATAACTGTGATTAGTTACAGTTATACTAAAATAAATGTGAAATGAAAATTAAAAAATCAACAAAATCAAATATTGCCAATGAATATTGGAAAAAGTAATTTCCACGCTCAAAATTTTTTACTGCAAGTAAACCAAGGTAAAAAAAAATAATAAATGAATTTTAATTTTTTTTCAATATTTGATTTTTATACTTGACAATTTAATTGATCATACATAACTATCAATTTTCATTGAGTAATTCAAGTACAATAATTGTCAAGCACAGATTATTGCGAAATAACGGATATAAATAACAAAATTAAAATAAGATATATATTTGAATGGATTGGGCTTAATAGATGTATTGTAAATACAATCTTATCCTTTTGAGGGATGTGCCAGGAAGTTTACTTGAATTTCGATTGTTTTTTCAGTGTATTTATCGTTTTAAATTAGATACTGCCATTGTGTATTACATATTTCATATATATATATATACATTGATTTACTACATAGTCATTGGTGTTTGTATTGTATAGCTCATTATACCATATTCTTCAATATAGCAAATGATCTTTTATAATGGGACTATTATTTTTCGTTAGATTTTTTTTGTTCGAAATTATAGAGTTAGCAATCTGGATGCCATTTGACGCATACTTCACCTGAATAATAATAATAATTATTATTAGTAATATTGTGTATTATAGTTACAAATTGTAATTCAACCCAGGGAGAGTGCAGGTTTACTCTACTCTTCTTCTTTTTCAGTATTTTTTTTTTTGCTACCTAAAATAAGGTTTGCCAGTAGTTAAGTTTGTTCAAATTTTGGTTTTACCCTTTCAATTTGATTTTTGCAAGGCATTCTACTACCAATTATGTTGATAACGCACGATTATTACAATCTTTAAATCTTTTTATGTAGATCTAATTTTTGTAGGTCTACCAGGAAGTCTCCACCAATTTTAGTGTTCCCTTAAGTGTAATTTTTGATAGGCTTTTCCATGTCATTTCAATGTTGACATGATTATTATTTTATTTTATTTTATTCTTCTACTACTATATTTATTACTTTATATTTACATTAAATATTTTATATATTATATAAATTTATTTTTAATAAATGTCTATTTTATAAATGTGGGTCTATTTGGGTCTATTATTTATTATTTTATTTTATTCTATCTCTACTTTGACCATACGGTTAGGAGGTAGAAACAAGAATAAAACAAAATAATAAATTGTAGTAATATTATTTTAACTGGCGCACGTTGAGTGATATTTATTTATTTATTTATATATCAGTTTACCTGTGTATTAATATGTACCCACACTTTAAGGCCCTTTTACTTGTCGAGATGTGGACCTATTATTTTTTTCTGTTGTCATTTATTATATTCTAATGACACAGGGTACTGGACGAAGTTGAAAAACCCATAAAGGATTTTTCTTTCATCAGGAATTCAACCTAGGAGCCCCCACGGAATGAAAATATGAATTTAAATTTTTGAAGCTAATTACAACAAAAAAATAATCAAAAAAAGATTTTCAGTTTGCATTTAATCTTTAAAATTGATTGCCTAACTAACTAATATCTTAACCCTAGAACTGAAAGGGTCCAAAATATGGATATCAAAATAAAAATTTAAACTTCTAAGCTAAATTTTAATTTTTAACTTCTGGAAAGGCTTAAAAATAACAATAAAATAGTTCCCACAGTTTCCTCGGTCATGTATGACTATATGTCTTTGGCCTTCAATACCAGCCATTTGATCGAATTTGGCCAACATATACTAACAAACGAACGTTTCGTTCAACTTCGGGTCCATGAAAGGTTCGACCAAACATTAAGGTCAAACAAAAAATTTCTGGCTATGCGAACTGTTCCTGCTTTGATAACAGAATCTGGCAAGAACAGTAAAGCTAGTAGAAGAAAAGAGTGTTAAACTGTATTCGTTTATTAGTCGAAATTATTTTGGACAACCTCTTTGGGTTTTTATAGGTTGAACGCAATATTTCGATAAAAATAAACTATCGAAGAAGTTATATTCTATAGTGCAAAACTGTACTAACAAGTGCTTTACTGCATTGCCATTGGTGTATGCATTGTATAGCTTATAATCATACCACATACTCTTCAATATAGCAAATGATAATTTTTGAAATAACTAGAGTTAACAATTGTTTGAATGACTCTTTATACTTCACTTGAATAATACTTATTATTATTATTAATTTTGTTTATTATAGTTACAAATTGTAATTTAACCTATAGCGAGAGTGCAGGTTCGAATCCCACACCATTTTAAGAATAGAAAATTACTGAAAAATAAATCTCTGTGGAATAAAAGTCGAGTTTCCTTTCAATAATCATTTGTATTTATTTTGCAAATATCGATATTTCGGAAGCAACTTACTTCCTTCATCAGTGCTTTGCGAAGTCGCTTTCTTCATCAGTGCTTTATATTGTTTGTGCAGTTTGGGCCTTAACTTCAAATAATAGTCTCTGCCATTGGTTACGATTCCCAACTGTTTACTTCTAATTTAAGTTATGGAATAATATTAGAGTGCCATCCTATCTATGGATTTTGTAATGACACTTATCTGTTGAATAGCTATATTTGTGAATACGATGTTTGGTATTTGTTCAACGTTGCTAGCACATCAAAAAAGTTTTATTCTTAAGTGCTTTAATTTAATTGCAATTGGTGCATTGGTGCATTGGTGTATTATATTTGTATAGCTCATTATTACACCTGATCTTTTATAACGGGTTTATTATTTTTCGTATGATTTTTTTTTTGAAATAATAGAGTTGTTTGAATGATCTAGTTATACTTCACCTGAATAATAATAATAATTATTATTAATTTCGTTTATTACAGTTACAAATTGTAATTCAACCTAGTGAGAGTGCATGTGCAAATCCCACACGATTTTAAGAATAGAGAATTACTAAAAAATAAATTTCTGTATACACCATATTTCAATCAGTTTGTGTTAATTGGTTGTGCAGTTTGGTATATTACAGGTCCATTTGATGAGGCGAATACGGCCTTACAAACTTTGTTAAGTACTTGTGTTTATTTTGAAAAAAAAAATTAGTAGTTGACATAACTATCAGCTCCATTTAATAGTTGTGACTTTTTTGATGACTAGGACTTGCTTTATATAACTTTGTCTATTATTCTTAGAACCTCAACATTTGTGATTCTATCTATTTGTAAAATATTTTTTCACCAATAGCACTATATTTCGAATGCTTCCAATTTATTTAACTTTTATTTTGATCGATTAATTTGTGTTTGTGTAAATGTATATATATACACAAGTAATAAGAAAAATAAGTATTTTTTAATATTTCAATTGAAGTTTTACCAATATTTATTTATTTAATATTAGTGTACTTGGATAAAAATATAGTATGAATATAAACTTTAAAGCTCTTTACCGTTTCGGGATGTGGGTCTATTTGGATCTAATATTTACAATTTTTGTCATTTATTTTATCTCAATGATAATGGGTATACTGGGCCAGGTCGAACAGAAGAGTAAGTATTGTATTTTCATGACGAATCGAACTTGTGATCTTTCGATTGAAAGACAGATGCTCTAATATCTACTACGCCATATTTAACGTCTTTTCAGTTCAAATTTAATAGTCTTTCTTAATTTCTTTGTGGGATTATTATTGTTGATACTTTTTGGATATAAATAATAAATAAATATTACTAAAAAAAATTACTGTTTTCTGTTTATTTATTTTTAATTCTCAAAACGACCGTTAGCTCATACAGAACAATTGTACATTATATTAATTTTTATTTACAAAAACAAAAAAAATTAAATGTACAAAAATTACTTTAATTTTGATAAAATATAACACAAAAAATAATATTAATCCTTTCTCCTTAAATACCAAATATTTCTTAAATAAAAAACAAAAACAACAAAACAAAATTTCCAATTTAATTAAAAAAAAAAAAAACAAAAAAATCACATATTTTTTATTACTACATGTAGAGTTAACCTATAAAATTGGCAACATTGGAATTAATTTCTCCCTATAGTATCCTTTGCAGATTTATACAGATATATATGTAGCAAATATTTAGGGAAATATTCAGATGTATTATATAAATGTATTGTTTGTAATAGAAATAAAAATTTTTTTTTTATTTTTGTTTTTTTGTGTTTTTTTTTTGTTTATTGTTTTGATGGTAAAACGAAAATGATGATAAAATCAATTTATTTAATAAGACAATTTTTTAACAAAATTCCAATTTTCAATTTACTATTAAAATTTAATATAATTTTTTTTGTTTTTACACATTATTTTTTGTAAATAGAAATTAACTGTAATTTTTTTAGTTTCTATTTTATTTAATCATGATTCATGGCCACTAAATTTATTATGTAAAATTCTGAAATATATTGTTCTTTTTTGTAAATCGGGGAGTTCTAAGTAACCACGACCTCTTAAGATCTATTGTACTATATTTTCTATTATAATATATCTGTTATAATATATTTTACCTAAGACCTGTTCCACAACACAAGTTTAATTTTACATTGAAATTTGCATTAAAATATTTTTAATGTTTTAAAACGTCGAAATGTTTATGTGTCAACATTAAATACTTTTTGGTTAAATTTTTATTTAGAAAATTTTTGCAAATTTCGAAATTTAACATTTAGTTAATAATATGTATTTAATAATCAGATATTTAATTATATATTTAGGCCTTATAAAGCTGCTGAATTTTCAATTAAAATTATGCAGAATTAAATACGAACATGTTAAAAAATTCCAAACAATTAGTTTGTTCAGCAAGCTGTTCTAAAACGATCTGGATCTAAGGTAGAAAGGTAGGAACACTTACTTGAACTTTTTTAACCAAAAGGGTTTTGATTGGTGTTTAGTAGATGTCCAAAACAGTTCTAAATTGATCTTTTTTGTTCTGAATTGTTTTGATAACAATTTTTGACAACCTTTTTTGTTGTTTTATTTTTCTTTAAATTTTGACAGTTAAACAAAGAAATTTGAGCAAAACAAATATTAAAACAAAAACGTTAAAAAAAAAGATTTAAAAAAAATGTGGATTTGGTTTTTCTGTTCTAAGAAATCAGAATAAAGTGTTTGACATTTAATTGTCATTTGTTAATACAGTTCTGTCCGATTCTGTTCTAAATGTACTGAACAAATTTAATACATTTTCACCAAATATTTCTTTGAACAATTTTGGCAGATTCCGTAATTTAATAATATTTAATAATCAGAGCTTCTTCTGCCCTTTAGTCCTTATAAAGTTGAGTTTGCAATTGAAATTCCGTAGAATTAAAAACGAACATGTCAAAATTTTAACAAATCACAAGTTTTCTTATTGATTATTAAATTTGACGTGTATATTT
The DNA here is from genome assembly GCA_963942445.1 of Argyra leucocephala. NCBI lineage: Eukaryota > Metazoa > Arthropoda > Insecta > Diptera > Dolichopodidae > Argyra > Argyra leucocephala. Next base: position 115,401,475 of record OZ012681.1, on the reverse strand, counting down.
ATTTTCAAAAATTCTGTAGATTAAAATTAAATTTTGACAGTAGATTTAGAACAGAATCGGACAGAACTGTATTAACAAATGACAATTAAATGTCAAACACTTTATTCTGATTACTTAGAAAAGAAAAATCAAATGAACATTTTTTTAACTTTTTTGTTTTAATTTTTGTTTTAAGTTTTTAATGTAATTTGTTGTTTGAGTTTAATTTCGTTTTTTTAATATGTAATTTGTTAATTTATTTTTAATATTCTTAAGCATAATTTACTTTTCATTTTTAAATTTTATATAATCTTATAATTTGTTTAGCTTCAATTTCATATAATTTTTCATTTCAATTTTTTTTTTGCGTTAAAACAGAAACTAACTGCATGTTAATTAATATTAATAGTTAAATTACTGTTCTTCCCTAATTCTTAGTAAATTAATCAAACCCAATTTACTAAAAATTAGGGCAGAACAATAATTCAACAGAGTTAAAAAATACGTCTTGTTTAACTTAACATTAAAGTAACGTAAAGTTGTTAAATTATTCATAAACCTAGAAAACAATATATAAAACTAAATGATAGGTAGGTGGGAATGACCATTCCAATATTGCTTCTGAAAAACCAATTAGCACTTAGATGCGTCTTTCTAAACGACACGAGTAATCTATTTCGTTGTTGTCTGTTGTTTTAATAGATCACTCTTCCAAACAACGCAGTACTAATGATGTGTGCCTTATGAAATGGATAATTGTAACATCTTTTGATATACATATTAATTGATCATTGAATTATAATTGACTAATTTGAAATTTCTCTGGTTCATGTCTTGGAATTATAGCCAACTCAGATTTTTTCTAATTTAAATTAGAATTGAATAATTTGAAATTTCTGTGGTTTGTGTCTTCGATTTATAGCCAACTCGAAATGTTTTTAATTAATGACAGCTCAATTTTAATTGAAGACATGTAATTCAAAGATAAAAAATATTTGTATATATATAAATATATATATATATTTAAATTATATTATGTATTTCTAATTGATAATTTAAAATTTTATATTGTTTATAGTTGCCGATTTAAATGAATTGTCCATTTGGTGTCTAGGGAATTAAAATTAGTGTTTGATTATCAATAAACCATAAATAAATTACTACAATATCAATTTTAACACCTGTACGTCTACGTTCACAAAAATTAATTAATTAAAAATAATTTCAAATTTTTTTATAAAAAAAATTAAATAAAATTACCTAAATCCCTATAAATAAATTAATCATAATATTTTTTTCAAATTATTGAAATTTCGCGCCTAAAAGTATGTAAAACGTAAATTATAAAAACAAAAAGGAAAATAATTTAATATACAGATCCATATATATATATATATATAACTTAATTATAAATTTCCTTTTAAAAATGAATTTACTTCATTTCTTAAAATAGTTCAAGTTTAAATACATTGTATTTACTTGTATCTATATACGTATCTGTACATGGATGTATTGTTTTTGTATTTTATTCCTGTTACTGATATTAAAATATCAATAACTATATATAAACGTAACTATATATATATATTTAAATTTTCAATTGTAAGGCTTTTCGTTTTTTTTTTATTTATTTTTTTTTGTTTTTGTTTTTTTTTTTTACTATAATTTCTCATAAGTATATTCACCAAATAAAAATTCTAAAAATATCTGGGCAAAAATCTCTGAGCCCTAAAATATTAGTGTATAAATTTGTTATTTTTTTTTTTATTTTCCTTTCCTTTTTTTATTATATTATTATTATTATTTTTTTACTGTTGAATTAAATGGGTAGAACAGTATATTAATATAATACTATAAGATAGCAAAATACAAATAAAAAAAAAAAATAGAACAAAAAAAAATAAAAATAAAAAAAACATGAATTTTGATATTGTTTTACGTCAGCAGGACACAAAAAACGTAAGAATAATAAAAATAATAATAATACAAAAAAAGGAGAAAATTATGAAAACAAATGTAAAATAAATAAATACAAAAACTATGTGTCGAAAGGTTAAAATAGCATTGATAGGTAATATAATAATGAGATGAGCTTTAAGAGTGTTAAAATTAAATTTTTTTTGTTTATTATTTTTTTTTTTTTTAATTTTTGTTTGTTACTTTTATAATAATATTTATTAATAGTTAATCATTTTTTCTTTTTCTTATGTAAAATTGTATTTAATATTATTTAAAAATGTTAAGTAACTATGTAAATATTTTATTTTTAATTGAAAGGATTATTAATTAAAAATGGTTCGCGTTGGATTTGGGTTGTTGTTGTTGTTGGTGTGCGAGGATTTCGTTTCTATAATAAGAATTTTTTTGTGAGCTTAAAAAATGTATTTTTAATTAATTTTCAATTAATGCGATGAATATGAAATTTAATATGTACATATTTGAAATGTATATAATAAGATAAAATACGTAATTACTTCGACTCAAAGCTGAAGTTTAATGAAAACGGCACGACATTGTCATCGTAGATTGTCGACATAGAATGTCGCATAACAAGTCGAACGAATTTATTCAAAGCATAATAGCGTTCATCAAGGACTTAGACTTACAATTATAAGACAAACGGGGAAGTACAATAAGTCTTAAGAAGTCTCGCTTACATACAACTCCCGATTAATAAAAAGAGTCCAACGAATGCAACATTTTTATTTTCATTACAAAAATATTTTTAATTTTTTGAACTGTCAAAATTAAATGTTGCACAACAACGACAAATTTAGTATTTTGATCAAATTTTTGTCACCGGTTTTGTCATGTCGTACCATTTGCTATGATTCCATTTAAACACAATTGCAATTTCTCAACAATTGCAAAATCACAAAATCAAAACAATTTGTTCAAAAAATAATTTGACATATTTTGTCGACGACAATGTCGTGGACAAAGTATGTTACTCATGATTTATGTTTTCGGTAGAACAAGCCGAACGACAAATGTCTACCATAGTATTCAAATTTAATATTCAAGCTTACGAGTATGTGTGTGTGTTAACTTCAACACATTGAACTGGAATTATATTTATGATGACAGCTTTAGCATACTTTTCATACATTCTCAAATTTTGTTAGGGGACTTTCTGCCTTCGTTGGTTGATGGAGATAGGATATAAAATGTATGCTAACGTTTTCATCATAAATACTCGTGGAAACAGGCTCATACAATTTTATTAATTTTTGTTTTTGGTTTATTTTGAGTTCTTTAATCAATCTACATTTTTTTTTCATTTCTAAAATGCAGTTGAATTTGTTAAAAAAAATGTGATTGTAAAATTCGGGACAGTCCTGAATTTAGGTCTAGGTTTGCTGCCCGTCCTTGATGGTATATATATAGAAATTGTCCCGAATCGTAAAATTTTGATTTATTCCGTCTTATTGGAAATTATTCTATTGAAAGACAATTGAATTGACAATTATACGTATTCAGCACAGTGTTACGATAATTTGCCGGTTGTAGTTATGTAAGTCATGTAGAAAAGTGAGTTTGACAACTGATTTTCCCGATTTATCTCGTATTATTGGAAATTATTTCATTGAAAGACAATTGAATTGACAATTATACGTATTCTGCGCAGTGTTACAATTAATGTGCCAGTGCAAAATTTTTCCAGTCATGCAAAAAAGTAAGTTTGACAACTGAATAGCTAAATTTTAAGGTTAGCCATATTTGTGGTGTTAATTACTTTGTTAGTTTGGTTTTACGTTATACTATTTTTAAGGTACGCTATACCTAAATGTTTAATTTAAATTTTTCTTTTCTTTTCAATAATAATATTTTTTTTTTACTAAATTTCTCTATATATGTCTAATAGATGTCATAAATGTCAAAAAAATTTGCAAGATTAAAATAAAATTTTTGAGCCATATTTTTGACATTCAACTTTTTGAATTTTTCTTTATATTTTTTTTTTTCTCAAATAAAAAATGAGATGGCAGCATAACTGTCAAAAAATTTAATAAAAAATTTACTGATAAATTAAATGTCAGGGATGGGTGTAAAATTCATATCAAATCATATATGAATCAATAATAAAGTTGTTAACAAAGAATTGTAAATAAAACCATCACTGTGAAAATGCACAGGGGTCTACTAGTTATTATTAGAATATTCAATTTGGTTTTGAAATCTAGCACCGAATTCGATACGTACATAATTTTGTTATAATAAACTTATGTACACAATTTTGTTATGTTAAAACAAAAAACGATTTCGAATTAGACTGTGTTTATCAATTTGATAATAAAAATTTAACCAATCAAGGGTGGAAATAAGCGTTTCAAATTGAAAAATTAAATAAAAAATAAAAATATTATAAGTAATACTAGCATAGATATTATTTATTTATTTAATTTTTATATATATAACTATTATACATAAGTACATTTTTATACGATCCTAACCATTTTTAATTCAGACACTGCAAATTTTCGGCACACAAAATTTGGGCATAAAATTTTTTAACATACTTACCGATTATTTCAATGCAAGTTATTATACTTATTTGAAAGCTTAGTTTATTTTATAAAAAATGTTGGTCCTTAAAATGGTTCAAATTATATTGAACTGAAAAATAGGCTTTATTTGTTATGCTTATGAATAAATGTGGCTAATAAGCCAAACTGTCAAATAAGTGTAATAACTTGCATTAAAACAGTTAGTCGGTAAGTACCTATATTAAAAAATTCTATCTAAACAAAATATTTTTAAAATTTGCAATGTGCTGATTAATATATGTATATATGATTATAATATGAATATGTAAATTAAGTACAAATATTTTAAAAAACAAAACTTTTTTTCCTTTATTGTTAGGTATAAATATAATTTTTTTGTTTTGTTTTAAAGTGACTACTTAAAAATTAAATAAAATAAAATATGCATAAATAACCATATTATGACATATGTTTGTGCACCTATATGCTATATGTAGCTACATTAATGTTTCATGGATTAATAATAAAAAAGTGAAAGTGAATATTGAGAGCTCTTTATTTTTTAAAAATAATTTTTTTTTTTTATAAATTTATATTTATATTTGTATTGTATATATACCTATATGTATATATATATATACATTTTGTTTGTTTTTTGTTTCTTTGATTTATAATCCATTAATATAAACAACAAATAAAAACAAAAAGAATTCTTATATGATGCATATCCATACATATACAATATTTATAAATCTTATCAATTTATTCATAAAATAAAATCAGGAAAATATAAAGGATAGGAATTGAAACATTTGTTGAAATCCAAGGATATAAAAAAAAAACAAAAACGAGAAAAAACATAATTTTTTTGTTTTTATTCACATCTCAGCATCATCATTATAAATATTAAGAAAAAAAAAATACCTATACAAAATACCTAAAACTAAACATACATAAAGTGTAAACGTAAAAAAATCAAATCAAAATAAAAACAAAAACAAAAAAAGGTGAGATAAAAAAATCTTTTTGAAATTTTTGTTTTTATTTTTTTTTTATTTCAAATATGATTTTTGATGACGTCTCTAATATGAAATACATTTTTGTATTTCTCTTCAATTCATATATTTCTTTCTTTTCTATTCCAATGTGTCAATCCTTAGTACATATATAATATATTATGGATGTATATACATTACAAATGATGAATGCGATTGTGTTAAATTCAATCAATATCATTCACACAATTCAAATAGGAAATAGCATACATGGATTATATATGTATAATTCATACATATATAGCTACTACCCCTCTCTACGTATTATATAGATCTAAGAAATAAAATATCCTTAAATGCATATTATTGTACTTATGTTATATAGGTAGGTAGGTATAGGTAGGTAAATTATGTTAAAGTATTTTATGAGTAGAAAATTGAAAGGTAAAAATTTTATAAAATGTGACTGAGAATTTATTTTAGATTTTCTATTTTTATAATTTTATTATTTAAGTACTAATTCTTTATGATTTAATTTGAATATTGAATTTATGAGAAAATTTGTATAACTCTATACATATAATATGTACATATTATATGAATGTTGTTTATTTTAATATGCCAATTATTGGAATATCAATTTCAATTAATTAAGTAATCTTTTAAATCATTGTTATTGTTAATAAAGATTTTGTTAACACATTTTTTTTTTGTTTGTTCAATATTTAATTAAATAATTTAAATAATTTTTGGTATACAGGGTGTGTATCTTTATTGTAATGCATATGAATATAGCATAGGCATAGCATATCTAACGCAAACCAAAACAAACAAATTTTCACATAGCAATTTTTGTAGGCTACACGCTACACCACACCAGGGTTTTAGGTGACATATAGACATAATGGTGAATGTGTATTTAAACAATAACTAATAAAGGACGTTTTTAAGTCCTAATTTAATTCGACACATAAATTGAAATCCAACGATATATTAAAGTTAAAGCAAAGGGTTAAAATTTGGATTTACCAGCTAAAACCTTAAATGTGTGACCATATTTTTTTGGCTCTAGGGATGGAGTTTGCTTATTGAATATTTACATAAGTAAGACAAAAATATATCGCTGCCTAGAATTTGCTCAATTTCTATTAAAAAAATATATTTTATATATATACATAAAAAACATTGGTAAACAAACGGTCAAAATCACTTGTTTAAAAAAAATAATTTTATTTTTAAATACATTTAAGTAATCAAAAAATTGTTAAAAAAGTGTTGCCAAATATATTAAAAATATACTTCATCAAAATATAATATCCCAAATTAGTGTGAAAAATGTCCCGTTTATTCTACGTAAAGTTAACAAAAAAAAAATTGAAGAGGCATCGAAATCTACAAGTGATTGGGGGAGCTTATAATAAACAAAAAGTAAAGTAAAGGGGAAGTGGGGATTATTTTTAAATACAATATGAGTTTAGGATGCCTGCTACATACCCATTATCGGGTGTTCCAGAGCATGCGTATCAACTTTTTAAGAAGGGAAGAGCCGTTATTTTAGAATTAAAAAAATGTATTCACTAAATCGAGGATGTTCTATCGATTGGTGTTATGTTCAATTTCCGGAAAGGACCGGAAAAGGTTTTCTTAAGACCAAAAATTGCCGAAATTGACCGAAATCGAGATTTTTAAATGGGAAGGGGTATTTTTCATGCAAATTCGGATTCTACGTCAACAAATAAGAAACTTTTGTAAAGTGAATTTTTTTTTTTGTTTTTTTTTTGAGTTTATATTAAACTTTGTAGGTACCTAAAACTAAGATAAAAAATCTGATAATATGAAATTACAAATTTATTTATAAAAATTATCATTATTAATTTTGGTTTACCAAAGCAAAATATGGTGGATTTTTGTTTTATTTTTATTAGTTTTAAAGAAGAATAATTTGAAAACAAAAAAAAATCATTTAACATTAGTTTCTTATTTTTTGTTGTAGAATCCAAATTTGCATAAAAAAGTACATCTTCCCATTTGATTTCGGCCAATTTCGTCCATTTTCGATCTTAAAAAACACTTTTCCGGTCCTTCCCGGAAAATGAAAATAACACCAATCAATTAAATTTTTATTTAATTTTAAAATAACGGCTCTTTCCCTTCTTAAAAAACTGATACGCATGCTCTGGAACACCCGGTATATTGTATTCTAAATGATCTAAATCTTAAAATAATTTATAGAATGTTATTAATGTCATTTTAAATAATGTAAAAACTTCAAATTTCGACAAAACTGACAATTTGACCTAACCCATAGGTTAAGTCAGCTCAAGTTTTGCAAACATCCAATGTAGCTCAATTTCAAATTATTTCACATTTTGAGCTAGTTCCTAGATTGAGCTTATAGCGTACAGTTTTAATGCTATAACGTTATAGTAAATATAGTTCGATTCTGAGAGCTATCTAAAAACTTGAATTGAACTTTGAGTTGATCTTGGATTTTGAAATAGCTCTTTTACAGTACTGGTAAATAATTTTTTTCGTTTTACATGCATATATCTCAATAATTGTGAATTTTGTTTTTATTTTCTATTAAGTTTTTAATATAATAAAATATCAATATTTTTTGAAGCACTGGGCTTTAACTCCATTTCAAACTATTGATGTTTTTTACATCTTCCTATATTTGAGACCGCATTAACTAATGTTATACATATATTATTGTGAGTTATCGCAGATGTTGGTTAGGTATTCACATCTTTTTACTATACATACACTTACTATTCCCCTATATAATAATTTACTTTTAAAATAAATATTTATTTTTAACTTACTATTCTACACTATATATAATAAATAAAAAGTCAATGTTAAAAATGTAAAATTGAAAAATTAAGATAGAAAAATAAATGAATTATTATTAAATAAAATAAAATAAATTAAAAACAAAATTATATTAATAAATAAATTTTAAAATTAATTTATTTTGTAACTAATTTGTACACTAAATTAGTTTTTACATTTATTTTCCTATTTCCGTAAATGTATATATGTTAGTATACGTATGTAGTTATATTTTAAATATATTTTTTATTATTAAGTAATTTTAAACGTTCCAGTAATAAAAAAATATATTATTTTTTAGGATTTTACATTAGGGTTTAAAATTTTTTAATTTTATTTTTATTATAACTATATGTAATATATATACCAGATCTATAGGTATAGCAGGTATTACATATGCGTTTATATATGAATAATAAACAATTACAGTTTTTACAGCTTTGAAATTATGAATTGTTGTTATCTATGTACTTAAACACGTATATTATGTGTTAGTTCTAACTAAGCGCGACATCTTAACATCTATTGTTCTTATTATGTGACTTATTTAATGAAGTTGTTATATAAAAGCTTCACAACATCGAGTTGAGGTATGTCCATGTTTATTATACATTCGAAATGACTATGTCAGCGGAATAATTGTTGAATGTTTTAATTTGATATTATCTTTTTAACATAAACTTCATTATTATTAGGACGGAGGACACTAAGGCTTTTTTCAATGGAGCTAAAGTCTAAAGCGCATGCTTTGATTTCTTCTAAGGACCCATATATACATATATATATCACCTGTTTAGATAAACTTTTAACCTAAGCTATTTTTTATATATTAAATAACGTTTTGTTAGCCAAATCTTATCTAAACTTATCCTGTATACAAAAACTCATAATTTTAAAAAAAACAAAGAAGACTGAAATTTTTTAGTCAATTACAACACATTGTTAAAAAATAAATAAAAAAAAACAAAATTATATTGTGTAATTTTGCAGCTGCTGTCATTGCTCCCCTCCCATGGCACATAATTTTCATTTGTGTTATTTAAATTTTAATGAAATTAAATTTAAATTAACTTTTTTATATAGCTATATAAAATTAAAATAGTTTAATATGATTTATTATTATTGTAATTTTTTGTGTAAAAATTAATTTAAGTTTACCGTACACTATTAAATACATATACCTAAATATATATATATACATCCAGCAATATTATTATATATATATAAATTTACTTTCAATTTTAATTAAAAAATTGTTTTTTTTTTATAACAAATCAATCATTTTTAATACTTTTGTTAAACCGCGCTGCTTCTTAATTGATTCAATATTTTTGTGTGATGGGATGTAAATTGTGAGGTGTGTAAATATGTAACTATATATATATTACTATAATAAATGTAATATATCTCTATCTTTAGAATTTTTTAATTCACAAATTTTTACAACTTTATACAGCAATTTTTATTATTTATCATTTTAAAATATTAATTATATTATTTATTTACGAGTTATTTTCATTTAATTAAATTAAAAAAAAAAAAAAAAACATAAAAATGAAAATTGAAATTGTTATAGTTGTTATGCAATTGTTAATGTTAAGTAAGGTACTTAAGATATATATCTGTTGTACAGAGTGTATCTAAAGCAGTGTTGCTCCTTTACATGTAAAATATTTAATTGTCTACACTTTGAAGTAGATTTTATTGTAAACAAGCAATTTACTATAATATAAGTTATGCTGTATACAATAAAAAGCAATGTCATTTCAAGAATTTTATTAAACAATTTCGGTTAGATAAAGCTTCTGGTATTAAAACACTTCGCTTGATAAAGCATATAAAAAATATATTACATCAGCTAAGGATATGTTATGAAACTTAGAATCGCTTTTATTAATTGATGGATGGAAAATCCATCAAAGCTAAAACGGTTCCTTAAATGTTATATAATGCTACCGGACAGCAAGCTTTTATAAATAGGGATTTTGAAACAGCTGAGATATTGTCCGGAATTGTTTATGGAGTCTGTTGATCTTACAAAGGATCTGTATTCTACTGTTGTTTAAGCTATTTTATCGGACAAAGCTAGTGCCGTGGTTAAGGTGAGAAAATTATCTCAGTACTGCATATGGCATAGTAACTGTAACAATCTATTTGCAAAAGACGTTTCAAATAAAAAATTAAAAATCAAATGATATTTATTTTAAAAGAATTTAAGCAAATTGATCTGGATGCAAATCCTTTTAAATGTTTGATATACAATTCATCATATATGAAATGCTCGATAGTTGCATACATTAGAACATTTGATGATGAATTCATAGAACATGTTTGAAGAAAACATAAAGCTTTTTGATCTAATATGTGAATAAATTAATACTTGTCAATAGTTGGAGTGTTCAGTTGCGTTACCGATGCTTTCAATTTTTAGCTATCTATTAAACTACCTGTAAAATTGTAAAATTAAATTTGAAAAGAACTTACATTCACACATTGTTAGATACTCTTTAACGGTTTTTTATTTATCTTAATTAAATTATAAGCTGGTTTATGTTCATTCTCTAGTTGAAATCATTAGACTTCTGAAAGGTCCATACTATTCTCCAAGAATTTTATATGATATTCAAGAAACTAAGGATGTGGAGGACTTGGATTTAAACCAATAAATTTTTATTTAACTTATTGGTAATTCATTATTATTTAATTATTAATACGCAATGAAGTAGATATAATGGTATTGTCTACAAAGTATTATCGACATGTAGAAAATAACGTAATCTATACATAATGCAGTTTACGTCGCACAACACATATCTAAAAAGTATATATATAATATATCCGATAATAAGGATATTTTAGCAAAAAAAACTGATCAGACAGGTCGAAGTAGATCAAAAATTGTAATAAAGGAAGTTATGGTATATTCTCAACATACAGAGCGTCTGATTAAAAGTATATCTTAGAAAAGAATTAATTAGACAGATCGAAACAGATCAAACATTTTATTGTTCCGTTAATAAGGATATATCAGAAAAGAATTGATTAGACAGATTGAAACAGACGAAACAGATTAATATGTATTGCCCAGGTTATACTCTCCATAATTTTTTTTTATTTATTTTAACCCAATGACCAGGTCGAGAAACCCATAATGCATTTTCACCCTTTTTTTTCTTTATTAAAAGAATTTATGTTTACGTATATTATATTTGTAGGTATAACAAAATTGTATCCATTGACACATTCAGCCGTACCGGTGAATTCGATCGAATTAAAATCGACTACTCGTTCGTAAATTTTCAACCGGCGAATTCGATTTAAAAAAATTCAAATATTTTTGATCGAAAATTTTCTCGTTCAAAATTTTATAATATTATTTTTTTTTTTTTTTTTATACGTATGTATATTTTAATAATTTATTTCTTAAACAGCAATCTAAATTTATTTTTATTTGACATAAAAATCCTTACATTTCGTTATATTTCTTATTTGATTACATTTTTTGAAATGAGTACATAATTATATAGTCTTTCGATCGAATTCACACCGTTAAGAAATTCTCATCGAATCGAATCGAGAAATTCGAATAATTTTATATCGAATCGAATTCACCGGTACGTCTGATGTATTATAAGAATAAGAGTTAAAATGGTTTAAATGAATAATTAAGACCTTAGCCTAAGCTGTATGGTCGTATAGGTAGTTACATATAAAAAGTTATTAAAATATAAAAAATAAATTTTAATTTAAGATACTAAAAAGTAGAATTTATCAAATTATTCCTTAAAATAAGCGTTTGCTAATTATTTATTAAAACATTAAAATCATTAACTACCCAGCATTCTAACATTTTTTTTTATTTGAATTAAAATTTTTAAATTTGAGTTCTGATTTTTTCTTTTCAATGTTCTTGACAGTAAGTTAGTTGGAATCTATAGTTAGGAAGTTAGAATTTACAATACAATATCTACAATATTTCAAGCATTTTTGTTTTAATCAAATTACTGGTTTTTATATCAACTCATTAAATGTGGAAATTTACTGCTATTGTGAGGAATTAAGCCTTCTTAAATTGTTACCAGATTATATTCTGAATTATTTTTTGTCCTTTATTTGATCCCAATGACAAAGGGTACTGGACCAAATCGTAAAACCTATAAAGCATTTTTTTTTCTTCATCAGGAATCGAAACTGAGACATTTCGATTGAAAGGTAGGTGTTCTAATTACTGTGCTACTCAGCGTGTTCCTTTCACACTTTATTTATAAATTTTATGCTTTAATTTTATAATGCAAGTAATTTTTCAATCTTTTTTGAATTTATATTTTTTAGGTCGTTCGGTAGAGTGTTAAAAATGTTTAAACTGTTGTATACACAATTACCTTTTTGTATATTTGATCTAAACAACAAAAAAAGGAAATTTGTTTGATTCCTAGTGTTATGGGTCAGTAATGCTGAATTGACGATCAATCAATTAACATTTGATGCGACCGATCAACTGTCAAATCGACAAATGCATACTTTTGACTTCACGTCTTTAATATTACCGAACATAAATTTTTGATTATGTGTTTTTTTGGTTTTTATTTAATTTTTTTTTAAATCCGTTTTTTACTAAGTCATGTAATAAAAATTACAAACAATAGATTGCAGTTACATATTTTCATATTTAAAAACCTGTTGAACCATCAAAAAAATTTTTACTACACAATCAAATAATCAAAACAAATAACGATCCACAACTAATCATAAATGCTGCTTTGTATGCTCAAATTTGACTGCCATTTTACATATTCGAAAGCATGACGATCGTCAATTGTCGTCAACTGCATAACCGAAAGCATGATGACAGTTGAATTTTTTACAGTTGCAATGCAAACGATATTACCAAAAACAGGGTATTTAATATGTCTATATTACGATTAAGTAAAAATGTGTGTTTAATCATGTTGTTTGTATTTTTGAATCGGTCCTGAGTTCTTCTATACCCAAAAGCCATCCAGCGTATAGGTATAAACTACAACAGCGGAAGACCCTACCACTAATATTGACAGTTGGTTTTTCTCCTCTTCATATTTAATTTATAACTGTAATTTTTTGATATTTTATAAAATTTCAACTTTTATACTTTAATCTGAATCATTTTTTTTGAAAGAAAATCTATTTTAGTTGCGTTTTTCGCATTATTTAAAGGAATTTTTATTTTAATTTTTCTTTTTACAAATAAATATTCCCATAGTAATAATAAATTTTTGATTTATTAAAATTAGGTCATTTTATTTGTTGTTTTTTTTTTTTTTCAATTTTATTACAAAAAAAAAAAAAAAAAAAACAAAAAAAACCAAAACAAAAAAATAAAGACTAAAAGAAAAGCTACAACAATAATAAATGTCAAGGTCCTGATGTGAATTAATTTTCAATGAACATATTATAATATATATATATATACAATATATATATGTATAGTTATATATTTAACATCATATCATATGAAAATGAAAAGAAAATATATTGTTATTGCACATTACAGATTTCCTTCTTTTATAAATTATTATTTATTTGTTTTTGCTTTTTATGAAATGACATAAAATGTTTATTCAAGAATATAATATACAATATCATGGATTAAAAAATTGCAGATTTTTTTCTTGTTGTTGTTTTTTTTTTTTTTTTTTTTTTTTTTGAAATTAAAAGAGCATGAAAAAAAGTAATTTAATATTTGTTTTTCTATAATATTTAGTAGTTGGGTAGTAGTAGTACTGTTGTAGTATGCTATAAAGCTAACACAATATACTTAAAATGCATACAACAATTAAGATGCGTTTTTGCTTTTGTTTTTGTTTTTGAAAATAGTTAAACAATAGATTGTGATCTTTAGTACTATGTTAGTAGTGTTTGGAACATGAGAAAAATATACGGTATAAAAAATTTCATATATATATAGTTTATATATATATAGTTCTACTACAATACTTATAAGATCCATAGAACAGTTAAAATGCATTGTAGTTATTTTGTTTTTATTTTATTTTAGTTTACTGGTCAAATAGTTGTCACTGCATCATAAATAGGGTAAATGAAAAGAATAGAAATCGAAACAATAGGTTTGGTACTACTTATTTGTACAGTAGAAACAATACGGTAAATGCGGTTATAACGGTTAAAATCCATTTTTATGGCTCTGTTTTTTGTTAGCTTACTGGTCAAATAATTGTCACTGCACCCTTAATAGGGTAAATAAAAGGAATATAAATCAAAACAATGGGTTTGGTACTACTTGTTTGTATAGTAGAAACAATATCAATGTGGTTATAACGGTTAAAATCCATTTTGATAGCTCTGTTCTTTGTTAGTTTACTGGTCAAATAATTGTCACTGTACGCTGAATAGGGTAAATTATAGGACAAGAAGTTAAAAAATAGGTTTATACTACTTATTTGTATATCAGAAGCAATTACAATGTATAGAGTGGCTAAAATCCATTTTGGCATTTTTGTTTTTTGATTTATTTTATTTTACTAGTCAAATAATTGATAAAAGGTAAGAGCAACATCTACCGACAGTTTAGTAGCTTGATTGGATAAATCGCATTGTATTTAAAAAAGTTTCACTAGAAATGAATTTTTCTAATTATTATTTAAAAATATTAACAGTTAACTGTTTAATTATTAAAAAAACGATTAAAAAATATAACATGTAACATAAATAAAATTATTTTTTAAATTATTGTTCGGTATCCATTTATCGACACAAAATTTTTGCCGTACCCAAATACCGACAGTAGTTGAACCAACTACCGACAAGCTGATATTTCTAATGTTTTATGAAGATTTCATATAAAATCAAAAAAATTTTTACATATAGTTTTAATTAATTATTATCCAGCATCGTATGGAAAATTCACCTATATTTATAAGAGCAATTATACATTCCTATTCATCGTTTCCAATTTTAGTGTTGAACCGTTTTGAACCATTTTTTGACTGGAACTGATTATTCCTTAGGCTGCCTAGAAGAAATCAGTATCGTCCCAATTAAATATTCTTGAAGGGTTCAAAGTACCATATATAGCAAATTTTGTCAAGGTTTCTTTAATATCACTAAATCATTTCCGAATATTCTTCCCGGTTGAATTTCGCCCGAGATCTTCTAAAATGATTTGGTTTCTTTAATTTCTTGGTTAGTTCAGCTACTGAGTCAAGATGCTGACTTTTTGATATTGGTAAACTCCAGTTGGTCAATTTGTCAATCCACTTAACAAGAAATAACTCCTCACATCAGAGTCATACTTCTTTGATACTTTATCGTATAGATAGCCGTACGTGGAATGGAAAATAATTTACTGGCCTTGAATAGGCTGATTCCCTGATTTACAGCCTCAATAATTTTATTTAGATTTTCTTATGAGTATTGTAGCTTTTTCGTGGAGACATCTTTAATTAATCTGCAAAATCGAAAACAACATAAAAGCAAAAAAAAATAAGAGTACCCTTCTACCGACAGTTGGTCCTTTTGCCGACATACGTAGTACAGTTGGTTTTTTCGGTAAAAGTCACTTTATTTGTAAAAAAAACACTTGAGTGCACATTATTAACTGATCATTGCGGCATGCACATGTTTGATGTTTTTAAGTTATATTTTACGGATAATATGTAAAATTACCAGATCAAACATGTTCAGAATTGTTTACTTTAGAAGATGCAAAAGAACTTTTTTTTTAAAAAAACGTTAGTTTTCTTTGTTTTTTTTATAAAGAAATGAATTTTGTCGGTAGATTCGTACTGTCGGTAAATGGGTACTGTCGATCTCTACCTTATACCCTGAATAGAGTTAATGATAGAAGAAGTCAAAATAAAAGGTTGGTACTACTTGTTTGTATAGTAGGAAGAAATTAATGCAAGAATAAGTTATAAGAACTAGAATAATTTTTATGAAATTTTATAGTTTCGGTAAAGCCAAATATGTTAAAATGTTAGATTGTATTATAAATAACGTTGGGTTCTAACCCCATATCAACACAGTCGTAAATGGTTAATGTTAATGTTTTTTTTTTTAAATTTTAAATTTTTATACAAGTTGAAGCTGACTCGTATCTCGTTTTATGTTTGAATATAAGATTTTTTTTTATATCAACCTCTGTGAACCATAAAAAGAACATATATAATTACAAGACTGGAATAAGGATAGTTTATTTGATTAATATCATTTTTACGAACCGATTACTAGTACACCAACCTGTTTCTGTTATGGTGCAGTGATTTACTTCCTTCGTTAGTGCTTGCGATTGGATTTTGTTTAATGTAAAACTTTTTAAAATACCTTTAAAAAACAGATTCTATGAACTTCTCCATATTTACATACTTAAAAGGTTATTTTTTTTATAAATAAATAATTATGCTTGACTTGACAAAATTTAATTTATAATGCGAGTACAAAACACTGAAGTAGTCTGCTGATAGTAGACGAGAGAAAAAAGATTGGACTATTTTTAATAATTATAATTAATAACTTTTTAACTACGTTAATATAGAGAAGATGTTTAGATCTAGTTTCATATTAGATTAGACTCTATAGCTAGCTGACCCAATATCACCGCATATCACCGCAGCCGCAATGAAGTTATGGAAATTCCGTAACTTCATTAACAATGCATTCATTCAGCTGATTACACCCTGAATTTTCTGCAGTTATATGGTGTTGGGCCTGACTCATTAGTGTCCTATTTTTTTTTTGGAATCACTAGGCCTTTTTTTCAGTTGAAGATCCAAAATTTTTTGATGTTTGTTGATATTTTGTCATTCTAACGAAATTTTAGTGTGCCCTACCGTCTTTTATCTTCGTATTGAAGGTCGAAGATTTTATTGACTGGAGGTTTTACATTTAACTGAACTAGGTGTTCAAGCTGTAGTCTCTTAACTCTTTATTCAGGTTTTATCGGAGTTTAATATCTGTCATAAATCTGGTTTGACATATGCTCTTATGTCACATAGTATTTGAATTTACCGTAAATGTAACTGCTGTCATATTAAATTTTGCTCTTCTATTTTTTTTCCCCATTGTTTTGTCTTATTTATAAATATCAATTTTTAAATTTAATTGTATTAATCAAAGTTAAATTAAATTAAAACAGTTTTAAATATATTATTATATATTAATTAAAAATTACTAAATGATGAGAAAAAACATGTTTGACACTATATAGTCTAAACTGACACTGCACTTGTGTCCACGAGTATTCATGCAGCTTTAGGATACATTTCATCATTATCGTCTGATCAACAAACGAATACAGAAAATCACCTCCACAAAATTTGTTTGTAGATGAGAGATTATGAAATGTATGCTGATGTTGTCATCATGAATACTCGTAGAAACATACCCACTGTTCAGCTTGACACAACTTTAAATACAATTTACGCAATAAAAAATTGAACATACTGGCTGTAAATTGTATAATTATGTGGGTTTAATTTGTTTTTACATTTCGATGTTATTGCTGAAACTCCGATATTGACCTCGATGAAAATAAACACAGCTAAAATTACATTGGCCAGAAGAATATGAAACAGTATAATTTTTTTGTTTTTAAATAATCAAGAGTGATACTATAATATATGTATGGTAAATGTAAATGCAAGAATATGTGTCAATACAATTTGGTTTGTTTGTTTAGTTAAATAATCCTTATCTCTTCAAAGATTACATTTTTAGTTGTACTACACATCACAAGGGTTAAATGACCTGTAATACTCGTATTTTGATGTATTAACAAAAAAATGTATATATATATTTTGTTAATTATGTTGGATTATGTTCACCTTTGTCAAAAAATTGTGTATTTAATATTATTAAAGAGAATAAAAAATAAATTGAGTTTTTTTGTTTTTGTTGTTGCTTTTATAACTACTCAATAATTTTTGTTTTTGCTTTTGTAAATTTAATGGTTTAACCACCTGTCATTATAATAATGTTTTTTTTGTGTTATTTTGTTTTTTTGATATTTTAGTATTTTGTTAAATTAACTAATATATATATATAATATTATATACACTCTTATATATTATTATGCCTTTTTTTTTTTACATTTCAATTTTGTTTGACAATTTTATATACATATGTATTTTAGTATGTTAGTAAAACGTGTATCCTTTGTTGATTTAATATAAAAAAAAATGTTCGTAAAATACATTTTAATCTAAAATGGACATCAGAATTAAATTCTAAAAATAGAAAATAAAAGAAATTATAACTATATTATAACTGTTATTTTAGCATCATGTGTACTTTTTGTACAAAAAAAGAAAAGAAAGTAAGAAAAACTAAAATATATCATGTATAGACAAGTCGAAGGTCTCTAATGTCCATGGTAATAATTGGTTATAATTTAAAGTGTGGCCAATTAATTATAACTGACTTATATGGTGTAGTGGTTACGCCATTTGACCACTAATTAGAAGGACCTGAATATGAATTTTGTTAAAATATATAATTTTTTTTATTATACCCGGTTTTGATTTTCCAAAGTTAACAAAAGTGAGATCAGCTTTCTAAGTACTTCCATAGTATTTTACTATGGTTGATGTGTAAGGTGAAATGGTTTAACTCAAGTTAGGGGTTATATAAATTTCTTCGTTTTAAATTTAAATCTTAAAATAATAAAAACATTCAATACTTAAATTAAATGAAACTTAAATTCGATACAAAAATTTTACCTAATATTAATTAATAAATCCTAAAAACTGGGTAAGTCCCAAAATAATGAAATAAATCTCAAAATGTTGGGAGTTATTTGAAATGAAATAATTTACATCAATTTTCTATTAAGTTATTTTATTAAAAGTGTTTAGACTTATTTCATTAAGAGTTAGTTTGCAGAGCGAAAGCAGTCAGCTCACATGAATTAACCCATTAATGATCAAATTCTATAATTGTATAAAGCGGAAAATTGAATTGTTTGCTGAAATGATATAGATCTGATATACTTCACAATATGTATTTTTTTATTTATTTATTAATTCAATTTCTCAAGAGAAGCTAACGAAATTTGTATAGAGTATTTACAATTCATTTTAAAGTTAAGTTTAAACAAATTCAAATAATATAAATATATAATGTAAAAAATATCAAAATGTACGTATAACTATGTACATCTATGTAAATAGAATAGAGTATCCATTCAATTTTATTACCTTCTTAAAAAATTGTTAAATTTCAATTATTGTAAATATATTTTAATACCATTGAATATTTTATCTGAAGTGGTCTGCACATTTATCTGCAGACTGTCACTGTTTAAATAAATAAATAAACAAATCCTATCTCTATATCCTAATTGGTGGAATGGCAAATAAATTCAATCTGACGATCTGACGATTAAATTCGTTTTTTTTTTCACGAAGACGAACACGATAGTAAATACGAGTGACACTGAGTAGAATAGAAGCAGCACCGAATATTTTAATGGTTCAATTGAAATTGGGTCAATATTTTGACTGTAACTACTTATTTTTTTAATATTTAATTTTTAATATTCAATTTTTCATGTTCAATATTTAATTTTTATTTTTTAATTTTTAGTTTTTTAATTTTTAGTTTTTTAATTTTTAATGTTTAATTTATAACTTTTATTTTTCTATTTTTAATTATTTAAATTTTTAATTTTTATTTTTTAATTTTTAAGTTTTAATTTTGTTTTTAATTTTTCAATTTTAATTTTAAATTGTTAATTGAATTTTTAATTTTTAATGTTTAGTTTTTGATGTTTAATATTTAATTTTTATTTTTTAATTTTCAGTGTTTAAATTTTTTATGTTTAATTTTTAATGTTTGATTTTTAATTTTTTATTTATAACTTTTATTTTTCAATTTTTAATATTTAGTTTTTTATTTTTAATTTTTTAAATTTTAAATTTTAAATTTTAAATTTTAAGTTTTGAATTTTAAATTTTAAATTTTAAATTTTAAATTTTAAATTTTAAATTTTAAATTTTAAATTTTAAATTTTTAATTTTTAGTCTTAAATTTTTAACTGTTATTTTTTAATTTTTTATTTTAAATGTTTAATTTTTAATTTTTAAATTTTTCATGTTTAAGTTTTATTTTTTAATTTTTAAGTTTTTAAATTTTAAAATTTTTTATTGTTAATTTTTAATTTTTAATTTTTAATTTTTAATTTTTAATTTTTAATTTTTAATTTTTAATTTTTAATTTTTAATTTTTAATTTTTAATTTTTAATTTTAAATTTTAAGTTTTGAATTTTAAATTTTAAATTTTAAATTTTAAATTTTAAATTTTTAATTTTTAGTCTTAAATTTTTAACTGTTATTTTTTAATTTTTAAATTTTTCATGTTTAAGTTTTATTTTTTAATTTTTAAGTTTTTAAATTTTAAAATTTTTTATTGTTAATTTTTAATTTTTAATTTTTAATTTTTAATTTTTAATTTTTAATTTTTAATTTTTAATTTTTAATTTTTAATTTTTAATTTTTAATTTTTAATTTTTAATTTTTAATTTTTAATTTTTAATTTTTAATTTTTAATTTTTAATTTTTAATTTTTAATTTTTAATTTTTAATTTTTAATTTTTAATTTTTAATTTTTAATTTTTAATTTTTAATTTTTAATTTTTAATTTTTAATTTTTAATTTTTAATTTTTAATTTTTAATTTTGAATTTTGAATTTTGAATTTTGAATTTTGAATTTTGAATTTTGAATTTTGAATTTTGAATTTTGAATTTTGAATTTTGAATTTTTAGTTTTTAATTTTATTTTTAATTTTTAATTTCTAATTTTTTTAAATTTAAAATTTAAAATGTAAAATTTTTATTTTTTAATTTTTAATTTTTAATGTTTAATGTTTAATTTTTAATTTTACAATTTTTAATTTTTAATTTAAAATCATTTTTATTTTAAAATTAATAGTTTTTAAATTTTTCATGTTTAATTTTTGTTTTTTAATTTTTATTTCTAATGTTTTATTTTAAATTTTGAATTTATGCTCCTAGCTTCTAGTGTTAGCAAGTTTATTTTTTTTCTTCTTTCGTAAAAACATCAGTTTAGTTACGATTATTTCACTATTTGCTACTTCCTGAGCTTTGGTATTATGATAATTATATTTAGTATACATAGTATTTTTAAAGACAGCTTCAAGAAATAGGTATATTACCCTCATAGAGTTACCCTTCAAGAAAGCATGTTTTTAAAAATTCACTTTTAAATTTCTAACTACTATAATAGAACAAAAATAATTATAACAATACAAACGTATTTTTAGTTATTTTTAATAATTTTTAATCATTAAAAGATTCAATATTGAGTTTGAACTATTCGTTATTTAGTTTTTGTTTTAATAAAATCTATATTTTTTTATCTTGAAATAATTTTAATTTCATATTCGAAATTATTAATAACAATCCTATTACATTTCATTATAAATAACAATTGTATATATATATGAATATATATATATATATATATATATATATATATATATATATATATTTATTGAAGAAAATTAAATTCACCAAAGAAGGTTGAAAACTATAGAAATATTATGTACATAAATATTTGCACATATACATTTATTTTATATTTATGCAGTATATATTTATATAACTGCGATAATAACAGCTCCAGGACTACCAGTATAGAAAAATCAATTAAAATTGCATATTTATACAAAATTTATGCCTTTTACGGTTGATTTTTATATTTTTTATTACAATGTACATATTTTGCTCATAGCCAGTTACTAGTAATTTTTTTTATATAATTTTATTTCTTATTTTTTTTTTTGTTGATAATTATTAACTGTCATTCAAATGTCAATATAAACGTTTTTTATTACTGGTTTTTATTCTTTCTATACTTGGGGAGTACATTATTATTTTTTTTTTTCAATTAAAGTTGTATATTATTATTGGATTATGTATTCAGAGTGTACAGAGTGTTTTCGAAGTCAGTGTAATGTTGTATGTGATATTTTTTGGATTTTAGTCATTAGTTGGTAGATATTTTTTTATTGAATATTGATAGGTTTGAACTTGAATTGAACATTGGGTACTGGTATCAGTATTTCAGAAAAGACATAGTTCTCCTATAAGTGCCTGCATCTAGCTTAAGTCAATTTTTTTTATACAATTATTTAGTTAAAAAAAAGGAAAATAATATCTTTACCGGTAACAATTTAATCACTGTTTGATATAGTAAATTATATTTTTAATGTTATAAATACAATTTTTTTTTACCATTATAAAATTAAAAAGTTGGTAAAACTACGGAGTGGCTAGACATAAATGTTGTAGCTGTCAGTCGAAGTAGTGCTTCGAATATTTTGCACAAAGATTTGAATTTGTTTTCATGCATAAAATTTAATAGAGAAATATTTCCATTCGTCCACCACGATTTGTATATATTCTCTAGTTAATACGTCTTATTCAAGTTAAATTATTTTTTTTTGTAAAAAAATATTTAAAAAATTCAATATTTTCTTAAGTTCAAATATCTTGTACACCATTCAAAACTAAAACTTAAATTTTACCTGATAGTTGTTGATTAATAAAAGCCTAAATACTGGCATAGAACAATATATTAAAATAAAATATTCAATGTATATTGAAATAGATATAGAATATGCTGTAGGCTGTAGGTGAAACATTATTAAAATTAAATGAATATTAAAAGAAAACTTTAGATATGTTTTACAAATTTTATTAAATATCTTAATCGATTTCGGTTATTACACCATCATCAGAAGATTAATGATATAGAATAGTATTTAAATAAAATATCCCAACACACCCTGTACAAATTAATATTTGAATTTAACGTTATATTTTTTTTTATCACATCTATAGTTATAGATAAATACGAATAATATTGTAATATCTGTTCTATACTATTTAAAAAAAAATTAATCCAACTGATAGTAACTAAACTATTACATATAGGGGTAGATATAGTTTAGATTGTTTACATTATTTTTTCTATTTTGGTTCATAGTTTTACATTATCTATTTCATATTTTCATCATTTTAAGGGGTCTAATATTTTAAATAGATATAATATCAGATAAATATTTTAATCTGTATATAGAATCAACCATTATATTATTGAAAATAAGGCTATTTGTACTAAAACTATTATCATTAACAATATAGTTACATATACACTTACATATACTTATTTAATTTATTAAAAATCGATTTATTACTTGTCATTACTTTGATAATCACATCAATTTGAATGAATGCAATAAAATATTCCTTTTAAAGAATTATTGTATACAACTTTATTTATATATATATGTATATTTTAAATTAGTAACATTTATATACTATAGTATTGTAAGTATAAATTTTATTTTACTTAGTACTGATCTGAATTTTGATTTTTGATGATAAACCAATATGAAGATACTTAAATATAATTTCTTCTTCGTCTGGATATTGTAGGACGCAGTTCTGTTTCTTTAAAATACATGTAAAAATTATTATAACTATATTCACTAACTATAATTATTGTCTTTATTTTTCTTAATCGTCAGTTGTGTCATGACTTTACGTCACGTACAGGTAATCAACAAATTGCTTCAATTAAAATCGATTTTGAGTAAATATTTTTATTTAACTTAATGGATTTTAATGATGATGTATTGTTGCAATTATTGCACACACCAGGTTATTCTACATAATATAATAAACCATTTTAAATCTATGTTGTATAATACGTAATATATATAACGTAATTGTAATAAATATCTAACTAATGTTGATTTTTATACTTTTGTTTTAAACTAAAATTATAATTTACATTGTTAAGGAGAGTGTGTTGTTAACAATATATAAATTATATTGTTAACATGAGCAATATTAGTTTTAGAGATTTTGTAAAATAATAAATAATAAATAGTATTTAATTTCTTTTTTAAGCTTGAAAACTGTCATCTTGTAATTAGTGGTATTTGATCAATTTTTTTTTGTTTTTATTACAACTAATTTTTCTTCACACCGATTTTCTTAGCTACGTGAGTAGTGTAGTTGTTATAGGTTCACAAGTTGTTTTAAGATGATGCAACATTGAATTTGGGAATTTCGGTGCCTATCACAGCCGATATTTTACTGTTTAAAATAAATATTAAATTTGTGTTAATATTACTATTACACATAGAATGCATTATGCCAACTTAATTTTAAAATCAATAAATTTGTTAACAAAAAATAACGAAATAATTAAATCTTTTTCTGGACTAATCCAATATTATTATAATCTATTGTTATTATTGTTATTATTATTATTTTTATTATTATTATAATTTTTATTATTATTATTATTATGATTATTGTTATTTCTTTATTTACTATAATTAAAATTACAATAAATGTGAGAAATAGCTGCCACGATCTACTGTGTTATACACTTTTTTTTGTTTGGCAAATGTTCTTATTCAAATTTTTATTTTTACTTTAATTTTTATTTATTTATATTTTTAATAAAAACTGTTAAACTGTGTTATTATTATTATTATTATTTTTATTGAATATAATTTAAATTATACATAAGCAAGCACTACAAGACTAATCCAATTTATGAACATTGTATATATAATCATTATCTACTAACTTAACGTACATATTTAATTTAAATAATTATTAAAGGAGTGTTTTTTGATTAGTTCATATAACTCGCAGATAATTTTATAATATCTTGATATAAGTTACAGCATCAATCAGAGTTC
Source organism: Argyra leucocephala (assembly GCA_963942445.1). Lineage (NCBI taxonomy): Eukaryota > Metazoa > Arthropoda > Insecta > Diptera > Dolichopodidae > Argyra > Argyra leucocephala. The sequence goes on along the minus strand of OZ012681.1, from coordinate 115,376,442 downwards.
AAGATCAGAAACTGTGTATATAGGTAGTCTATAACACTAAAATATTACCTCACTAAAAAACTTATGTTTTCTGTTCTGAGATTGTTAATTAATGTTTTTAAAAACATTAAATATAAAAAAAAAAAACAGATTATTTTATGATTTATTATTTCATAAAATAATATATACATACATACCAGGAACGAAGCGTCCATATATTGAGTTGAATGAGTGCTTCCCCAAATAAAATATTATTTATTATTTTTTACAAGTTAATATAAAATATATATTTAATTTAATATAAAAATTACTTAACTAAAAAATTCAAATCGAATGAAAAAAAATTTCAGGCAAAAATTATATGCAGATAGATATTAATTACATTATGTATGTTTAGAAAATAATGCGTACATAAACATCATTATTTTCTATTTTTCTTTGAATCATAAGAGACAACAAGTACAAGAGATATTCAACAACCACAAATTTAAAATATTTGAAAATAATGACTATTCAAAATCATTATTCTCTTACCAATATGCTATAATAATTATACATTGCATAAAAATGTAATGATAAATTAAATATCATTATCCTCAGTTCTCTTCTCATTTAAAATATGCACACACTCAAACACACTGTCTCTATTTAGTTTCCTAGCAACAACAACAAAATAATAAATGCGAACAATAAAATAAAATCTTACAAGGAAAAAATATTTAATAAGTATTGAGTCGCTGATATTCATTCCAAATCTACCTGATATAATTAGAAAATATCTGATAGAAAATAGATTATCTAGGGAAACAACAACAAAATATCGCATGACACAAAATGAATTTGAAAACAAAAAAAGTAGCAAGGAATGAATTAATTTTGTGCATTATTGTGGTTGTTTACTTAAATGAGATTTAATATTATATAACTAAATAATGTATGTAGTTTTGGGTTTTTTTTAGAGAGTAGTATTGATTTGTGTTAAGTAATTTTGTAGTTTTTTGTTATTGAATGCTACATTGTTTATTTTCAGCCATAATTTTGTTTTATGCAGTTTTGAAACAATTTGTCAACAAATGTAAAAATTTAAAACATTTTTGTTTTTATTATTTATAAATAATTATAAATAGAAAATTGTAATTGTGTTATTGAAAGCTTAAGAAAAAATCATTTTCTTCTAGAAGTTTTGAGGAAAATTATTAATTGTTAAGGATGGTAAGCCAATCCCTGCTCTACTAATAGCAACAACAATAAAACGGTGTAATCAGCATTTTTCAATAAAATCTTATAATTCGTATACGAGGTATTTTTCAATATTAATATAGAAAATTTATATTCACTTTTTTTTTACATTTTTTACATAAAGTTATATTTTCAGATGAAAATTTTAATAACAAAAACAATATTTGCGAAATATTAACATTTTGAATTGAAACAGAATTAAACAACTCTTTTAATGAATAGTCTAAGATTTGTTAATTGATATAATAACACTTCCTCTATAACAACTACTTCAGTTGACCGATCGTTTTTCTGCCTAAACAGAATTAAAACTACTTTGAGAAATAGATGTGAACAATTTTAACTGTCGAATTTAGCATAAATATCAATAGAAAAGGAAAGCCAAAGGAAACTGATGTTTCCTTTTATAGTGCTTCCCCAGTTGAAAATTTCACGCCCCGTCACTGATACATACATTTTTTATTCACTTACTTATTCTTTTATGATCATTTTAGATTTTGGAATTTTCATAATTTTTTTTTCTTCTTATAAAAAAAATGAACATTTTTCTAATAATAATTTATTTATTTATAAAAAAAAATTAAAAAGAATGTATAATACTTAAATATTTTGAAAACAATGATAAATAAAACATTTAATTTGAAAAAAAAAAAAATAATAATTATGACTATTTATTTTCAAACATGTATTCATATTTTTTATTTAAATTATTTTTACTCCTACAGTTTTACATTTTATGAATGAAATAATTTCCTAGTTCATTTTAAAAACAATTAATTTTTAGAGATAGAATAAAAAACAAAAACAAAACTAGATTAATTTTTGACATCACGATTCATTAATAGATTATGTATGATAATATATATATTGTTGTTGATCGATTTGACATAATATGTAATTAAATATTTTATGTCGTGTAAGTAGTTAGTTATAATAAATATTATGAACTGATATGCAAAAATAGAATGCATAACAGAAATGCGTTATATGTATATGTCACATTTTAAATTTAGCAGCATCTTCTTCCATGCCTAAACATATAGACAAATTGTTTCGCAAAATTAATTACGATTTTTGTAATAGTCCAAGAAGAAAAATAGATTTTTTAAAATATTCAAACTTTGGATCAGAGTTGCATGTAATATTGAAATATTGTGCAACTGGTTGTTTATTTAGGCCATTGAAATATTACTGAAACAATCGGAGCCATTAAATTATTATTTTACTCTAACTGAATTCGAGAGTGGAAGTGGGTATGAAAATGAAGAAAATCGATTATATTTCATATCAAAAATCATCAAAATACATTTTCTATTTTTATCTTATGTATTAAAAATAATAAGTATTCTTAGATATGCAGTCGGAAGAGCCTAGAGTGCATTGTTTTATACAACGTTTAAAATTCCAGTAGCCAGAAAATTTTTTAGATAAAAAGATTTTAGTATATATTAAAATAAACGAACTTAATTTGAATCGAATTAACATACCTCTTAAAGACGCTTATTAATTGTGGCCTCCTCCTCTGTACCACCTTTGTTTTTGAATTCAGTTTAATTTTAAAAACAATTCTCAATTTCATACAACATTTTGTAAGTCTTTACGAAAAAAGGTTTACTTTGTTTCAAATTTGTAGCCAGTCATGCAAGATCATGGAGGTGGGTAGGAATGATTGACAAACACTTGTCTTATATCAATGAGGTCCATTTTGATACTCATAGAATAAATAAAAACATAGAATAAATGTCAGTGTAATTTCTGATGTTTCTTATACATTAAAATTTGTTTACATTGTAATATATTTGGTCAAAATCTCGCTTGCCTTCGTTTGGCCCAAATTTTTATTTGTTTTAATATCAAAATTTCATTAGAAATTTTGTAAGTATTTTTCCTCAAATTCGTTAAATTTAAAATACAAAAAAAAAAAATTAGTATATATTTCATTATAAAATATAAATTTTTTTAATCAAACGATATTATTCAGAAAACAAAAACAATATCAAATCAAATAATTTAATAGACGTTAGTTAAGATTTAGATTAGGCTTATATTAGGTTTTATATTAGCATAAAATAATTAATTAAAGATTTTTACTTGCCATTTTGTCCTTTGAAATTTTTTTTTTTTTTTGCTTTATTTGTAATTTTTAAGTTCATATATAATTCAGACTATTAATGCAATGCTAATTCTATAAATATATTTATATTTGTGTTATAAGTTTTAAGTGTATCCGTAGCATAGGCTGTCTGGTCTTCTGATAATTTTTAAAATTGGTTTTTTAAATTTATTCTAAATATCTAAGTTAGGTTAGTCCAAATAATTACAAATCAAAGGTGTAAGTGTTCTAGTAATATAAGCTCTTGAAATATAGAATTAAAATACATGAAAATAACATATTGTACAAATACATTAAGGCAATAAATAAAATAATAATAATATATCAAATCAAATATTATTACATATTTTATATGAAATCGTATTTGAAACAATTATTTCTGTGCAATTGCACAGGGAACCCACTAGTAAATTATTTGAAAAAATATTGCGGAATTTACTAAAAAATATCTAGATTAAAAAAAAATTGCCAAATTTTAACATTATAGAAAAACGATTCAGAAAATTTTAACGTCAGTTGGTCAAAAAACGATTCAGTAAAATATTAATCACAGTGAAAGCGTGCTGGGCCCATAACCTTTGTTAGGTTAAAATAAAAACATTGTAATATTGTTGCCATTTATTTTAGAATTCATTTTGAGAAATGAAATAAATAAATAAAATAAATAAATAAAAAATAGCAAAATATAATAAATTGTAGTTGTATGTTTATATATATATAAATTAACAGATAAAAATAGTAAATAAAGCTACCAATGACATTTAGTATAACATTTGAACTTGTAGCTCATGTTGCTTTGTGTTTATCAATGTGTATAACCATACATGTTGTATTCAATTCGTCTTTCAGATATTTATTCAACATAATTCTCAGTCATAATTCAAAGTCTTCTTTAAAGTAGAATTGTAAGATAATAATATCCCTAAAAACACTTCATTACATGAACAACCCATTGCAAAATATAAATTAAAAAAAAAGCATAAAAACAAATAAAAAAAACAAAAAAATGTAAAAGTTAAATAAAAACAATTTTAAACAGTATGTAACAGATTTGAAGGATATTTTATTCTAGATAAAAATTATAAAACATCGTTCCATATTTTGAATACATTAATGTTTATACATTAATTTCTGTCAAAACACGGTCTAACGGTCCTACGGTCCTAAAACAGTTTCTTCTTTTACCCGAAGACTTTATTATTGAACTTTTCTGTCAGGATGGTTGGGGAGGGGTTTTAATGTCTAATAGGTTTAATATTTAATATCATGATATCAATAATATTATAATTTATATATCATGATATCAATATGACAATACATGTCTGATATCAATAGTATAAATTATCATCATTACACCTAACTTGTATATAGGCTAATAATATGAAACATCTCTCCAGGTATTTTATGACGATTGAAAATAAATATATATAACTACGTATTTCGATTGTGCGACTTCGCTTCTCATTTTAAATTATTTTAGTATATTTATGTTATGTATGTATATATATACATCATATTACGATGTGGTGAATCATCCAAAAATCTAAATTTGTATATAACTATGCACCCACATTTTTGATAGCTGATATAACAAAAATTATTATTTTTTTTACTATGAATATTGAACATGGTTTGTTTGTACAAAAATGTTTAATAAACAATAAATTCTTTTTTTTTTTTGTTTTTAAATATTTTGCAAACAAATCAACACATATCAACATAAAATATTATTATTAGAAAAAAAAAAAAAATGAAATGTAAATAAATAAGTAAACTGAAAGTATGCAAAAAACAGGAATAACGTTTAAAATCAAAATGATACAAAAATGTGTGAATTTGTGTATATGTAGAGTGTTCCAGGCAATAACTTTGATACATATAATTGCTGGTGGTGATTGAACAGCTTGTGATAAACAAAAAATATTAGGAAGGACCATTTAAGAATTATGAGGCCCCAAATTTTTTTAAAAATTTAAAATAATTTTTTTTAACCTTGTGCTTGTAAGGTCATAACCACATAAAATAGAAATTTTTGAAGTTGATTAAAGTCTTTTTTAAAATCATTTAACCGTTATTCTATGTTTTATCAATCGATCAGAAGTTATTAGGCCCTAAAATCAAATATTGTTAACGTTCTTAATAATAGTGTGAATTATATTTTATTAAAAAAAAAATAATAGTATTAATATATTTTTTTCCTTGTGAGATTTATCTATTGTGGTACCGTTAGTTAGTATAATGGCAATTTTCAATTTATTAGTTTCGAGCTACATGAAACTAAGATTTTATGCTTTTATTAAATCAATTTGAGCGTCAACTTTTCAACCACGATACCCTTCTTTGGGGCCTCTAATTTTGCCTTTGACAATAATTTAGATTTGTTCATATTTCCCTGGATGCCGAATTATTCCGAACATCTAATATATGTCCGATGCCGAACATATATATGTCCAAAATATTCAAGTTTTTTGAATTATGTATGTACATACTATTTTTTAGTGTCGACTGTTTCTCTTCTGCTGCTTATGTAAGCTTTTAGCATTATCCTAGTTTAATGATCATAATAATTGTAACCTTATTTTAAGGAACTGTTTTTTGACAGATTTTATATTATAAATTCTATGATTCTATATTTATGAAATGATTAATATATTGAAAATTTAGGTAAGAAATAGCGAAATAATTTAGACTAAAAAAACTTGTATGTTAAACCCTTTTTTTTTATTAATTATGCATCAAATGATATTTTGCTAATAAAAATTTAATAGTATTTAATTTTAGTCCCTAATAAATCCCGTTCAAAAATACTTAGTACAATGCTTAATAATACTTTAATACCGTTATTTTTTTTTATTAAATGGGCTTAAAATGATATTTTGCAGACAAAAATTTAATAATATTTGATTTCACGGTATAATAAATTCTAATAAAAAAGCCTCGTACAACATTTAATAATATACGTTAAAAAAAGATTTTAATCAGCTTAAAGTAATTCTAACTATTTTTATGAAATTTTATCCGGCTGCAGTTTTATAGGCAAAAATTTAATGACAATGAATAAATCTTTAAAATTTCAAATTCGTAGCTGGTTCATAATGTATCATGCTCTCAATGCAATTTTTTGTTTCTACAATTTTATAAAACCTTTCCAATCACCCCTGATGAGAATATGACAAAACTTATTTATTCAATTATACGAAACACCCTGTTTGCATATACAAATTTATTTTTATAATTATATTTATTAAAATTAATCTTCCATATTTATCTATAATATATCCAAAGTGAAAGGTATGTAGTTATATTCCTCTGGCGACAATTTAATAAAAGTTTTATTATGATAAGATGTAGTAATGAGTTTTATTTACATCTATGTATTATGTAAAGTGTTGCCAGCTAATTTTTTTTTTTACTATAATCGATTTCAAGAAAACTATAATTTGATCTAAGTTTAAAAAGTATTGAAAATTAGTTTTATAGTAGAATTTTTTGTATAATAAGAAAATAATATTCTCTACTTAAGATATATTATCTGTCTAGATCTGGCTCAGGTAGTTGCGGAGGCATATTTTTGACAACCTGAATGTGAAATAAATCTGTTGGATTTGTTTTCGCGATGTTCACAGGTTTATGTCTGATCGGAAAACAAGTAATGTCCAAATTTATATTTGTGTTGTGGTAAAGAACAGGGACACATAGACTAAAGATATCAACAGATTTATATCAGTATCACCCAGTCTACAGTAAAATGGACATACTTAAATTTGTTTGGTCATACAAAATAAAACTTTTGAATTCAATTTAAGTAAACTATATTTTTATTTACCATTAAAGGAGATTTACTTTTATATTATACTCCATTTAACATAAAGTCGATTATACAAACCATTGAATAACTATTTTTCTATTTTTATTTTCGTTTAATTAATTTATTCTTATTTCATATTCAATTTAATTTTTTTTTTTGCTTTTTTTATTATTCCTTTTTCGAAAAATAGGGATGCGTTAATCTCTGTGTTAATCTCTTTATTTGTTTTTTATTTTGATGCTCTACTGAACAAAAACAACTAAACTAATCTCTCTTTTTTATTGATTTATTATATTTTTATATCTATACGTATACATAATACATATATATGTATATATATTTTTTAATATTTTATTTTGAATTTCATTTTTTCATATACCTTCTTAATTCTTTTAAATATCATAATTAATGAGTTAATTATCAAATATTAATTAATTCAAATTGATTATTTAAATCCTATATTCTTTCATGTACCGTTATAATACAAACCATAATCTGTATAAAATCATGGTGAATTTATGTTAACCTGGGTTGTTGAAATGAAAAAGAAATTGTTGTGCGTGTAAATCTACCATAATTATTATTTTGAAATGGTAACACTCATATAAGTATACATATTCGTATTACAACTGTAATGCTTATTGAAAAAGAGATAACTCAAAAATATTGATATTCTCATTTATGTGTTTTTGGAGGATTTTTTTTGGATTCCAAAGCTGTTTAAAAATAATTGTGGTAAATTTTGAACCATTTTCTTAAATCGAAAATCTGTTAAACATATTTTTTTTTTATATTATCAAATCTTTGTTGATTATTCAGTTTATAACATATCAAACCATTTGGTTATATATCGAATCTCTGTCGAATTAAACAAACATTTCTTCTCCATATTAAACATCTTTGGAACGTTTTATATCCATTTCAAAGCAGGATTTGAATTTTGGACCAAATATTTTAATTTCTATTATATTATTATAAGTTCTTATACGGAAGTTCCGTTACGGAATCTACTTAAAAACACTAAAACAGATTTGATTAAACCTATATAAGTACATCATATGTGAAAATATTTGAATTCGAAAATACTAAACCAAACAGCTGATGTATACAATAATTTTACCCCAAAACATACTTTTTTGAGTTACCACTTTTTCAATAAACACCGCAGTATAATTTACACACAGTGGTATAATTTTATAAAAAAAAATATAATCATAAAATTAATATAATTTATATGAATTATACAATTGCATGTGAAATTAAACACATAATTAATAATTATATGTAGATAAGTAGGTATATATGTGAAAAAATATATTCGAATTCGAAAAAAAAGGGTTTTAAATTATTGTAATCGTTTATTATGTGTAATTATTTACGATATAATATGTAAATTGACATGAGGATAGAAATAAACCTGCCATGTATACTATTTATATGTACATACATTACATTCTTATATATTTTTTAATTAATAGAATATAATAGTGTATAAATTTTGATATCAAATATAGATAAAAGAAATATACAATAATTTTTGTATTTAATGACGTCAAACAAACAAAAAAATTCCTAATTTATTTTTAGATCTAATTTGATGAGAGAGAGAAAGAGAGAGAGAGAGGGGTAAATTGGCTTGTTAAAAACTGGCGGCATATATAATATAATATAAACAAAACTATTTTGTTTATTCATATTTTTTTCTCTCTTTGTTTTTTTTTTTTTTTTGACTTTTGGTGCTAGAATAATTTTTATCTTTAATTTCTTTGTTATAAATTTTGTTATGAATTTTCTCTAAAGAATTTCTCTTTTTTATTACCTTTGTTTTTCTTTGCAGGAAAAATTATTCATCCAGGATGATTATACAAATTGAATATTGTTTAAAATAATATGTAAATCAAATCAAATAGTTTGTATATGTACATATATAATAATATAATGTATATATAATATATGTGAAATTTTACGTTGACAGATGATTGATAGGATAATTAATTATTTATATATATATTTATAGTCATGTAAATATCAATACAGAGTGTATCACTTCAGCTAGGTTGATTTTTTTTTCTTTATTAAATTCAAATATAAATAAAAAATTAATTTTAATATTTAATTATGTTACTCATATAATAAAACTGAAATAAGCATATAAGTTATAAATAATACTAGGCGCTCCTGTTGGTTAATTATATTTCAAGTTGAAGTTAAATTTAAAGTTTTTAAAAAAACAGTAATTTACGTACTGACATAGACTTCGCACGATATAGCAGAAACCACTCGTGTTTAATAAAAAGTTTAGTGTTTAGTAAGTTTTATTTAGGACATATAAATAAACGTCCCTCATATACTGCTTCGTTTCCGATATATTCCCTATAGTAAGTGGCATTTAGTGGATAAAATTACTATAAATAAAAAATTTTGTCATTAAAGAGGTATGTATATATACCTACATAATACATAATTTTAATAAAAACTATATTATTACTACAAATAACCAAAATTTAGAAACAGTTACTTAAAAAGATAAAAATGAAGAATTCAAGTGATTTGTTTTTTTGTTGTTTTTATATTTTTATTTTAGATGTATGTATTTGTTTTTTTGTTTTTATTTGACACATGTACAATGTACATTATATTCACTGCAAGTAATTATAATAACTTATTTGTTTGCTTCTGTTTTTTATTTTTATTTGCTGAATAATACAATCATATGAGTAAAAAAATTTCAACCGTGTGCGCATTATTGTTTTATATACAACTTATTTATTATATTAGAAGTTCATTAAGGAGAAGCAAAATAAAATGAAAAGGTGTCTACTGCACAGGTCCTTAAATGCTTGTCAATTATAATTATAGATTTTTACGATCTTAGCGTGAAATTGTCTGATCTTATAATTTACTGATTTTATAATCCGTTATTATGATTTTATTAAAGGATCAAAATTTCAATTTAACATTAATTAGTATTAACTAAAATTAAAATAACATTAAATATATAAATAAAAATAAAAATTTGGAATTATGTTATATAGTTAATGTTATTATTTACAAGAATGTAGATGGAGTTGAATTATATCGTAAATTTTTCTTGATTTAAGATTTATTTTACATTTTCCAAAACTGTTATAATATTTATACATATAACAGTATGAATAAAAACAATGTAATAAATCAACGAATTAACTTTCTGTCTGTGAATTGAAAGTAAACCAACCCCATGTGAAGATGGTTAAATTGCTAACTTGTCCAATAAAAATAAATCAGACGGTTTAAGATTTATTTCCTCAATCGAGTACAAAGAAGTTAAGAAGTCTGGAAGTAGTATAGACGAAATATGCGTATCTGATCTATGTGATAAGCCTTTCTATTCAAATTGAAATAAAAATATTCTAACTAAACAAAATTTTACTCTAATGCAAAAGTAGAAAGGTTTTTCTAACAAAAAAAAAATACTTTGGAATTAACACCACCTTTGAGATATAAAAAATTTATTAAAAATTAAAAAAAATACAGAAAAAAAAAATTCAAAACATAATTCCCAAAATAAAATTTATAAAAATCGAAATTTCAAAAACTAAAATCACATTTTATACCAGAATTCCATTATGTAAGTAGAGTGGCTCATTTTGCCAGAATAATGTTGATTTTTAGAACTTTTTTGTTTGGAATATCGTAATTAGCTCTTTCATAATAGCACATTTCCATTTTTGCTGCAAGCCTAGTTCTGTACAAGATTTTATTGTTTTGAACTCAAACTAAGATATTTAACCACTATGAATTTTAGTAGAAAAGTATTCGATTACATACACGACAGTTCAGTTTTGGATCCACCATGGACAAAGTGACATACGGTAAAATAACTGCTCATTTTTTGTGTTTATTTGACATATTTTGGTTAGCAAATATATTTTTTTGTTTGGTTAAAAGGTTAGTTTTAGTCAAAAAACAAGGAAAAGCTTAAAAACTGTTATACGAGTATACCTAAGTGTTATATTTCGTTTTTATATCACTGGTACAGAAATAAATTTATAAGTAAACTATGGGTAAACATAAAATAAATACTTTATAAAAATATTTCTAAATTTGGGCATAATTTTTCAACTACACATTTTAAAATTAAATAAAAATATTTTTATTGTTCAAAACTAAATTTAGTTCTATTCGACAAAAATTGACACTGACACGATAAAAATAAGTCCAGCTGAATGTGTATTCCCTGAAGACACTGTAAAACGAATAATAAAAAATATTGTTATTTTGGTAGTACTGGCAACTCTTTTTATCCTCTTGTCAATTTAAAACAGATTAGAAAAATATCTGTCAGAATAAAAAAATATCACTTCATACGATACGTTTAAAAGAACATGGGTGATTGTCAAAGTGGAGTAGGATATAACACATTCATGGAATATAGTAGCACAGGCTGCAAAAGCGTGAAATAAAAACTCGTTAAATAATGCCACAATATTTTGATATATTTTTCTCCTATATTGTAATTAGTCCATGCTTGTTACAGCAAGAAAGGCAATTTTTATTTATTTCAAAATTTATATACATTTTTTTTATTGTAATATTGTGGCTTTATCAAAAGTGGCTCGTACAGAGTTTTTACACAAAATAGCAGATACAATTATATTACGAGTTCATAATTGTAGTAAAATTCCGTGACTTCCAAAATGAATTGAAACCGTAAAATTTACAATGTAACATCTTTTAAAATGTATATCAAAAGCTCTTGACTTTGTAAACTATTCCAAATTTTTTAAAATTCGTAGTGGAATCGTAAAATAAGATCAGAGTATGTAGCGGATCAATTTAGATTACATTTTGTATATATGTGTATATGTCATAGATAAACTTACCAGACTTAATAAAATTATAGGTTAGCATATTATATTTTCGGCGAAAAAAAATGTTTATTTTCAAATTGTAGCAAAATATGTTAATAAAATATATTTTTCAAGTAACAAAAGATAAAGAAAAAGTCAGATTATTACCAATTTATACTACAAAAACATATAAAAATTCTAATTTAAACGTTAAAATGTATGTGTGGGTGTATATTGTCAAAATGCTATTCCAAAATGTAGCAAAAAATTTTTATCAAATATTTTACATTTTATTGTAAATCACATTTCATTGGTTATAAAAGCTTTAAACGGTAGTACAACTATATTTCAACTGTATTAAAATTTTTGGAAGTCATGCATTATTGTGCACTCTTTTTATCTGATATTTGGGATTGGGAACAGAAAAAAATTAAATTTAGCAATTAAAAGTCAAATTTCATGCATGAAATAATTTTATTTTGCAAATCTTTATATTTCAGAAGCAACTTGCTTATGTCATCAGTCGCAATAAGAATAAAAATTAATAAAAAGTGTAGAAAATATAAGAACAACATTTTGGGTTCATAAACATTATAAATCAAATTTATTTTTTCACTAAATTTTAAAATATTTAAATGTAAATATTTCATTAAATAAATAAAATAATGTATAATTAAATTTTAAAACAATTGTAGATAGTTTTGCGCCTCTTGTTTGTTTATATTTTCATATTAAATATAGCATGCTTCAACTTTATCAGATTTATTGCAATTTTTTATTTATGAGCATTTAAGATGTGAAATTTTGCGCAGAATAACACGTTTATAATTGACCCGCTCATATCAAATTAAAATTTTATTATATTTTAAACTTAAAATTAAGTGAAATATTCAAAATGGATGTGGGTTTGGCATTGTTAATAAAACTGCAATAAGATAAGATAGATTATTCTCTTATTTTTTATTATACTAAAATTCAAAATAAAAACCATTTTTTCAATTATTGTAAATTTCAAATTTAAAAGAAAAAAAATATATATACATACATATATCAAAAAACTAATAAAATATTTGCTTAATTTTAAAACAGATTAAAAATTTATTTATAACAAATTTTTATTTATTTTCCATATTCTACAAAAAAATGTATATTTCTTTAAGTGTAAAAATGAAGAAAATAACATGAAAAAAAAGAAAAATACACAAAAATTGAGGAACATTTTTATGATTCTTATAAATACAAGAACATAAAAGTGATTTTACAGTTATCCGAAAAAAGAATTATGTTTTTTTTTTTTCGAATGTTATGCAAAACAAAATAAGCTTTAATTCTTTTTAATTTTTATTTTTTTTTTTGCTGCTTATTTTTAATTGTTTACATTGTTACAAAAAAAAAAAAAAAAAATAGAACAAAAATAATTAATTTAATATGATAAAATCTAAAAAAGATATTAATATAATATGTATGTACATTAAAAAAGTATATCAGTTTAATATCATTTAATTACAAAGCGTTTGTTAACGGATACAATGGTTGTACCAACAGCTGTACAGATAACATACCATAATAAATAGCGTGTACATGTTCACACATTACAAACTGCTTTTTTTTTGGTTTAATCAAGAAGTGTTACCAGTAATAATTGCATTTTTTTTTCTTTCTAGTTTTTGAGAAAAATTTCAATTAATAAAAATTAACAAGGTGTAATCAGAAATGTCAAACTGAGATTTAATGCATTTGCTGTCTAACGATTAAGTGGTTTGATTTAAGTTGAATAATTATTATATGCAATTTTTAATGTCAATCTTATACCTTATTAACATTTCTCTCTATAACATGTTATAACAAAAAATTTTGTATGAAAAACAAGCTGTCAAGTATAACATGTTTTCTGGAAAACATGAAAAAATAAAGGGTGGCCAATGAAATATTATTTCGATTTTTTTTCGATTATATAGCGTTATCTTTTTACAACCCTAGCATAAAAAGTATTGTCAATGTCATATTGATGTGTTATATGTAATTTGTTTAATTATCTTTTATAAACAAAAAAGAATAAAAATAAAATTTTCAATTGTCATTTTTCATTTTTCTAGTGAAAAACAAAAACAACAATTTTTTTTTAAGAACTAGTATTTTCATAGATGTAAACGTCAAATAAGAACTAGTTATTTATATAGCTGAAATACAACCTAGCAGCAGCAGTAGCAGCGACAGTGGTAGAGGCAGAAAAATATTTTAAAAACAATTTGTTTTTATGAATAAAGACACAACCGAGCAGCGAGATCAGCAGCGGGAGAATTGTTGCTGCTTTTTCATTTCTAATTCTAATTGTCTGCCCTCTGCTTTTATCAGCTGTTAATAAAAGTGTCAAATTGCCATCCAAACTTTTAAATTTGTTTCAGTTGGAATAAAATTTAAATTACTTAAACATATGCACATAAAATAAAACAGAGTATAATTTAATAAATTTACCAACATATTTTTGCAAAACAAAAACAACAAAACAGTGATTAAGATATTATAGAAGAAAAAATTATAGAATATGTCAAAGAAAATCCTCTAATTTATGACAATGGTCAATAAATTTATATATTTATATTTAGCAATAGCATTTTCCATTTTTTTTAAATTTTTTATTAGAGTTTTTTTGTCTGTTTTCAATATAATTTTGATTAGTTTGAATTTACTGCCTGCTGCTATATTGGGTCTTAGAAAGCAGAAATTTTTAAAATGCTGCTTCTGCTGGCATCGCTGCTGCTGCTTTGCTGCTAGGATGTATTTCTAGCTTTATAGTGTGAACGCTATTTCTATAACGAATTATCCGAACTCGTAACATGTTATACACTTGTGGTGTGAATAGGATATTGTACCTTATTCACACTACGCTCTATGACATGTTATCAATGTTTAACCAGTATTATTTAATACAAGGTATTATAACATGAAATTTTGTATGAAAATGAAGTTGTCAAGTATAACATACATGGTTAATGAAAAAATAAAGGGTTGTAACTGAAAATTAATTCGATTTTTTCGATTACAGCTCGTTAGCGTAATTTTTTTTATACAAGCCGAACAGAAAAAATATTGTCGACAATTATCAATGTCATATCAGGTTATTTTAACATAAAATATGTTAGCAAGTAAAATTCTTAGATACAGTGGTGATATAACTCTTATATCTATGTATCAAAGTAATATAAATAAATATTTAGAACTTGTTTCTGTTTATTTATTGAAAAGTAAAATCCAACAGAAATCTAATTTATAAATTGTAAATTTTATAAATTTATTTTATGAATATAAAATATGTTGTTTTCAGAAATTGTGATAAATACAAAAATTGTGATTAAAATAAAATATTGTGGTTTTTTGAATTTTTTCTTTTAATTTTATATTTATTAATTGAACTATATAGTAATATTTTCAATTTAATGAATGAAATATTTTTTCTCTTATTTAAATATAGAATTATTATAGAACATATTTGTTTTCCTTATTTTTTCAATTTTAATTTATGTTTTGTTTTAGTTTTAATTTTTTAATATATAATGATGATTAACTGTCAAATGAAAACTACTTAAACGTAGTGTGAAGGTTAATTTCAATAACATATTGCTGATTCGAGCTTGATACACTCTTAGTATGAATATGCATGTTTATACGGGTAGAAAAGTGGTAGAAATCTACCAAAATTTATGGGTGAGGGGTGGATTGGTGGATGGGTAGATTTTTGACGTTTAAATTTTTTTTCTGGGAATATGTCAGTGTCAAAATATTCTTATTATTTTTTATTCACAAAAACCAGAAAATTGTTTATGACAACGTAGTTTTCGGATAGAATATTAATCAAATAAAAAAATATAAATTATACAAATAATAATAATGTTGGATTCACACTAGAATAATAATTAAAATTTATTTATTATTATTCTTTGCCAATAATTTCAATTCCGGCCATCTTGATATTTAAAAAATCTGACAGCAAGAATGGCAGAAATCTACCAGTTTTTTTTTTACGTATGAACATGATGGTAGATTTCTGCGGCAGATTTCTGCCTCGTATAAACATGGCCAATGGGATCATCATTGCCTTTAACCTCGTCCGTGGGGCAAAGGGTGGAAAATGGTATATTAAATGAATATTTTTGCAGTGACAAAAATCGAAAATGTCATCTGCACGTAATGTTTGAATGTTTTAAATTTGCAATTTAATCATTATCATAAAATTAATTTATGTAAAAATTTGAATTTCAGAATGCAAATATTAAATTTTAGTTTCAGAAAAAT
The DNA here is from genome assembly GCA_963942445.1 of Argyra leucocephala. Lineage (NCBI taxonomy): Eukaryota > Metazoa > Arthropoda > Insecta > Diptera > Dolichopodidae > Argyra > Argyra leucocephala. Next base: position 115,360,178 of record OZ012681.1, on the reverse strand, counting down.
TAATAAAAAATTTCGATTATTAAAATTGGTAAGCTAGCTTTATAATCTGCCATAAGTGATGGAAGCAAAATAAATTCTAGCTTTTTCTTTCCTTTATTAGAGTTTTCATTTAAAATTTATATAAATACGTATTTGCTTACAAATTTATCATACCTTATATTTTGGAACGCTTTTAATTACCATATGAACAGACTATATTGTATTTGTATAGTAAGGTGCAAAATTTTCTATTACCTAAGGGTTATTTACTCGATCGTTTTAGCGATATCTTATTTGTCATCATTGAAAATTTATTGTATTATAATCAAGTCAATCATATTAACATTAAATAACTACGTAAGTAAAGCGTTAAAGTTTGAAAAAAACGATCGAGATCTAATTAATATGGGTCATTTTGTTTTTTGTCATATGTTTCAGTATGATATTGGCCAAATTTAAATGTTGTTATTGTTATATTAGATTTATTAATCTTATAATATTTATTAACTAACACGCATAAATAGAATATTGAACAAATAATATTTGACAATGAACCACAATTTTAAACGAAAACAATAGGTACTAAAATATATTTTTTTATGTTCATACCCACAATCGTCTGCAATAGTTAATTTCATTTCATGACCATGGTACTTTTTAGGTTTGCAAAATCTTAGGTACGAAAGCAATAGGTACTGAAATATATTTTTTTATGTTCATACCTACAATCGTCTGAAATAGTTAATTTCATTTCATGACGTTGGTACTTTTTAGGTTTGTAAAATTTTAGGTACGAAAAACAATAGGTACTGAAATATATTGTTTTTATGTTCAGACCCATAATCGTCTGAAATAGTTAATTTCATTTCATGACGGTGGTACTTTTTAGGTTTGTAAAATTTTAGGTACGAAAACAATAGATACTGAAACATATTTGTTTTATGTTAAAAAATAAAACAGACCAAAAGCAAGTTTTATATATTGAAATTTGTATGTGTATTGAAGCGTCCCGTCAAACATCCAGATAAATGCAGTAAACTATATATTATATGTATAATAAATAATGTCAAAATAGAATAATTGCTATTCTGTCAAAGTTACATAATAAGAAGGTGAAAACAAATCCATGTTTCCAATGTTTGGAGTTTATTTCAATTTTTATTTTATTTAGATACAAATTTTGTGTTTTGTAAATCTTTAAAAATAAAATAATGTAGCTATACATGGTATAAATTTTAAATAAAATTTATCGAAGGTATTGATTGATTTAGAAAATTTTGTTCAAATTATTGCATTTTTAGTTGTTATTTAAAATTTAATAAGAACAATTTTCACCAAATAAAAGTTGTGTAAATTAAAAATTTAATAATTTATATTTTATGTTTGTAAACTTTATTTTTTGGTATTTTGAAAATAGTATTAGTAGTATAAAAAATTATATAAACAAAAAATTGTTTCGATCATAAAAAAAAAAAATACAATAAAATATTTTTGACAGATGTCGTGTTTAGATTATTTTTTTTTTCTCTTTTCAATTTCAATATAAATTTTTCAATATACGGATTTGTATTGTCGATTAATTATAGAAGATAAAAATAAAAAAAAAAATAATAGTTTTTTATTAGAAAAATAGAAAATGTTATAAATTAATTAAATCAACTTATATAATAATATATAGTTAAATCAATTTAATTAGATCTTTAATTTGATTCCTGATTACTTAGGTATACCAAAATAGAATTGCACATTTTTAATTTTTAACGTACTTAAATGAAAATGCATTGGTATTTTTATTTTGCTTAAAATTTTTATTAATATTGGTAAATTTTAGTCTAGTTTAATTTTTTAAATATTGGTAGGTAATAAACCTACCTAGTTTTTAACGACTCTACATCCAATCTCCTAAATTTCAATTCTTCTAAAACAACATGTCAAAAGTCAATTTTTCCAATTAAATTTTTCCATACAACAATTTTTAAGTTTTGGCATTAGGACATTTGACATTTAGGAGATATGACGTACCACTGTTTTTAGGTCATTATTGTTATTATTCAGATTGTTATTATTTTATTGACTTTTTTTTTTTAAATTTCAAATGTGTTTTCATTTCCATCGTCGTCTATTGAAATTTTTTCATAACTGAGGTTAAATTCATTTCTCTTTTTTATTTTATTGATTTTGTCCATATGATCTAGGCCAGGGCTCAGCTCAAATATATGTTATTTTGTCCTTTTTATTATGCTTTTATGTATACACTGTTGTTGTTTTTACTGCTAATTTTTGCTGAATTTTGTGAATGAGCGAATCCTATAAAATGTGAGAGTCAAAAACTTATTTAATAGTTTTAAAATCAGCTGTACTGGTAAATTCGATCGAATAAAAATCCAGGACTCGTTTGTAAATTTTCAATCGGCGAATTCGATTTAAAATAATTCGAATATTTTTTATCGAAAATTTTCTTGTTCAAAATTTTATAAACGAATAAACATTTTTGTTCTTGTGTTTTAAAGTGTTTTGTTTCGGAATACGAAAAATATTTTAAAAAAAAATGTAAGTTAACATTTTTAATGTTTATTTCATTATTTAATTAATTATTTATTATTGATTTGGGTCAAAATTTACAACAGATAAGCAATTTGAATTGCTTATACACCTGCTAAAAACAATCGTCATTTCACAGAATGGTTTGTAAAAGGTGTAGCCTACTCTTTAAACAAACAAAAATTTTTTGGGAGGAATGTGCTGAAAAATTAAACAATTTGGGACCTTCAATAAAAGACAGATGAGCCCCGACAACATGAGAAATAGTTTAAATATTGGTGCGAAATCTTATAGACTTGATGAATTACAACAACAAAATTAAATAAACTTGGATAACAGTGCACAAGAAAATCATACACAACTAATAGCCGAAATATTTCACTGGAGTCATGTACTTTAGAAAACGTACCGTTATCGATTGTAACTTAATATGGATGATGATACTCTACCGAATTTCTTGAACACCTATTAGGAAGATACATTCTTTTGGCTTTAATGGGTTTAAATAGCCATTAAAAATTCGATGTGGGAATGGTTAATGTAACTTAACCGTTATAGGCTCAAAAGATAGGTCCATAATAGGTTTAGATTTTTTTTTAAGCAGAAGGAATAATTTAATCATTGATGTAGATATTCTTATTAAAATCGCCTCCAAATAAAGATGCGTTCAAATTTTTAGATATTACAGAGGTTTTTTATTTGGCATCACATTAAATTTAATCCATTTAGAAATAAATTTTACTCAAAAAATATTATTATTATTATTTATTAAATTATTAGGTTTAGATTTTCAGTTTTATTTTCATCAGTTTTTTTTACACTTTTTCACATAACAGTCAGTCATCTATAAACCGCTCACTAATTTTATATTCAAATTCAAGCCATCAGTAGGATTCACAAATTACTTCAGAAAATTTTGTTCCTGTTTTCAAAAAATTTTATGAAGAGAGATCAGTGGCTATGAAAATATAACAATTTTTAGAAAAAGTGAACCTTTTGAAACAATCTCACTGTTTCAGAGGTCGTAACACAAGCCCCTACACAAAAAAAAATTGCGAATTACATAAATAAAAACTTTTGACTATAATAAACTTATAATTAAATTTATAATGGTTTTTTGGGATTTATACCACTGTTTTTTTTTTTTGTAATTTATTTTCGATAATAGATAGTTAGTTGGAATGAAAATATTTGTTTACATTTAGATGAGAAATGTTATTTATGGGAACAGGCCAGATGGTAAAAATTTATTTAAAAAATGGATATTTAGCCTAAAGTATTTTTATATAAATTTGTTTGTAACATATTCGGCAAATATATTTTTTAAAAAAAAATTAATTAGCAAAATTCTATTTATATAGGACTTTTAAATTGTCCTATTTAAATAGGACATTTCCAAAAAATCAATTTAATAATGAAATTATGTTAATTTTACATTTTACATTTTCGTGTCTGAAAAAACATCCAACTAAAGCAGGGGTTTGAAACATTTAAATTACATTTCTACGTTTTGCAGCCATTAGGCAAAGCCGAGTGATTCCGGTTAGTAAAATCGGGCTTAAAATTTAAAAAAAAAAAAAAAAAAACAAAAATTTGAAAATAATAAAATGCAATTTTAATAGATAAAAAATTAATTTCAGTTGAATTAAAATCGTGCTATTCATATCGTAATACCAAAATATTCTTTTACTAAACATAATTTTGAAAAATTTTCTTAAATGTCCCTTTCACATTACAAATTATTTATTTTTCCAAAATGACATTTTGATATTAATTTTTTTTTTGACAAATGATTTTATGCCCAATTTCCCTTTGCAAAATGGAATTAGGTTAACTGTCATGTACTCATTATTTGTTTACTGCTTTGTTTATTCAATTTTCATATAGCACATACATACAATATATTTTTTGTATAAAATTATATAGTGTTATCTTAACGGTTTTTATAAAAATATATTTACATAGATATATGTATGTATATAAATATATATAGCTATATATGTAAATATAGAAATCCAATTGTATAATAAAAATAATAAAATGCATCGAATTTACATATTGTATAGATATGGTTGGTGTTGTATGTGCTCTATAAAACTGTATAGTATAGAATATAGAAAATTTAATTATTAAATATTTTGACATTTAAAATAATATGAAAATTTTACAAAAAAAAAAAACAAAATTATTACAAATATAATGTTTTTTTAAAAATAGCTAGTTTTGTTTATTTAAGTTTTATTATTAATATCAAAAATTAAATAGATTAAATAAAAAAATAAAACAACAGGAAATTCAAATTTTCCAATGAAAATAGTTTATAGTTAAATAAATTTAATTAATATTGTTTTAAGCAGAAATTCCCAGATATAGTGGTTAGCAGTTTTTTAGATACCAACTAAATATGCCTAGTTATATATATAAAATTTTCTGAAGTATATAGATTTAAATGTGGAAATTCGGGTGAAAATGGTTTTTTTGGATTGTAATGGAATTTAGCATACAGTTTCTAATGTAATAATGTGAAAATTTGAATCATTTGAGATGTGCTAATATTATTATATCTTAATACGCTTTAGTTTGACAGATCCATCATATGACATAGACATATTTTATAAATTTACATTCATGATGCAATTGACATAGACAGATTGATATGAATATTTTTGTATTATGTATGTAACTACATATTTGGAAACACTGATTTTTATTTGTTAGAATTTGAAATCGTTGACATCAGTGTTGTTATGACATTATGTTTGTTATTGTTTCGAATTTGTAAGCTTTTATTAATTTATAATAAAAAAAAAAATATGTTTGAGGACAAATTTAAAAATATATATGTATGTACATATTTTTAATTAAAAATATATAGTTATGTACATATTAAATTTAAAAATATATGCATATCAAATTTAAAAACAGTTACAACATATACATAATGTGCATAAGATATTTTTGTGACATAAAAACAATAATTTGTATAATTCAATTAACTTGTTATTTTTGACAATCCGACTGATTTCTCATTCTGTTCGTTTATAAGATTTTTCAGTGTGCTTGATCAATCAGAGAACTGAATGTCACCAGATAAAAACCACATTACTACACATTTCAGCTATCAACAAAGTGTAAAAGAATTGATTAAAATAAAATTCAGTTATTTCAAAATTAATAAGCCCTAGAGTTTTCAAATAGTATTTAAGTCTCATTATGTGAAAAATAAAGATTACAAAATCAAGATATATATGTTTCAATAATCTTATTAAATATCTTAATCGATTTCGGTTATTATATACCATCATCAGAAGACTGTATGTGTCAAAACAGTGTCAGAAGACTGACTGGTGTATAATAACCGAAATCGATTAAGGTATAGTTATTTTATAAAATTAGTTTAATATAATATAGCTAGATTTTTTTAATCTTTATTTTTTAAAAATGACCTAGAGTCTATAGCATATTCTGTAAAATATATCTAATATTATTTCGATTATAAACAACAAATATTGTAATAGACATTTAGGCTATTAAAATCGGATCATACAATTTTAGCGTTACATCAATTTGAATTTGTAATCATATTTGCTCCGAATTATAAAATAGGAGGAAATTATAAAATTGGAAATTGTATTTTTTAAATTCATATATGTACATATGTACATCAATAATATAATTTTACTGACCATTTTTCTTTGTTTTTCATTGTATATATTAAAACCAGCAGACACTTGAATGAATAATAATAAACAAACTGTTAGACATTTTTATAAAATTGATTTCACGGTATTTTCTATACAAATATGATTTAAGCTTGTTTTTGAGTATACATAGACTTTTTGTTTTGAAAATAAACATAAATTCAGAAATTACAAGTCTGTTTCGATTTTTTATATAAAAGTGTAAATAGAATACCTATAGAATACATTTCCTGAGAATAAGAAAATGCATTATTTACAATTAGTTTCCAAAATGTTACGAATTGACTTTTCAAATTTCGAGTAAAATTGGACTAGAATGAATAAATTCATAATATTACCCAATTTTTCATGTAATTTTGATATTAAGCGAAGACAAAAACCCCATTGTTTTATATCATTTCATTATGCTTATCTAACTGTTAATTAATTCGGTTAAAATGAATTGGAGAAATATAAATTATATTATTTCAGTTCGCCAAATCACTTTAAAGTAGTGTTAAATGAATTACGGAATCCGAAAAAAAGAAATTTTAATATTTATTAAAATTTTCTATTTTTTTTTTATGTTAAATTTTTTCTTTGGTTTTTTTTCTATGAGAAGTTCTAATTGTGACATATTTTCTTATATTATAACTAAACGTTGAATTATTTAAAATATTTATAAATATATATATATATATATTTATATATATATATATATAAATTAGTTATTATACTATAATAAAAATTGGACTAGAATAAATAATACAGGTTATTACCCAATTTTTCATGTCATTTTGATATTTAGCGAAGACAAAAACTCATTGTTTTATATCTTTTCATTATGCTTATCTAATTGTTGTTTAATTTGATTAAAATGAATTGAAGAACATAAATTCTTTTTCAGTTTACCAAATCACTTTGAAATAAAATTAAAATATTAATTCAAAACTTAAATTTTCAATTTTTTTTTTTTTTTGATTTTTCTATGGGCGAGTTGAATTGACTAATCCTAATGAGTTCAGTAGTTCTAAAGTGTCACATTTAGAATTACTTTTATATATTAATCATTGTTATAATTATTTTTATATATTAATTCATCCTTGAATTAGAATATAATACATAATTTGAAATTTTTCTGGTTTATGTCTTTGGTTATATTTTCTATTTTTTTTATTTAAAATTTTTCATTTTGTTTTTTCTATGTTGAGTTGACAAGTCTTAATGACTTGACTAGTTCTAATTGTGATATATTTTCATGTATAAATTAGTTATTGATTAGAATTGACTAATTTGAAATTTATCTGGTTCGTGTCTTTGATATAGCCAACTCGAAATATTTATTTCCAAATTTTCAAACATATACATCACTAATTTTGAAATTGACATCAAAGTGATAATGTATATAAATGCTGTTATCATCAAGGACAAAGCACTGCAAACAAAAAAAGGTTGTGACAGCTCAATTCTAATTGGAAGAATAAATAATTCAAAGATAAAATTAATTTATATATTTTTAATCGATAACTTTAAATTTTGAATTGTTTTATTGTGAATTTAAATTTCCAAAGAATAGTCAATTTGGTGTCTATAGGGATTTGAAATAGTCAATAAAGTTGCTGTTTGATTAGGTACACACAGACTATACCCTATTAATAATTTATCGAATTATTCGAATAATGCGACCATAATATTCAGAAAAAAGCTATAAGATTTTTGAATAATAAAAAATATTAAACAATTGAATGCACTAAATAACAGTTAAAGAAAAAACATGGTGGTTATGAAATCTATATAAATAATGTGGACATGTGTATTAAAAAATCTATGTAAATATTGTGGCAATGTAAATGTAGTCAATCTAGTGCTGAGCTGGTCTGTGTTGGTTTTTTTTTTTTTTTTTTTTGCGAAAGATAGGAGGTAATCTCCGAAGGACATCAAGAGCTCCAGCCGCGTGTGCGTCTTGATAGTGTAGGAATCGAACCCACTAAAGCCACCTATCTTTTTTCCGTTATAACCAATCTACGTAAGATCGACTAATGACTTTTTTTTCGTAAATTTTCGGTCGCGTGTTTAGGAAATTATTATAGTGATAGTTTCCGTGGAGGATCGCTAACACCATAATAATTACCGTGTAGGAACTTTATCACTATGATATTTCCCGTGAAGGAGATAGCCACAGCAATAGTTCCGCGTGGGAAGATTATTTAGATTTTTTCGCAAAAGAAAATTATTGAAATAATTGAAATTATTGAAATTATTGAAACTATTATCGTAGAATTTTCCATTTTAGGTAGTGACCAGCTCGTGGGGTTTCGTTCTCTTGAGTCGACGGATACTGCTGTCGATATGAAGAACTGCTGCCATTTCCTAGATCACATGAATTTGCAGTCTCTGCTCGTGTTTGACTGCATGTTTCTTGATCTCTTCCGTGACTGTTTCAATGTGCTGCAAGTCACGGTGGAGATCTTTGTTACGTACGTACCATGGTGCATTTACTATACCACGGAGCCCTTTATTTTGAAATTTTTGGAACATTTCGATGTTGGTTTTATTTGCACAGCCCCATAATTGGATACCGTACGTCCACATAGGTTTTAATATCTGCTTATATATCAATATTTTGTTCTGTACTGATAACTCCGAACCACGCCCAAGTAACCAGTAAAATTTTTTGAGTAATGTTTAGCTCTTCTTTTTTCTTTCTTATATGTTCCTTCCATCTTAGCTCAGCATCGATTGTCATTCCCAGATACTTTGCTGTATTGGCATATGGTACTATTTTGTTATTGATTGAGATAGGAATGGTTGCGATCTTTTTATATGTAAAATTTATATGAGTTGATTTGCTTTCATTAAGTTTTATGCGCCATCGTTGGGTCCATAATCTTATTTTATTCACTGCATTTTGAAGTTTTGCTGTGGAGTTTTCGACAGATACGTCAACTGCAAGAATCGCAGTGTCGTCTGCAAAGGTAGCCATAAAAATGTTGTCTGTGTTGGTGCCAATAAAATTATAAAAGTTAACATATTTACTTCACTTAACGTGAAATATTTACCAACGTTCGTTAATCGAATATTGCACGGTTTTAATAAACAAACAATATTGACAATATTGTCTATAATGACAAATATTTTGTTCATAAACAAAATGTTGCAAATGAAGTTTGTTCATAAAGATTTCTAACTTAGCAATTTTTTCTGCAGTATGCATATGTTTTCTAGCGGTATATGGTAGGGCTTTTCATGCATATGTTTATGAAAAGCCATATACCTACCATATACCGCTTCTTATTTATGTTTTAAATCAAATCCATCCATTCCATATATTGAAAATTTATGATTATATTTTCGGGATATATATGTACATAAATTATTTATCGAAATTTTTTTATTATCCAAATTTATTTCCTAGAAATTAATTTACAATTTTGTTTCAAAACAAAAGTACTAATTATCAAACATTGTATTAAATTAATACTTCTAACATTAAAAATTTATGCTTGATTTTGCTTTTAAATATTATTTTTTAGTTTTAAATACAAGTATCTAAGGTTATTCGAAACAAAAGCACAACACGTGTACCCTGAACGTTTTCAGATTATATAAAATTTATTTAGTATGTGGTTTTGCAAATTGTGTAAAAAAAAATAACTACAAAAATATTTTTTTTTTGTGAATATAAAATTTTTATCATTTGTATTGAGAAATTTGAATATATCTTTACATATATACATAATTATACATATGTAAAGGTTTTTTTTTTTTTATAATTTTACTAAGAATTTTTTGTATAGTTCAGATTTAAAAATATTTTTAAAAGATTGTAGTACTTATATATTATGTACTATACCTAGGTTAGTTCAATTTAAAAAATTTACTTAAGCTGAATACATAATTTTTTTTTGTTCTTATCTAAAACTGTAGAAATAAATAACGATGTGATATTCAAAAATAAAAAAGCAGAAATTGTAAAAATAAAATTAATATTCTACAATATTTATACTATAATACTATGAGGATAAAAAATTTGAAAAAAAAAAAAATAAATAAAACAAAAAAATAAAAAAGAAATAAATAATAAACAAACTAAGAAAAATGAAAGAAAAACAATTCTTCAAAAGATTATAATCAAAATTGAATTGAATTGAAAAATTCTAAAAATTCAATTCGAATAATTTATATATATCTATATACATATCTATACATAATTAAATTAATTATTGTTAAAAAATTGAAATTTCTCAGATATAAGTTTGTTGAAGTAAAAAATATTGTATGTGTATATTGTATTTTAAAATAATTTCCAATCCAATCACATGTTATGTAAATAATCATTTCCATATAGATCTACAACCCTTCATAGGTTTTTGTTTTCATTATAATATTTCTTCAACTATTTGTATCGTCTTCCAATTAATTATTAATAAATTTGTTGCACAAAACGACAGAAATTATCATACTGTTGAAATCCAATAAACCAACAAAAGATGATAACATATATAAAGTAATATTCAGGGCGTTTCCGAACCTCTCCGAACCGACAACAAATCAAGTGCGATTTGACAGGTTTAGTGCGAGTATCAAGTGCAAGTGCGAGAGCTTCGGAAACGCCATCAGTATTACTCTACCACAATCAGTCATATTCGAAAATATTAAAAAAATTATTACTGAAACAGTTTAAACTATTCATCAATATAACGGATTATTAATTTGAATTTGGCAAGAAATATAATACAATCAGTTAAAATATGTACCATGTTGTCACGGAAATTAAAGTAGGATTAAAGATGGTATTTACTGCAAAACAGTTGATCAGTACAGCACCATACATTCTCTACAAAATGATTATGATTGCAATGGGCCTGATAGTAAATTTAGCCAAACTTATTTGCCCCATAATAAACTTAAAACAGTTCGTTAACCTATAATAATTAAATTATTTTAAAATAAATATAACGGTGACCAATATTGGAAAAGCAAAATATAGGACAAGATATCTAATGAGTACTGATATATATTTTCTATTTTCCATTCTTTTATTTTTCCAATTTTTGTAAAAATTTTAATAAAGCATACTAACATTGAATCTTCATATATAGTTATGTAGTATTGTTTGTTAGTACTGCTTTATTGACGTTAGTTGTTATGTTAGAAAGATTGAAATGAAATTAAATGAATTGAATTGTATTTTTTTTAGTTTTATAAAATTAAATAATTATCATTCGTTTTTGATCATTATAAAATAAAGATTATACTAGTGAATCCCCTGTGCAATTGCACAAAAGCAGTTCTTTCATATACGATTTTATATAAAAAGAAATATTTGTTTTGGTATAATTGTAGTTGTTTTCTGATTCTCTTGATTATTGAATATATATATATAATGAAATTAAAGTATAATACCTAATACTTTATGACGAAATTAACACCAATAAAATTCCATTACTCTCAACGTAGTAGATCGATGTATTTTAATTCGTTTATAGTCACAATTCTGTTATAGCAATATCCAACAGTTTGTTTGAAAGAAAGTAATAAACTTCATAAGTTCATACAATCGATGTCGTTTATAGGTCACATTAAAATATAACCCCAATTTTTTCAATAAAACAAAAAAATAAGAATTATTTTATTAAAAAACTGATTTATATATAATTTTTTTCTGTTATATATTACAAATATGTATATTTTGTGATTACATAACAGAATTGCTATTTATGAATAAAATAAAGTTTAAAATTGTTATACCAAACATATTTTATTGAATTTGATTTTGTTTATAAAGATGCAATTGTTTTTTTGACTACGCCTATAATCACAAAACGGTTATAGTAAGAAATATTACTGAAATTTAGCGAATGACTATAACCGTGTTTTACTATATATATTTTTTTTAAATAGGAGAAGCAAATAAATGAACTAACATTTATTATATCATTTTTGAAGAGTATGATCTGATTTTTGTATTTATATTTTGTTTTCAATTTTTGTTTGTGTTTTTATAGTTTTTCTTATAAGTTTAAATAAGAATGAAATTTATTTTAGAGTATAGATGTCGCTCTACTCGGAAATAAGTGTCATTTATTTGGTGTAACTATTTTAAATATTAGAAGTATTCAGCACCAAGAACTTGCTAAAATTTTAATATTTTAGTATTGTAATATTTACTATTCAGCTATTCTTTCGTTTTTATTCCTCAGGTTGTTCATCTTGTATATTATATGATTTAAGTACCACACATTCCCACATTTTCCTACATTCATTATTTATTGCTACATAATTCCTAAAAACGCATTTAAATAAAAACAATTTTTTTCCAATATTATTCCAAGACGAAGCAGTTCGTAAAAGTATACTCTAATCAAGAATTTCTGATACATATCTAAAAGCTAGCTTGTTCCCGCTGACTTAAGTACTGCAATACAGGTGTGGTAAAATATTTTTAAATGTTTTTTTAATTTGTGTTTCAATCACTATTTTTTCATCTGTAATTTGCAAATAATATTTTTTGATGGTGAGAGGCAAAAATTGACTCTCTTTTATGTTCAACAAATTTTAATTTGGAATCCTTACATGAGTTGAAGCGCTTTGGCATTGAAATAATGAATGGACACTCCACTGCAGTTTGCGTACAAAATATGTGCAATTAAATCGCATCAGTTTTTTACCAATAAAGTCAATCAAATTAACTCTATTGAAAGAGTTATATTTTTTTTTATATTCATTGAATTTTTGTTTTATATTTTATGCGATAATTTAAATGACATATGTAACTACATGTGCAAATGTCAAATTGCTTAACGAAGTTGAAAAAAAAGGAAATTTTTTAACGAAACGAAACGAAACGAAACCGAACCAAACCGAAACATAAGATAACTTAAGTACAGCTAAGTTGATTGTATGTAAACCCAAAAGAGCGTATATATGTATATGAGTTTAACACTTACTTAAGTTAACTTAAGTACGACTAGTTAAACCTTATATGTTCCGTATCTCCATGCCATGACATGAAATTGTAGAGCATGAAATTTGATATAAATACAAAAAAAAATATATATTTATAACTACACAATATTATAAATATAGGTATATATATTTATACACAAAACTAAAAAATAAAGGACATTGACAAAACAAGACAAATATAGGTGGAATACAGGTGGAATGGTCAGTGTACCTTAAATCATTAACAAGATCAAAAATCAATAAAATGGTTATGGCTTATTGCAGGGCTACAGTTATTTGTTATTTTACCTAGTAACTAGTAAGATTAAATTATACATAGTTGTAAAGCTATAAATAAAAAAAAATGTTTTCTAAGCTGATTAAAACCTGCTTGAATGGCTATTGGGTGCTTGATATTTGATTGGCAACACTGTTAAGTCAATTCAGCTTTACAATTGATATTTTTTTTTACTTCTAAACACTTCTACACTTCTACACACCCACCCACACATATTTTATTATTTTATAATACACAGGAAATTAACTTTAAACATTTTGTCTTATTATGACCTTTACATTGATTGGCCAAAGGACTTTCACTTACAGTACAATTATAAAAGTTTTAAATAAATTTGTTTTTTTTTTTTTTTGATATTTTGTTTCAAACTCTTGATTTGATTATTAACTTGTTTTTATTTTTTAATTTATAAATTTTAATTTTTTTTCTCTAATACACACACACATACCCTTACAAAATTGACTCTCAGAGCTAATTTAAACACAAAAAAAAATATAATAAAATTTAAAATATACCTTTTATTCTTTTTAAGTTATTAACAGCCTTGATTATGTCCTTGTGAGTTATTATGTTATTAAAACTTTTTAGTATTATCCTTAACAAAACAAAAAAAAAAACAGAACTGAAAAACAACAACAATCAAAAAAATATTTATATAAGTAAGTGCTTTTTTCTTTTCTCTTCAAATTAAAAGTTATTTAACTTTTCAACGCTTAAAATGTTATAATGAAGTTAAAATACAAAATACAAAATAAAAAAACAGAAAATGATTAAATCTAAACGAGTGAACAAGAAAGAAAAACAAAAATGAAAATAAGAAATGGTGAAAAAAAGGATATATATAAGTATATAAGATATTAAAATTTAATAAAAATTAATAAACAAAAAAAAAATGTTCTTCATACAAACAAACATACTTGTATCTCCCAATTGAATTGTAGTTAATCATCATTGTTTTGTATATATGCATGTGTGTGTGTATGTTAGTTACCAAAACAGTTTATTATTATATTTTTCAAACTCTGTCAGTTTAGTTCAAACTTTTGATGTTGCCTCAAGAAACATAATATTTTTGTACAAAAATAAAAAACAATAAAAACAAAACAAAAGAAAATATTTAAAACTTATAAAAATGCAGGTTCTTAAATATTATATTATGTTAAAAAAAAAACAAAAAAAAAAAAAAAAAAATTTGGGAAATTTTCTAAACATTTTCATTTTCATAAAAAAACATAACAATATGAAGCTGAATTTCAAAAAGCTGAAAAGTCATTAGTGCAGATGATTTAACCGTATGTTTGCATATATGTATATGAGTTCATTACATAGAGCTTCAGGGATATTTTTTGATAACAACAGAAAAAAAAAAACAAACAAATTAAATAAAAATAGTTTACCTTTATAATATTTCCATCCTTGGTTATATATACATATATATATATTTTTTCCTTTGATTAGTTATTCAAAAAGTTGAATGGATATGAAGTTAGCTATCTAAAAGTGAATATTTTTCATTTTATACAAATTGAATTCTTATGTTTAGACTTTCGTTTGGTCGTATATTTTACAAAGGTGGATAATTAATTGGCCTGATGACAACTATTAAAAGGTAGATGATAAAAATATGACTTAGGCAAGATAAGGAAGTCGGTTATATTGTATAGTAATGAAATTTTGTATTTTTGGTTCAGAACAACAATAATAAATAGGTTATTCGAGTCGTAGTGGCAAAAAGGCACAATTAAGTCCTGATTAGTGTGCCGCAAGTTTTTCGACATTTGTTTCGATAATTTTATTCAATTATTGTTATATTAGCTGATTCGGCGGGATTATATTGTATCGACCTATAGCAAAATTCTGTTATATAATCAAATAATGAAGTCAGCCTGGTTATATGGTATTAAAATATATGGCGATGTGGTAAACAAATTTATATTCAAACCATTCAAAATAAAGTACTGACTAGATATAAGTACTGATTAGTATTAGATATAAGTACTGAAGAGACAGTACAAAATAAGTACTCACTAGATATAAGTACTGATGAGACAGTACAAAATAAGTACTGACATGGAGTATAAACAACATATAGTCAATACCGATATTCATCGATATTTCAAGATCACATTTATGAAAGACGAAATAAGGGAATGTGCTACATCATGATACAAAATTTGTCTGATCCAACATATCAATGCCGAAGCTTCTATCTTAATTAACAACCAAAAATTTTGTTTACAACTAAAACGAATAGAACCACTTGAGTTTAGCTAAAAATTTTTATCTATCAAAACGCAATGGGTTTTTGGTAAATAAAGGTATTTGAATTTTTATAAATAAATTAATGGTTGGTTAGATGGGTGGAATAAGTTTTTATGCTTCGCTCTTAAGCTTCACGACCCGTTGTATCCTAGAAATAAATGGTTAGTCTGTTTTTAAATCTAAACGAAATCTAAACCTTACATTTTAATTTTAAATAATTTATTTTCAATGCCACTAAACCAAAAAATATATAGGTTAGTTAGGCATAGGTATATTGATCATTGTGTTAGGATATTATTGAATGTAATCTAATGATTTAAAACCAAATTAAATTCAAAACAGAATTACTTATTAATCCTATTGAACAGTATTGCAATAGAAGAAGGGATGTAATTTAGAATCAGGTATACACACAAAGTTTGTCGGGAGGGGGTTGTAGTTTAGAAGGGTATAATTTAGCAGGTTTACAATTCTATGTTTCTATATAGATTACAATAACAGTTTATGAAATAAAAAAAAAATGCCACTCCACATGCACAGTGATGGCTGATAACTGATATATAAATAAATAAATAAATAAAAAATGCCACTAAATTTAAATGAGTAAAGAAGAAGCTTAATAGAGGTACCATTATTAATTTAATTTTTAATTCATTCATCGGATTTTTGTTTTTATTAATATTTTAAATTAAATATTTTAATTGTTGTTAGTTACACAAGCACTGATGAAGGAATTATGTTGCTTTCGAAATATGGATATTTGCAATCAAATATAAAAAAAATATCAATAAAAATAAACTTTAACAACAAAGTTAAATTATTAAAATTAATTTGATCATCATCATCATTGTCCGGTAACCTCATCCGTAGGACATTGGACAAATGATTTGATGTTAACAATTAATTATTGTTAGAACACTTAAACTAGTAGATATACCACAAAAAAAAAAAAAATTTACAGAAAAGCTATTGTATGTGATTGTGTATTCCAAATCTCTGTGTAAAATCAGTTAGGGTGTTCATCCCATAGAGACTTGGAATTATATATGGAATTCATTTTTTTTTTGTTTTTTATTTCCGTTTGAGATTAAAAATTAGTTGGCGTTGAATGGTTGCTGTAAAATCTAGTCTAGTGAAATCATGGATTGAAGAGGATGTTATTCCGCAAAATATACTTGTAGGTGAAAGAAAATTGTGAATATTTGGCACTGGAATCTGTAACTAATGTTCACAACCAACCAGAGATCCAGCTATATAGCTATATTAAAGTTTTAGTTAGTTAGCTGCAAATGTATATATATACACAAAGCCGTATAATACAAATAAATATTATCGTAATATTATAACATGAATTTGTATGTATATACTATAGCTATTTACGGCGTAACATATTCGCCGGTGAAGTATTAAAAAAATATTTCTTTGTATATAAATATTTTACCCGAAACAAAGTTTTCTATTACCGCAAAACAATCAATATTTCTTACCTTAACATTTTTGTCTTTAATATCTCTTTTAATTGGTACCTACTTTAGTTTTTGGGTAATTTCAATGTTTTGATGACCTTAAAGTACATTTATAAATTTGAAAAACTTCTGTTTTAATTGATTTTATGATATTTTTCTATTATTCAGATGATCTTATTTGGTTCTTGTCTTAAATATATAGTTTTTGTATATGGGTTTAGAACTTGGATATATTTTTTGTATAAATGATTTATTTTTAAAAGATAGTCGGGCACAAAAATTAATACTTTTCATTTGTTTTTATTTTTAATTGTTTTAAATAAAAAGTTTTTCTATATGGGTTTAGAACTTGGATATATTTTTTGTATAAATGATTTATTTTTAAAAGATAGTCGGGCACAAAAATTAATACTTTTCATTTGTTTTTATTTTTAATTGTTTTAAATAAAAAGTTTTTCTATATGGGTTTAGAACTTGGATATATTTTTTCTATAAATGATTTATTTTTAAAAGATAGTCAGGCACAAAAATTAATACTTTTTAATTGTTTTTATTTTTAATTGTTTTAAATATATAGTTTTTCTATTTATAGGATTTCGAACTTGGATATATTTTTTCTATAAATGATTTATTTTTAAAAGATAGTGGGGCACAAAAATTAATACTTTTTAATTGTTTTAAATATATAGTTTTTCTATATGGGTTTAGACCTTGGATACGTTTTTCTCTATAAAATGATTTATTTTTAAAAGATAGTCGGACACAAAAATTAATACTTTTTAATTGTTTTAAATAAAAAGTTTTTCTATATGGGTTTAGAACTTGGATATATTTTTTCTATAAATGATTTATTTTTAAAAGATAGTCGGGCACAAAAATTAATACTTTTTAACTGTTTTTATTTTTTTAATCGGGAATTTTTTGCGGTAATATTGTGAAAAAGCTTCACATTTAAATTTTTGGGTTCCTGTCATTTATTGTTGTTTTAATTCACCGAGGTGGAAAGTTTTACAAACATTAACTTGTTATTATATTAGATTGATATGTATATATATTATATAGTTATGAATTTCTAGTTGAAATTCGGTTTTCTGTCAATTGTCAATTTCATTAAAATTATTTACTCTTTCGAGATTATAATAATTTCGGGACTCATTTCGTACGATAATATATATATAGATAGATGTATTGGAATATATATACGAGTATATCAATTGACTTGTATAGTTGTTCAAATTCTTTGAATTTTCTGTTTCTAAATTTTTCTTCAATACATTTTCTGTTTTGATGTTTTTGTTCGAATTTTATGTTCGAATTTTTTTCGAATTTTGTATTCAAACTTTATTTGATTTTTTTACTCTTTATATATATTATACACATCTATTACTCTTCCATCTCGAAAATGTTAACCGTTTTTTTTTTACGTAATATAAGAAATTACCCACATTCCGCCTGTAGTTGGCCTGCAGATTAATCTGTAGGATCACTGTTAAATAAATAAATAAATAAGAAATTAAAATATCCCAAAATTATAATCCTATTCGTTATGTTATCAATAATGTTTAAACTTCTATCTTATATATGCTTTACTTTTCTAGTAGTATGTTTTGAACTTTAATTTCTTCATTTTATTTATTTTATTTTATTTTTTTTTCTTATATATCGTTTTTTTTTTGTTATACTATTATTAGCTACTATAATACTATTTCATATATGAATTATATATAAATAATGCCATATTGTATATTACATTTTAAACCTGTAGGTCCTTTGTTTTTCAAATAATTATCAAATTATATAAATATATATATATATATATATATGTATATATATATATTACATATTAATATGTATATTAAATATCCAGAATTAATAGCTTTTCATATATAAGACATGTATACTCCAGATACCATGATACATAACCAGCAATACATACTATACCATCATATAAGTTGTTAATATTAATAAACCTTTCTTTTATTTAAAAAAAAAAAAAACTTTATTAATTAATTAGTCAATAGGGTAACCTTAATTTAATTTAAATTTATTATATTTTTATTTTCGAAATTATATATAAAAAAAATTAATTTTATTTATAAACAAGGTATATTTAATAACTGTTTGATTGTTGTTTGACTGTTGATGCATATAATATTACTGACGTGCTTCATCTAAGAGAATCCTGTATATAGAAAAGCCATAAACAGAATTTTATTTAAAGGTGTACTTTTATATTATAATTTTTCCATGCTAATACCGTATTTTATTGTAGGTTATTTTAGGGAATTACTTACTTAAGAAAGTCAGTACTAGACTTGGACGAGTGAAGAAGTTAATCAGATCAGTAACTTTGATTCCTGCAATAATTTCTATATTGTTTGAAAACCTAAACTGCAAAGGTAGTGTAATTTTTGAACGTCATTTTTGGTACAGCTGTGACAATAGAGTTAGAACGAAATAACAAGCTTGGCAGCGTAGACTGCTTGAATCGGCCAACGAGCTTGAATACGCCTGTGATCTGTTCAGCGATCAGTACTATTCTTAAAATACTTTTTTCCATTCAAATTCAACATTTTGCCAAACAAATTAAACAATTTTTCATTCAAATTCAACATGTTTGTCTGAATTAAACAATTTGTATGAAGAAATGTTGTACATGATTAAAAAACGTTGAATTTATTTGAAAACATGTTGAAATTGAATGAAAAAAAGTATATATATTTCAGGCGCTCGAAGTTGTATGACAGCTACCCGCACCAGACAAAATTTCGAAAAAATGTGAAAGGTATATTTGTTTATTTCTGAGAGAGTACCTGTGTGCAAATCTTCTTCTATTTCCTGATTATATTCATCTTCTTCTAAAATTTTATCGTCTTCATTGTTGTAGCTGAGACAATGGTGGTTGAACGGTATTCCCATCTTCGAAACGTTGCTTCCTATTGGTCAGTGATCTGTACAGCGATAAGTACTACTCTTGATATATATATCTATACTTTTGATGTAGTGGATATATCTATACTCTTGATGTACTTACTGAACTTAATTATAAAATGTTGTTTGGTTGTTATTGTTGATATACAACGGTCATATTTTTCTAAAATTCAAATATAAATCTGCATACAAATTTTACTTATTACATTTTTTTTTACACATTTCTAGTACTAAGATTAAGTCTGAAAATTTCTAACAGAAATAGCTTAATTTATATATATACATGTATATATAATTTAAATAAAAAATAATTAATAAATAAATAAATAACAACATTGAAGCATATTGAAGCAAATAAATTCACAGTTTTAACTTGAAATATAATATTAAAGTTATTTTGTATATAAATGTACAGGTTATAACATAGGCGGTCCGACAAAGGACCATGTAAAAAAATACTTTAGAGATAAAAAAGGTTAATCACTTCAAACAGTTTAATCGATTTAGAAAATTAATTGTAATCATGTTCAAAATACGTTCAGTTTTGCTTGTTTTCTTTGCACGATGACAGAATTTTTTATTTTCTAATAGAAAAAGACAAAACCTCATTTTTAAAATTGGTCCATTCTGGCCGAGACCGCCTCGTACATATTTACAAGTTATAAGTACATTATCTAAGGGTGATTTAACAATATTAGTTTAGTTATATATTTTATTTACCTTTAACGGAACCCGAAATTATGTTTTCTTTCATCACTACTGTTATGCTAGTAACCCCAAAAATTTATTTTAATATATAATAATACATTATTATAACAGTGAAAATAGTCGAATATTTTCCTTTTAATTTTACTGATATGCTTATCATACAGATACGCGTATTTCGTCTACTACTTGCAGACTTCTTCAGTGTTTTGTACTCGACTGAGGAAAGAAATCTAAAATTGTCTTATTTATTTTATTCGTACAGGTAACAATTTGATGTTTCTCGCAGCTGCATGGTTGTTTATTATCCACCAGGTTAAATACATTATTGTTAATTTCAATTGTGATATCATTATTTTCTTATAAAATTTAATTTAATTTATTTATATTATACTAATTTATGTATTAAATAACTTTACTAAAAAAAAAATATATTTTACTTTTATAATTTCAGGTGAGGGACCATACTTTGTGTTGTTTTTTGTTCATCTTATTTTGTTGGTTAAATAAAATACAATATGGTAAATATCTACATATGTTATACGTATAATACATTATTTTTTTCATTTAATTTTTTTATGTTATTTATATTTTTATTTTGTATATATATATATATACATACATGTTTATATTATATTTATTATATCGTAAAAATATAATTGGAAAATTTTGTTCAAAGTCATTCAGAAAATTTAGAAAATTTTCTTAATTATAAATTTTATAACAATACAAAGTAGTAATATTAAACTTGTACTCTTGTACATAATATGTATGTATGTTATGTGTACATTTTTATGGAAAATGTTGAATATTTTTTTTTTTTATTTATGTAAAAATAATCAAAATTTTATTCAAACTTAATAAATAATTTAAAATTGATTTGCAACACTTGTAATGTAGTAAAATATTATAAACAAAATATTTATTGATAATTTTCCATATATAAAGAAAATTAATTTTCTTTAATTACAAAAACAAAAAGAAAATTTGCAATCGATAGTGAATTTGAAAAATTTATTTTTGAAAATTTTTTCCAGACATTTAAAATATTTTTTTCAATATTTTAATGTTGAGTTTTGATTTGATAAATGTTTAGATGTAATTTTAAATTTTACAGAAGTGTGTATACAGTACAGAGTGTTTTGTTATTGATTGGTAGCAATTCGATGTATGATAGAGCAGTGATTATTAAACGATGATTCGCTATTAACCATAATAATGATAAATAAGCAAACATTGTATTTAAAACTGAATCGGAAAGATAAAGTTTTCTTATTTAGATTTTTTTTTTATTTATTTTCATCTCTTCATTGTAGTTTATTTTATACATGCATTTATGTTTACATATTGCTTATTTTAAATCGGTTGAATTTATATATGCAATGACTTTAATAATATGCATAAAAAAAATTAAGTTTATGAAAATGAAATTACAAAGATGGTTCCAAATCTATTCACTATGGTATTTGTTGATTGGGACTCTGGATTGGTTCCAAATCTATTCCAAATATAATATATGAGATGTTTCCATTCTATTCACGATTAATAACTAATAAAATTTCAATTGAAGAAACAAAATGTAAATTCCCTGATTAAATGTCATCTTCCAAAATTGATTGATAAATTTGATAAATATTTTAAAGTGATTACGGTTACATTACCAAACGCTGGATTCAAGATCTATACAACAATTTAAAAAAAAAAACAATTTACCATCAGCTGATGATATCCCTCATTATTTTCAACAGTATCACAAAATTTGCTGCCTTTCGCAAGTACATATTTTTGCGAAAAAAGGTACAATCGTGGATATAAAAACAAAAAATGCTTGCATGCGGATAACATTACAGACAATAGAGCCAAACATTAACAAATTAGTTGAGAATGTTCAGTAGCAGAAATCTCTTGAAATATAATACAAAAAAATTATAAAAAAATGTTGGTGGGCCACTATGATAGAGGATACCTTTTGGGGATAAAAAGGTCTATTTTCAACCTCTATCGATTTATACACAATTGAAGTGTTTTTCAATGTTATTATATCTTAATATATATTTTTGACGTTTTAAATATCTTATCTAAAATAGACTATTTATAATATTATTTTTGGCCCTATATTTGAGTTCAAAATGAATGAAAAATTTATTTTTAAAATTATCTAATATTGTGCCCGTCCAGACAACACTTCCAGAATACATCATAAAGATACGTTTCATACTTTCATACCTCTTTACCTAAATACCTACACACCAAAATTTAAGGGGAGATATATTTTATTCACAATAGACCGTTTTCAATAAATTTTTTTTTAGTGATTTCGAGAAGTATAGTCGAGAGTAGTTTGAATCGTTAATATTAGTGTGGATAATACCAATATGATATTTCTCCAACTTATACCAAAGTATGTAAAGTTATTACGAGATTTGATAATCTTTGGACTCTTGCTTCAGATTACGTGTTATTTACACTGAAACATTATAGTCTGACATGAAAATAGTGTATGAAAAAATAGTAGAAGATGATTCAGTTCATCAAAATAGTTAATCAAAAAATGTAAGTGAATTTTTCCGAGATAATCAACACTATTTTAGATATAGATGGAGAGATAATCAACACAACATTGTTTTTTACAAATATTTCAGTTTTTTATATCATAATTTTAAATTAAGTTTGGGGAACTAATACTTGAAAACGACAAGTCTGATATCCCCCCAATAAGTACCGTTAGTTAGGTTACACAATTTCTAAAAACAAGTTGTGAATAATACATTGCTCTAGCTTTCATATCTTACACGCTGGATGGCGCAGTAGGTAGAAAACCTGCCTTTCAATCGAAAGATCTAAGGTTCGAATCCCGACGAAGTTTTGTTAAAATGCTTTATGGGTTTTCGACCTTTACCATTGTCATAAAATAAATGAAAAAAATGGATTGAGACTGTAATCTGGTAACAACATACATAAAAAGAAGGGTTAGTAGCTTTTAATAGTAGTATTTTGCCACACTTAATGTTGATAAACATGTGCAGTACCGTACTTAATTAATTAAGCACGAATAGAAAATTCTACATAAGTTTTGTCAAAAAATAATAAAAACAAATAACAGTAGTGGATATTTGTTAGACAATAATGTTTTTAGAATAAAAATAGTCTGTTTGTCTAAGTGATTTTTTTTGCTAAAATACTCCAAAGAATTTTCAGGTTAAACCGGTAAATTTTATTAACAATATCTTATAACCATTTTCACTTTTTGTGTACAAATTATTTGTATTTCTTTAAAAGAGTCATTTTCTTATGGATACTAACATTAGAAAATAAATAAATCTCCTATCTGTGAATAACCTTTTCAGTTGCTGCCGCGTTCTTTGTTGCGTTTTTATTTTAGAAAAGATTTTGAGATTTTCGCAATCTGCAAACGGATCTGAAATACTAGTTTCGAAGAACAATTATAATCGTGGATGTGCCTTTAAATGCGGGCAGACGAATTCTCTTTTCGACTAAAGGTCTTAAACTCAAATCGACTAAAGGTCTTAAACTCAACCAAAGAGAAAGTAGATCATTTGTAGCGATTCCCTGAGTATTATACAAGGGGTTTCGTCGCTCAACGACTATTCTAAGGATCGCAGACATATACACCAAACATAAAACTCAATTGTTGTTTTTTGACTACCAGATCACACCAGTATCTCTGGCAATGAGCAAGTTGATAAAGTTTATCAACTTGCCAAAAATTCTACGGACATATATGCTGATTCTCAGCAGTTGATGGATGGTAGTCGACGATTATAGAGGGTTAATCAAAAGAGAGGTTTCACACACGCATAAGATGCTAGATGGAATAACGAGCTCACGAATAGTAAATTAAAACAAATGAAATGGTCTACCGCAAGTTGGAATAGCGTGGATTCTGTAAGCACCCTGAACAATTATTAAACTAAAACAAATAAAAAAAGTCTACCGCAAGTTGGAATAGCGTTGATTCCGAAACCGAAGTAAACCGAAAGAACGAATTTATAATTACAAGGGTGAGGATAGGACACTCCCGACTGATACATAAGTACTTATTTGACGGACCGACAAGAAGTGTACCTACCTAAATGTTCTTGTGATAACTAGACCCAATCAGTGTTCAACACATTTCTGAGGCCTGTCCGCGTTACATAAATTCATAAAGAGGGTACCGTGTGGTTAAATATTCTTGCTAAAGACTCTGAGCAGTTACTGGTCCAGTATACTTCAGCCCATCAAAACCATAAACGTTTTCAGTGAAATTTACATGATTTATTTATATATATATATATTTTTTTTATTATTCTTTCATTTCTCTTAAACTTTTGTTACTTAAATTTGTATAATTAATTTAGTTTAATTAATTTTTACTTTTTTTTTTTTAATTATTAGTTTATTTTTTATATTTCTTTTTTTTAATGAAATTTTGTTTGATTCTTATTTACAAATAATTTTTCTTTTATATTCAATTTTTATACATATTTGTTATGAAAAAAATGGGAATGGCCGAAAAAACCTATTGAAAGTTCAGTGGTCCGAAATAAAAAATTTTATTCAATTTAATTCAGATGTTTTATACTATTTCCGATCTAACGCCATTTTTTTTACCGAATTTTTTATGTTTATTAATTTTTGGCTCATTTTCTGGTACAACATTCTATTACAAATCTGGTTTGCCGCAACAATTGTTTAGAATATGTATGCGCGAATTAATTGAATTAATAAAAAATTATACATCATCATTAAATGGTATTAAATGGTATGGTAAAGTACTTTTAATTTATATAAACTAATGTTGAAAATTCGATGGAGACATCTATTAATATACGTCTTCAATTTTCCGCTTATGTTGGCGCAGAAACTAATCAACTTTCTATGAAATGCTATCAATGCTTTATCCTACTTTTATAATGATACCACCATTTCATAAGTGTTAACAATAAATATATTTAAAACAAATTTTTAAATTTCAATTCAAGGTACAGATTTCAAATTGCGAATTATCATTCCAGATAATTCTAGTCGATTTTGTATAGTTATCCAATTTTTATGCTTTCTGACACAATCCAATTTATTTTAATACGAGTTTGGCTCTTTTACCTAGATGTAATCATACGAAATTAAATTTTGTTAATATACTACAGATTCAGAATGTGTGTGTAACAACAAATTTACATTTGGTTTAAATAAAAATAAATAGTGGATGAATTTTTCGAGTTTGGACTCGTATCGCCAAAAATTTAAAGTAACTATTACATCAAAATACTAACAATTTTCATTTCTCTTTTTCCATTTTGTAAATTCATTAATTTTAATTTCTGTTTTATATCGTTAAAGTCCGATTGTTGGACTATAAGGCGATTTAATAATAATAAATTTTCATTTTTTAATAATAAATAAAAAAATGAAAACTATAAGATACATTTTTCATTTTTTTTTTTTTTTTGCATTTTTATATAACCATCAAAGGTGGCAGTGTATAGAGAGTAATTCACTGAAAAATCTTTTAATAAACAAAAAAAAAAAGATAAAAAAAAACAATTTTTTTTTCAATGTCATGTATAACTAATTTTCTAACTGTTTATATTATTATTATATTCAGAATACAGTTAGTTATACCTCTATTTCTATATATAGAAAAGCTAATGGAATCCTTTTTATTATTTAAATTTATCCTCTTACATACAGATAAGATACACTATATAATATTTAATCAAAATGTGAAAAGCAAATCGAAAGAAGGCAGGTACAGCATCATTGGTATTTTATACGAAAATTTGCATCATTAAATTTATTTTAATTTTTTTTCTATTTTTTTTTTTTTTCTTTTTTTTTTTTTGTTTAATTTTTTTTGTTTTCTTATTATTATTTGTATATTTTTGCATTATTTTCAAATCAACATAAAAAGGATAATAAAAAATGAATGAATAGAGAAACAAAAACAAAAAAAAAAAAAATGTAAGAAACAATTTTAAAAATGCAATTTTATTGAAAAAAACTAAAACAAAAGAAAAAGAAAAAAAAAATAAATTCTTTAGTAGAAAAATAAGTTAAGTTTTGTTTTTTAAGTAGTGATGTTCTCATTTTTTTTTCATACCTCTAAGGTGTATACAAGTGAAATAAAAAACAAAATACCTTGAATGATGATAAAAGAAAAACTGTATATAAATCTTAAATGAATATTTATTAAGTTGTTCAGTAAGTGTATAGGATGTTAATACATTAAGTTAAAGTACATTTGTGTATTATATATATATATATATATATATGTAGTTGATAAATCATTAAATATGTATGAATGAAATAATTGACTAAACATTTTATTTTCTTTTATTCATTATATATGGGTGTGTATGTGTGTGTAATGACAATTTTTGATTTTAGAAAATAAAATTTTTCAGAATATTTGATTTCAAATATAAAAAAATTGAATTTACTTGAATGAGCGACAATAATTTTAGAATAAATTTTCATATATATAGTGTTGTTGAAAATATTTAATTTTTAATTGATAGTGAAAAACATTGACGAAGGAAATTTTATTGGTTTCGAAATTAAATTATTATAGGTCTAAAATATTATATGTTTCATGCAGCACTGCGATCTGGATAGACGTCTATTAGACTGAATATGCAATAAGAGTCTTGTATTACATAGTCCTACAAGTCTATTGTTCAAATTAGATATGTTTGACAAAATATATTAGCTTATTAGGGTCTTATAAAGGGTCCAAAGACTAGGTTTATATTTTTATATTATATTTTTAGAATGAATAGCCAATAAGATATATATAGTGTTGTGTTACAGAATCATACAAGTCTATTGTTCAAATTAAATATGTTATGACAAAGTCTATGACCCTATTATGGCCCTATAAGGGCTGCTAAAGTTAGGTTTATATATTTATATATTATAATGAATACTCAATTAGACTTGTTTTACAAAGTCTATTGCCTTATTATGGCTTTATAAATGGTTCAAAGATTAGATTGATATATTTATATATTAGAATGAATAGTCAATAAGATATGTAGACATATATTATTGTGTCATACAAGGCTATTGTTGAAATTAGATATGTTTGACAAAATATATTAGCTTATTAGGGTCTTATAAAGGGTCCAAAGACTAGGTTTATATTTTTATATTTATATATTAGAATGAATACCCAATAAGATATATATTTTTTTGTTACAGAGTCATGTAAGTCTAGTTTATAAATTAGATATGTTTGATAAAGTTTATCACTTTGTCGTGAGATTAGGTTTATATATTTTTGTATAATATTAGAATAAATGTCCAATATTACAGAGTCATATACAAGCCTATTGTTCAAATTAGATATACATATTTTACAAAGTCTATTAGCCTTAAGATTAGATTGATATATTTATATATATAATATTAGATTGAATGCCCAATATTACAGAGTCATACAAGTCTATAATTGTGCAAGTTAGATAAATTTGATAAAATCTATCAGCTTATAATAGTTAATGTTATACGTAAAAATTAATAAATAAATAAATAAGTAAATAGCAGAGTCCATCATCTTCTTTGGCTTTATATAATATGATTTAATATCTCTAATATCACTAATGTCTTCTAATCTCTCACAAACACTAAACACAACTTCAGCTACTTTAATTCATAAAATATGCAGAGATTGAAATTGTGTTGTGCTAAATTACACAGAGTTCTCTACTCACTCAATCAAACACCAGGTTATTTTTGTTATTAGAAAAGTGATGTGAAGAGAATAATTAATAAAATATAATAAAATAAAAATGAAGAAATAACACACACAAAAACGAAACTGATTCAATATAATTCGTGTTACAGTGAGACTGTTGTCACAACATCGATCATTTGATGCACAATAGATAATTCGTGTAATTTGCAAAATTGATTATTACAATTTTTTTAAATGGCACCATGTATATAACGTGGTTTATATCAAAAACATCAAAACAACAAGGATATACTTTCAAATGTCCTTTTCGTCCTTGGTAAAATGCGCCATTGAAGATATATATTTTTGGATAGCTAGGTATACCCAGGTATCCTTGAAATATAGTCATTTAGTTCTACGCGGACCATCTCCTTCAGAATCCACTTCCAAAACAATTTTCTAGAGTAGTTCTTACTGTGTACACTGAGAGAAAGATTTATTTTATTTAAAAAAAATATTTGTTCAAAACAAAAACAGTGTAAGTCCATATTTTACATTTTTAATTTTTCTCAATTATTATTTTCTAATTTCGATTTTGTTTTTGTTTATATCTCTCTAAAATTAAAATTATCAAATATCTATTAATAAAAAACATTAGTTACTAACATTTTGACATATTTTTTATTTTAAATTCAATAAAATATTTCAAATTCGATTGAAAATGTAAATTTATAGACATTTTTAGTTTTTTTTTTTTTTGAAGTCCTTAATAATTCGAATACTTATTTATTTTTTATTTCAACAACCTCGCTTTACAATTATTGAAGTTAAATAAATGAATTGAATATAAAATAAATAAAAAAAAATAACAATAAAAACAAAATTTTAACTTGTAATTATTCATAATTTTTTTTTTAAATTTTTGTTGTGTCTCAAGGTGAAATTGGCCTCAGTGTGATCAGTTAGGTTTTGGAAAAATTTCTAAATTTTATTTGGGGGTGCGATTGACCAACAAATCGACCATGCGATTGACCCCAATTAATGTAATTATTTAACGTTGGTATAACAAAATCGCTGTTAGATTTATTTATTTAAATTGTTATTTATAATAACTGTATATTGTTCTAAAAAATTCAAAGGGACAAAATTCACAGTAACACAAAATCCACAAATATAAAATCACAATACAATATATATATATATATTTCATATTTTAATAAAATAATTTACTACTTTGGTTATTCGTTTTAATTTTTTGATTTATTTTTAAAACATAGCACGCGTTCTGTGTGCGAGGTTATCAATGTAGGTTATAGTATGTTTATGGTATAGCTTACAATAAAATAAAATAGAAGTTTGTTTTGTTCTGCTGTCCGAGCAATAACAGGACGATATCACATTATGTTTTTTCTCATTTTTGATTTCTTAATTCTATTACCTTACTTAACTTAAAACTAATTTAATCTGGCTATAATCTGTGCCCACAAAGAAAAATGGCTTATGTCAACATAAGAAAAAAATCGAGATAAAGCAACAACCATATTCATAATATTCAAAAATATTTCATGTCAAAATTTGGTTTGGTTCTGACAACTATAAGTCACAATTTTTATGGGATACATAATCGTTTATGTCAATATGGCCTAAAAATATTTATATCAAATTAGCTTATTTTACTTAAAGTATTTTACAATTAGCCATAAAAACTTATAATTGACTAATGATAAGCGTTTTTTTACAAATTTGGAATATCATTTTCACATTTGCGGCTTATTAAAACGGCTTATTTTACTTATGCACTTTTTATAAAATTTTATTTATTAATATTAACAACTTACAACAACGTAAGTGTTTTGTTTTAAGAAATAAAGTTTTTGGATTTCAATTGGTTACATATTTTAAACGATTTTAAAACCAAAAATTTGTATAGTCCCGTTACTATATTTTTACTTTTATTTAAACTTTGAAATCCATTTTATCCGAAACATCAATTTCAGACATAAGTGGTTATGATTTGTTGCCACAAATATAAGCCCTATACTATTGAATTTGTGAGTTAACAATAATTTCTTATATTTTATTCAAGTTGATCAGTTTAGATACTATGATCATGGCTTCTTTCCTTTTATTCTTTGACAGTATTCACATTTAACTTTTAGACAATTATCTGAATCGTGGTCATATGGAGGTATAATAGATACAGTTCATAGTTTCTACATAGTCACAATATGTAAGCTGAAATATAAATCATGACCATAGATGATTAGCGACTATCATAACTACATCACAATTATTCGCACTTAATTTCCTCAGTTCTCAAAAACGAATTATTATAAACGCAAAAAATACTACATTCTTACCATAACTTCTAAGCTATAATAGTTACATATTTTAATGGTTTAATGGGATAAATACAAAATTCAAGGGCAATACAAAGAATGTCCTTTTTTATTTATATACAGATATACTTCTAATGCATTCGTATTCATTTTATTTAAAATAATTTATATATATAATTTATTCTAACAATAACTTAAGTCTAACAAAAAATATATATATATGTTTTGTAAAAAAAATTTACCCAATGCTAATTGGAATAGATGCGAAAGATAAATATTAGTAATATATAAAATAAAAACAAAAAAACAATGTTTATTATAGGAAGTCGGACCCATCCAAATCCCCCAAAATATCCCCAGTAAGACAAATTTCCCAAAACCAAAATCTCCAAACACAAAATATCTAAAAACAAAATCCCCGAAGAAAAAATCACAAAATCTAAATTTTTTTATCAATTTAAATCCGAGTTGTTAAGATTGAAATAAACTATTAAGACTATTAAGAGGTATATAACTATATAGATTTCGATAGCGGAACGATCTTTTAAAAGGTCGGGAAAAAGGTGGCGGTTTTCCAGAGTTTTAACATTTATTTATTTTAAAACAAAACATATGCTTAGCCGCCATTGGATACAAAAAAAGTAAATGTGTCCTTTTTCCAGAGTTTGGAAAAATGTTTGTTCTGCGTAACCACTGGCGAATTCGAAAAAGGAAATAAGTATATATCATTTTTCTAGAATTAGAGAGATATATTTGTTATACGTAGTTGTTATTGAATACCAAAAAAAAAAAGACTTAGACTTTGACAATTCTGTCTAAAGGATTTTGGGTTGGAAAATTCATACCCATCCCGATTATTATGATTATCCGACTATATATTTTATTTTTCACCTTTTTTCACATTATTACCATTATTATTATTATTTTTATTATTTTTTGAGTTATTTATGTCACGATCCTTTTATACAGTAAAATTATAGAATTATGCTATTGTTGATATATTTTTATTGTTCGTAGAAGATAAAAAAAAAACAAAAACAAAAAAGATGTTGATTAAAAGATTAAAAATATTTCATTGTAAAATTGTCATTTGGGGTGTGAAATCGAAAAAATGATAATATCCCAATAGGATAAAACAAAAAGTTGATACAATTATTATTATGTACTTTAATGGTTTTTTTTTTGTTTCCTTGTTATTTATTATTATTTTTTTTTTAATAAATACCACAAATAATGTTTATATGAATGTTTGAACTCTCTTGAGATTAAAATTTAAAATAAATTTTCGTATCCTATGCATGTAAAAAATCATGTAAATAGGCTATACGTAGGCATAATAATATGGTCATGCAAATAGGGGAAAAATATGGAGCTACAGTGATAATTGTGTTGTTTTTTTTTTTAAATTAATATAACAGAGATATTTCTCTTCATCTTCTTCAGTGGCACTGCAGTTCAAATCGAATTATGGTTTTTATCAATTATTATGGCTTCATTCATTTAAATTTTTCTATTCATTATTTGCCAATTAATTGGTTTGCGAAATTGATTCTGCTTATTTAACAAGCCATCTCATCATTATCATTGTCTTGTAATCCCATTCGTGGGGCATAGGGCGGATTCGATAATTTATTTTCGATTCTGTTATTTCGGTGTTCTGCTCGACACCATCGCATGAAATATACCGTGCATCAAAATCAAATGTGCAGTTTATTATAACCCAGACTATAGGAGGATTTACCGTGATTTGATCGCGGTTAGCAAATAGGGACCAGCCATTTATTGTTAAGTGTCATTAAATGTTATCAATTGCTTGGACCTTTGACATTTTCTGAGATATGGGTGATTAAACTATTAGCATAATTTTAGTTTTTATTTTTTAATCAGATTTTGTTATTGTTAGTGATGTTAGAAACAGTTAGTCACAAGCACGAAATTAAAGAAGTATGTTGCTTCCGAAATATCAATATTTGCAATCAAATATTAAAAAATTGTTAGTGAAAGGAAACCTGACAACAATTAAATTATTAGCTTAAATCTGAGAGGCACACCCGCCCGTTGGATGGTCAGATTCATCTTCTTAGAGATCGCCCATGGAGAGACAGACATTTTTTATAGTCGCTTCAACGAGGGGATGCAGACGGGGTGTATACATGTTTACGAAAAAGACCGCAGTTCCGGTAAAAATCATTAAAAACGTTGAATTTCGTTAATTTCAAAATGTGAAATTGGCTCAGTTCAGGACATGAATTTTCGACTTTTGGTTGCTACCTTCTCCATTTTCCGATATACTTCATTATTCTCTTTTCTCTTTTCCCTACCCATCCTACTACACTGGTATTGGAAACCAATCGTTCGTATGGGTTTCTAGGGTTAAAAGGGGTTACCACGCAAAGTGGAGACTAGAAAAATAATGTGGGAGAGGTTAAGTGGCATAAGCTGGATACAACTACCATAAAACGTATCACCATCCCTGTGAATTCGCTTCTAATATTTGAAGTGAAACTTTCTTATCGTTAAATTGTTGCATCATATTACGCAGATGCTGTCTTTTAGGTTCGTAAATGTAGATTAAATTAATTTTTGCTTCAATGGTTCAGAACCAATTTACGTAGAGGGTCTAAAATCCACCTCATTTTTAAACACATTTTAGAACCGAATAAATCATACATAAATTTCAATTTTTTAGATACAAAACAAAAGCAAACATTTTCGTTGAGGGTTTGGCTTCGGGAATTTTGCCTTGGGGGTTTTAGGATGAAGATTACATACTCAATTTTTGAATAATACAAAAATTTGAACTTATGTCTTTCTTGTAAAGTTAAAAAAATATTTTGTCCTATCTTTTGTTCTGCGGTTATTTGCAGATTATATAATAGTTTACCAAGATTCATTTACATGTAAATCATCTCACTTTGCAAGTAGGACACAACAAATATAATTAATTAATCCTAGATTCTATATTACATAGTAACAGTTAGTTTGTATTTAACAATTTTTTAAATTTAAATTCAATTTAATAAAAATGTTAAGGTATGTCTTAAAAATTCGTTACAATTTCTTACATTTGTTACAACGTAATTATTTTAAAGTATTTTAAAAGAATGTCAATTCTTCAAGAATTCAGAATGTCATAAAAATTTAGATTCCAATGTATTTACAAAGAAATTCACAAACAAAATCATAAAATTTAGAACCTAACGTCTTTACTAAGAAAATTCAAACTTTTAAAACTTATTAAGTTTTCAATTTATTGTATATAATGATTAATTCGACTGAATATAATAAAAATTAAACCTTAAAAATAAAAAAAAATAACGATTTAAACAATTTTACCTTTTGTAAAAATATTTCAAAAATTATTGTACCTAACCCTTCTTTCATTGTAATTATTTTAATTGATTACATTTTTTTGTTTTTTATTTTGCTTACACCACCAACAAAATAATAAAAAGAGAAGACTCCATTAAAAGCCAAAAACAAAAAAAAAAACCTTCTGAAATTTTATTGTGTTAGAAATTTCTTAATTTTTAATTAAAGGATCAAATCTTTTCCAGAAAATTTTATATTCACTTACGTAAAAAGAAAAACAACAGAAAAAAAAAAATGTGAAAACAATGAAATTCAAAACTGTTGAGGTCAGAAAAAAATTACACAACAATTTAATTCTATCTTTTATTCCCATATTCATTTTTTATGTTTATATAGATGCATATTAGTAAATTTACGGTTTGCCAGTGGCGAAGCCGGGCAAAAATTTAGGGTAATATAAAAATACTGCATCGTTGAACTCTTTTGAAACTGACTTTATTGACGATCTATATAGCTGTAATCTTCTGCAAATTTCTAATATCAAAATATTAAGATTTGAATTCCCAAATAGTGGGAAAAGAATGCGAGTTTAGAAAATCAATTATTTATTACGAAGTCTGAATAATTTGACTTATTTATTTAACTTATTTATTTCAAAGCTTTAATCAGTTAAAAATTAAAAACAAATTAAAAAAACTAACAAAACAAGCTACAGTACAGTTTATTTTATTTGTAAATTCTGAACATTTCAGAGGTAGACAAAAGTATTTACACCATCAATAAATTAAAAAAAAAAATTTTTTTTCTTTATATCTACAAAAAAAAATTTCCCAATCAGTTAATTTAATTAAACCCATTCTTGCATGTCACATCATATGATAGCACCAAATAAACGATATTTTTTTTATGATTTACACTCATTTAAATTTAATTGATTAGTTGAAAATAAGTGTGGAAAACTTTCTATTTTTGAAATCAGTAATTGGCCTTTACGTTTTGTGATTTTTGTAAAATTGTAAAATTTCCAATGTTGTAAAATAAAATATCACTTGCAATCACGTCCAATTGGAATTGAAAAAATTTAATCTAGAAAAATAATGGAAATATTTTAAAATGTCAATTTTTATACTTCTTGTTAGTTAAATTGAC
The DNA here is from genome assembly GCA_963942445.1 of Argyra leucocephala. Taxonomy (NCBI): domain Eukaryota; kingdom Metazoa; phylum Arthropoda; class Insecta; order Diptera; family Dolichopodidae; genus Argyra; species Argyra leucocephala. The sequence continues at coordinate 115,324,890 of OZ012681.1, read as the reverse complement.
CTTTATTTTATTAATTGAAATTATGTTCGAATTAGGGTTTGCAATACCGGGATCCCGGTATTACCAACATTTTTTAATACCGTTCAATACCGGTATTAATGTTCACTTAATACCGGTATCCGGTATTAAATTTTTTTATTGTAAGTTAACATTCATCACTTGTTTATGTTTTATGTAATTAGCATATTTTTAGGTGTTTTCACGTTTAAAGATTAAATCTAATTTTGAAATTTACGAAATTCACATATCAAGCCGTTACTTTGCTATAGAAAATTATTGTTTTGTATTTTTCCAAATTTTCAATATTGAAGCCATGTTTTTTAATTTAGAGAAATTATGTTTCGCATTATGTAGTTTTAGAAAATTTAGAGAATTGTGTTTGTGTACAATATAAAAGTGAAAAAAAAAAATTAAAATCATAATTATAATTAATAATCACATATCACATAAGAGTTGATTTCAATTCATAAATAGCAGATAGGTAAAGGTAAGTGAAAAGTGAGAAAATTAACTCTGTGGTTTTACAACGAAAGATGATATTAAAGTATAGCAAATTTACTATTTGCTATACTTTTCTACTTATTTTTGGTTTTTAAAAAATATTTGTAATGAAAATCTTTAAAAAGATATGATCTTTGAAATCATTTCAATAATTTTTTTTTAAATTTTAAATAAGTTATTCACTTTTGTTATATCAAATTTTTTTCTCAAGAACATGATAACTTCAGTTCTTCAGTTTATAGAAAAAAAAATGTATAATACACCGTAAAATTTTTCAAAATACATTGAAATGCAAAACTATATATCTTAACATATTATCATTTTTTTGTTTTTTTCAATACCGGTATTAATATCGGGATCTCGGCATTAATATAATGAAATACCGAAATACCGGTTTTGAAAATTTGGTGTGGTATTGCAAGCCCTAGTTCGAATTAATCATTAACTTTTTATTGAATAAAAAAATTGTTTTATTGCATTTTCAAAATTTAATTTGGATATTTATAAAACAAAAATATTCATACACAGGGTGGTCCCCGACCAGACTTACCGTTTTTGAATAATACTTTTTTTATTTACAAAAATATATACAAATTAAAAAATATTTAATATTTTATAAAATTCACACATACAAGTTACCACCTTTTTGTTTTATTTTACTACTCTAAAAAAATTTAATTTTCTTTAACCGTGATATAGACAAAACATTAGTTCTGGTATAAAACATCACAGAAAAATCCATATTTAAAAATAAAAATAAATTACTTAAAATCTAAAAATTACATATATACATATTATATAGATATACAATTATTATATATCATAATATAAGCGAAAAAAAACAGAGAAGAAAAAAAAGTATATATTATGTGATAATTCACTCTTTAATTAATCTGTCCATTTCTGTATGATTATTTTTAAATAAATACTTTAATTTTTTTACAAAAAGATCTAAATTTAAACTATTCTTTATATCCAGTGGTAATTTATTATATATTCTTATAGCTGATGAAAGGCAACTGCTGCGTGATAACTCTGTTCTTTGGTTTTGCATAGTTGAGATTATTTAACTTTCGTGTATTGTAATTGTGTACATTACTCCTTTTAGTAATATGAATATTTTTTTTTGTAGATTCCCTTTTCCAGTTTGTAAATTAGTTTAGCTTTTTCCAAAACAATAATTCCTGATGGCTTCAGGTAACCCGTTCTTTTATAAATTTAATTTGTAGGAGTAAGCCAATTAAATTTATGTAATCTTTTAATAGCCTTGTTAATTATTATACCAATTTTATCTTTTAGCCAAGAGCAACAACTAGCCCAATTACTTATATTATATCTAATATGTGAAGTAATATGAGAATAATATAGACTATCAGTGGTTTGTCAACTGACTATGATTCCACTTCTTTTGATAGCACCGAATAAAGGCACATTTTTTTTTCAGTTTATTAATATGATCATCCCATTTCAACTTTTCATCAATTACAACACCAAGATATTTATATGACTAACAGTTTTGGATTTATATCGACTTTATTTCTTATTTTATACACTATGTATTTGGTTTTTTCAAACGTCGGTTGGTCAAGTAAGCGGTAAATATTTTTTTATTATTGTTGTACGCAATAAATATTTAGCAAGAATTTTAAAACTGGGTTTTATTTATTACTTATGCATGAATAAATTGAAGAAATGATGCAAGAAGAAATGTAAAGAGCATTGCTAAATATATTTTTAATTTAATTAAGGAAGAGTAGTAAAAATAATGGTTTGAACAAAATATTTAAAATTTATTTAATAAAAGATGTACCTAACAAAATAAGTATAATTTGAGTAAAAATGATTTTAATTTTAGGTTTATAAATATTTTTTGACTAAACAAAAATTCGTTTAAATATGTTTTAAAAGAAATAGAATTTAATTTTCATAAAATCCATTACCATTACTCGAAATTGTTATTCATTTAAAAATGTAACAAAATGTATTACTTCACATTAAATAAACAAAAAATACACATTCGATATTTCTAAATAATTTTGATATAAAACAAAAATCAACAATTAAATATTTAATATATTTAACTTAGTTATTTTATATCTATTTCATTAAACGCGCTAAATTAATGGCGGATATGAAATGCTATAATTTGTATGAAGCTTGTTTCTACAACGTTTCAAAAAATACCAATAAACTTTGCCAATTAATTTTTGAAACGCGCGTTTTCGATAATAGTCACTATGCTTACTTACCATATTTAAGTTTTTATATTTTTTTTCTTGTTGAAAAAATTATATTTATTGTGTGCGAAAATATGTAAAAGTGGTTAGTTTACACAGTATAATGGAACAATGTGTACACACAGTGCGTAAAATTTGAGCATTTGATAATTGAAAAGACAATATTAATTAAAATAAAATAAAATAATAAACCACCATTGCACAAGTTATATTTTTCTTCAAAAAATTGCATTCTTAAAATCAAATTTTTTGTTTTTATTTTATGCTTTAATGGTGTACATCCCTTTCATTGGGATTCAAACATATTTATTTATAAATTTTAAGATGAAGAAAATCAATGGCTCTGTTCGATTTATCAACACTTCGTCACTGTTTTGTATATAAAAAATGTATATTTTTTAAAATTATTATGCAATAGATAGTATGTAACCTATTCATATTATATTAGATGTGCAATAGAAAGAATTTATATATATATTATTTATTATACAATATTATATAAATATTCAATTAAATTTACTACTTTTAATTGAAAATTCTATACGTACTTGTATGTAAGAGAGAAATAAAGTGACTTTTTAGACAATAAAAATGAAAGAATAATGTAAGTAGCTATGTATGTAATGTACGTAGAAAATACAATATTAAGTAGATTGAAATGAAAGTATGTATATTTTTAAGGTGTGGTAGGAAATTGAAAAGAAAAGTAAAGGAAAAAGAATTTTGTTTTTGTTTTTTTTTTATACTTTTTTTTTTTTAAATTAAATTGGCTTATGTGTACCATGTGTGGAATATAACCAACGTAAGCTAAAATATAGAAGGAAACCTTAAAATTTCAAAGGATTTTGTGTTTATTTATTTTTATTATGTTTTTTATAAAATTCTTGAAATTTTAAAAATGTTTTAGAATGAGAAAGTTTATTGAACGAAAAAAAAAAAATTTTCATTTTTTTTTTTAAGGTTTCTATAATTATTCACAAGGATTTTTGTTATTGTTATTTTAAAAGTGTGTTTCTGTTTTTTTTTTGTTTTTGTTTTTGTTGCCTAAGTCTTATAAAGTTATTGAACAGTTTTTGAAAATTGAAAACAGTTTTATTTTCAATGAAATGATATGTAGGCTATTTAGTTTAAATAAATATTCACTTTTAAATGAATTAGCTTTGAACTTTTTGAAAAGGTTTTGTTTTTTTTTTCTTTTAATTTGTAGTAAAGTCCTTCGATTTAATTAACGAAAATTATACTTATTTGTTTTGTAGCTATTATCACTCTATTCACCTTCAATTATTGTATTTTGATTGTTTGACTTTTTTAAAATTTTATATGTATATAAAGGTATATAATTAGTGTAGATTCTATCAAGTTAATTTCTATTAGTGAAGTTTAATTTTGTTATAAAGACCCCAACCATTCTCCCAGTATATTTTGACAAAAAACTAAAATTTTTATCTTCCAATACAAACCATTTGGATCAAAAAGAGATGTAAAACTAATTTAAATTTACAGTAATAGAAAATTTTATTTTTGATTTTTGTTTTTGTAAGAATAATAAAATCAGAAATTGTATAGGTAGTCTAATACTACAAATACCTACTGATGAGCTCAAGTAGTGTTGTCATGAACGAAACAACTACTCAAACTTATTATTACTAAAAAATACATGATCAAACATTAAGAATAAAAATATACAAAACATGTGTTCACCATTATGTGTGATAATGTATGATGTATGATGTATGATGTATGATGTATAATGTATGATTAATGATTTATGATGTATGATGTATGATGTATGATGTATGATGTATGATGTATGATGTATGATGTATGATGTATGATGTATGATGTATGATGTATGATGTATGATGTATGATGTATGATGTATGATGTATGATGTATGATGTATGATGTATGATGTATGATGTATGATGTATGATGTATGATGTATGATGTATGATGTATGATGTATTATGTATGATGTATGATGTATGATGTATGATGTATGATGTATGATGTATGATGTATGATGTATGATGTATGAGGTATGATGTATGATGTATGATGTATGATGTATGATGTATGATGTATGATGTATGATGTTTGATTTATGATTTATGATGTATGATGTAGGATGTATGATGTATGTTGTATGATGTATGATGTATGATGTATGATGTATGATGTATGATGTATGATGTATGATGTATGATGTATGATGTATGATTTATTATGTATGATGTATGATGTATAATGTATGATGTATGATGTATGATGTAAGACGTATACAGCAAAAATGAGATGAGTAGAATTAAAATCGATTCAAAAAATTATAGTTTTCAGAAAGATTACGTGGCTTATCGTAAACAAATAGAATTTCAAATGACGTGAAATAAAAAAAGCATTTAACAATGAAATTGTTTTTAAATGTAGTAGGAGACGAGACTAGAATGAATATATTTCTAAAATGCATAGCAATCGCAATGCTAATATTGTAAAAAGATATCATGTTAAACAATATAAGATCTAGAGGCAGATCACTGAAAACATTAACTATATTTCTAATATCAATTTTGCAAGCAACAGACTAACTGAATAAAATGGTTGAGGCATGATAAACGAAGAAATAGAAATGTTCTTTGTCAATATTTCAAAGCTATTTCATATATCTTATAGTATAACGGTTGTTATTAAATTTTAAATTTCATTGACCTTTAATATATGTGGATTTTATTATTTTTGTATTTACTTCATTTTAAATTTCATACCTTATATACTTTTTACACTTTTTTACATAGTTATAGTAAATAGCTTGGCTTTATGATATTTTATCACATTATACGCGAAAATAGTACACTAGATTTTTAAAACTATTGTTAAGCTATGTTTGTTGTCTCCTCACCATTTCACAACATTTTGTATCATCATTTATTCTTCTTAGTCCATGTGTGTGTACAGGACTTGTAAAAATTTCATATATTATGATACTGATTCGGTTTCATTCTTTTCAAAAACTAAATTTCATTAAAATACTCTTGCTATTCTATTTAATGTTAGAAGTCTGGTAGAAGAGATGAATTATATCTATATATGAGCGGATTTGAACACCTACTTGCCACATTGTTAAATTGCATTTTACTGCCGTTCTATTGAGTAGACATGTAGAGAGGTGTTTCTAATGTATGCTCATATCAAAACACTGAAATTTCAGGAATTGGTCTGCACGAAGATGCCTTAAGTATAGCTATACAACAAAACCTATTTTAATCTCTCCATGTTTTATCTATTTATGGTTAAGAAGGGGATTATGTCTATCTTTAACGAATCAGTTTACATCACCTTTTTTTTTTAAATTTTTACACTATCTTGCAAATTACATTTACACTGCCATTTTTTTTAATTTCTATCATGAAAATAAAATTTGAAATTCAATTCGTAAACATTCTAAATTTATATTTGAGGAAAAAAAATGTTTAATAAATCTTGGGTGGATATTTTAAGATCGCGTGACTATTTCAATTCACGAAAAAGAAAATAAAAATTTTATATTATCAAAATCTGTTCTCCTATTGCTTAATTGTTTTTTTTTTCATTTATTTTCTTTTTTTGGTTTTTCTTTAAAATTATTTCATAAAATTTTTATTTTATTTACCTCTTTTTTTGTATTTGATATTTCTTTGGCAAATTATTCCACTCCTATTAATACTTTTGAAATGGATATGTCCTACTTAATTAATACAGTACGTTCTCAATTATTGAAATTTTCTCATTTGGGATCGTATTAAAGTTTTGACTAAGATGGCAGGATATGGGATGAGGGCGATTAATCAAAGGATGTCAGATAGACTGTTAGAGTGGAAAATAGACCAGTATTAAAATCGGTGGATGAAGTTGATGACATCTCAGTATAGACTTAACGAAGAGGGTGGACAGTTATACAATATAGGTCATAAAATATAGAAAAATTGTAAAACAGGCTCACCCCGAGCAGTATAACCAACAGATGATGATAATCAAAATGCAGTATTGTCTATTCTGTCCTGTATTATTATTATTATATTTATTCAGATCACTAACAAATATTCTAATACAAAAGAATTGACAAACGAAATAAATTATTATAACTATAAAATTAATTTAATAGCCCAACACTCTCACTTTAAATTAAAATGTAAAATTTTTGAATCGCAAAAGGAAGTGATTAAAATTTTATTAAATTTCAAAGTAAATAACAATTTTTGTATACAATTTGAAATATTTTTAAGTAATTCTATTATTAATGAATTATAAAATATCAAATTGTAAAAATGATAGTGTTGTTATAAGAACAAAAAAATATTGAAAAATATTCGATGTCTTAAATATCAATTTCGATATTGCATTTGCAATTATTCCATTTTGTAAATACATGAATTTAAAGCTTCGACCTATAACTGACCTTTTATATTAATTATTTTTGTGGTTAGATCACATTAGTGTTGTTTAAATGATACATCTAAATTTTTTTATAGTTAATTTTATATTGGATTAGGTTATGATATAGAAATAGGTATAGAAAAAGGTTATATATATAGAGATTGGATTAAAATAAATAAAATAAATATAAAAAAATGAATAAATCGAAGTTGGTGTAATCGAAAACTTACTGAATTTCTCAACTTATATATGGTTGTATATCACTAACATAAGTCGAACTAAATACCTTAGAATTAAATTTTACTTTATTTTAAAGAGGGTATAAAATAATTTTATATACAATCTTTTGCTTAACACTCAAATCTCTTTATAGGGCTTTGGTATAGCTCAGATTGTGGTTGTTATAGCTCGGACTATGATTGGTTACTATTATCGAGAGTTCACTATGCATTTATATCTTAATTTAGAAGATATTACATATATATATATATATATATATATATATATAATTATAATATTAAAGACTACAATATAATTTTCAAACTACCTTAGAAAAGTGAATATTAAAGAAATTAATTGTTGATACTCTTACAAAAAAAAAAAGAAACAGTTCTGATATAAATATTTTTTTGACAATATAATTGTATATAAAAATTGTTTTTTTTTTTCTCTTGTCTATTAATTTTAATATATATATATATATATATACAAAATATAAATATATACCATATTTATTAATATAACAATTTTACGTAATTTATATTTATATATACCTATTAAAAAAAAAATATCCTTAATCATTCTACTTGTCTTATTGTCTTCACATTGTCTAGGTATACAAATTTGATTCTATATACATATTAATTTGTATATATATTTTATGAATAGTACAAAATATATAAATAAAATATATATATATTATTAAATAAGTATATAGAAAGTTTTTTTTTTACTAAATATATAACATTAAAATTTAAGACATATTTATATTAACTATGTTTATGTGTATTTAAAGAAATACGATCCCACTAAGTATTAATATACAAATATTGAGATTAAATATCAAAAAAAAAAAAAAACATTTTTTGTTTTGGGAAAATGAAAGAAAAAAAAAATAATCAAAGAAAAATTAAGATGTTTATATTGTATAGGGTTCATTTAATTATATACTTATGCTATACAATGTGTTACGAAAATAATTAATATTATGCTAAATAAACAATAAACTTCAGTTAAAGGTTAAATTTAATATATAATAAAAAAAAAATAGTACAAATAAAATTTGATTATCAATAAAGGAATGAAAATGATTATCAGTAACGATGATTAATGAGATTGTAACAAATCTAGTTCAAACATCTTACAATCTTATGGAGGGACCCATGTCCTTTGAGATTGACACATAAAATGCAATGAGATCAGTAATTATAATATGTACGTGTAAAGTGTTATCATAGAATGCTAGAATAATATTTCATCCGCAACGTATGCAATTTTAATCGCATTCTTAAAGTGTTGTGAAATAAAATTGAAATAGTTGTGAAATAATTATTAAATTTGAAATCGATTGTATAAATAATGTTTCAATAATGTGTACTAGTATATTCATACGCACTATTTGGATTATATTATATTTCAAGACTGACTTTATTAACAATATTGACATAAAATAACAATATATATGTGTTTATAATAACCCACTCATATATTTATATGAAAATGACTTGAAGTTGGTCTGCAGATTTATTTGCAAGTTAAATAATAAAAATTTATATGAATACTTGTATGTGTAGGTAAAATGTATAAAAATGAAATAAATGTTCTACAATACGATAGATAATTAAACATACAGTAAAGTCATGATAATTAAACATAATTGTAAAGTCATGATACTCTACATAATGCCAACTATAGGCGACGAAACAATACTAAAATATTTAATAACAAAACTTAGAACGTTTGTCACCATACGGTATAATTATACGTTTGTATGTTTGCCTCTTCCATCATAAGCCCCGTCTTCTTCAAGCAAATATACGATTAGTATGCAAAATTATTTAACTTATTGAATGTAAATTATTCAGATTGTAAATATTAAATAAGGGAAGAGAAAAAGAAAAATATTTTTGTGAATTGCTATAACTGCAAATATTTACTATAGTCATATATCCTCTTAGCACTTTAAGTTCAAAAACACTTTGTGAAATTAAAAAAAAGGTTAATTTAGAAATTATAATAAATACACATTTTGACAGTTTTCTCAAAGTAAAATCTTCTTCTTCTTCAATTAGGCATTTAGTGCCTGTTTTTTCAATACCAGCATTTGCACCATCTTCTCTGACGTCTTTCTGGTAGTCGTTTGATATTGATTTTGCCATTCATTACTATTATCGCCAGTCGATCTTATGCCATTCTAGTTACATGATCTCTCCAGTTGCTACATCCATTTCGACTCCAGCGGACAACATGACATTACATTAATATATTTTTACGATATTAAGTTTATAATGAAATGTAAAGCCTTTGCAACGATATCGTTTTCTGGTAGACGTTTGACATTGATTTGATCATTCATCACTACCTTCATCAGTCGATCTTATGCCATTCTATTTATGTGGTCCAATTTTTTTGCCTAATTGGACTATAACGGACAACATGACAATATCTTGAAATATTTTTACGATATTAAAATTACAATAAAATGCCTATCGATACTGATTCAAAGTAAAAGTGTGTATTCAAATTTCTAACGTATAGTTATATTCCTACAATAATATTTTAAAGCCAAAAAAATACTCGTTACTATGTACTTTCAGCAAATTTTGGTACATTCCCCATCTCAAAGGTATCAGTTTACGTCCTGATCTTGTCCCCATTAGTTTTTTAATACGAAGTATTGAAATATTACATTTTGGGTTATAAAACAGTATTTAAATTCCAGTATAAAACTTCCACAATTGAAGTCGATGAAAAAATTTTATTCATGCCTAGAATATTGGAATAAAGTTCATTAAACGAAATTTTCAAAATTGATTACCACTTAATGCATGGTGTAGCAGATCTGCATTATACTTTTTTTGAGCTTCAGAGCCCTTCCAAAGGTTCAATTGGAGTTTTTAAATACGTTTTGGGTTTCACGGAGTCGAAATCTACTCAAAAATATTTTTTTCAATGGAAAAAGAAAAATCATCCATTTAACGGGTTAATGTTAATTGGTACAAGTAGTAACGTAACATGTTAGGATATCAAATTTCAAAGAAATTATCAATCAAATTTAAGTAAAATGATTTTTTTATTAACATTAATATGTTTTAAATTTAAATATAGAAATGGTAATACATTTTTTAAACATTCTGTATATATACCTATATAATATATGAATAAATAAATAGTAAAACAAAAATAAAAAAAAATACATATATTAAAAAGGATAAATAAGATAATAAAACTAATAAATATTCATATGTATCATTAGAATGATATTAATAATAGGTGGTATTAGAGTTATTGAGAGAAAATTATAAAATATATAATAGTTAAGATTTGATATAATATAATAGTTAAGATATCTAATGTTGATTTATAAATTTTATAGAAAGGTTTTATTGTTAGTGGATATAGTCTAAATAGATTTTTGGTAGGCAAAAATTGGCATGGGTTTAGAAGCGGATGTGCAAGCGGCTTTTTGAGAAATATTCTATATAGTTGAATATGAAATTTATATTAACACTTTAGCTAGCAGTGATAAACAAATCTTCCTCATTTCAGGTATAGAACATATCATAACTGATCATTGCCATTTTTATCGCCATCAGATGCTGTGTTGTCACCAGTGATAATGAGAATGTAAAAATAAATATTTTGGTAACAAACATAGGGATGTTGACGAACATACCTTTGTATCTTCAAATTGATTATACAGTTATAATTTATCTTATATATGTAATAAAAATATGAAAACTGTGTTTATACTTATGTTACTAGCAATATCATATGAATAAATACATTTTTGTATTCGTGCATATTGTTTATACACTTAAAAAATATATTAAATTGATTTTATTAAACCGCACAAACCATTTAAATTATTATAATAGTAAACCACAAAAAATACAAAATAAAAAATAAAATATAATAGTTTGGGATGACATTTAGGTTAACAGAAATAAAAAAAAAAAAAAAAAATAAAAAAAAACAGAAAAATCACACATTTATTTTAAATGCTAAATAATATATTGTTGCTTGAGAAAACGTTTGTCGAAAGTAATGAAATATGGTTTTGAGAAAATTAAGTTTAAATTAGACCTTAATTTCTTAAAAATTATTTAACAAAAATTTGTGAGAATGTTGTGTTCACCTACTGTCAGATTTAAAATCGGAATTTAAATTTTCTGTGACATTTGAAAAATGTGTGCAATGTGCAATTGTTGTATGTACCATTTTCATCGTATATCAAATGTTGTATATAATTTATTTATATCTTAGTCTAGTTTTTCAAAAAATTTGTTTTTTTAGCGTTTAGAATAAATTATCAATAATATAATTCTAATTATTTTAAAAATCTTGAATAAACCAATTTTTTTTTAAATCAAAAATGATTTGCTATTCACAACAGCAAAAGAAAAGTAAAATAATTTTTTTTTAAATTAATTTAATTATTGAATTTTTCAGTGATACTTGCTTTTATATTAAATAATATAAAATTAATAATAGAATTTGAACAGTGCAAAATGTGCTGCTACGAGCACAATCGTCTTTTCAAATCTATTTTAAATAAGACAATTGAATTAAGAATGCTTAAGAGAGTAATACAACCGGTCTAAAACTATAGCTTAGAAGTTTGAATTATTTAAATTACTGACGAAAATAATCTTAAGCTATTTGAAAGAAGAATAGTGAAAAAAACATTATTGGTCACAAAATAAATTATTTTTTTATTTTATTTATTTTTTTATACTGTTTAGCACAAGCAGTTTACAGTACATATTTACTACATACATATTTGCTACAAATTAAATTAAAATTGAAAATCAAAACTAAAATTAAAATTGAATAAACTACATTCATACACTTTAATATACAGTTTAATGCATATGGAATGTATGTAATTACAACAACAAACCAAAACAAAAGACTAATATCCTGAAAATAGTGATTGCATAATTTTTGTTTTTGGGAATGTTTTGATAGTGTAAAGTCAATGTCAAATTTATGTTTGTTACATATAATAAGCGTTCTATTAATAGGTTCATATTTTTTTTTTATTTATTTATTTATTTGATCAGCTTAGTAGATCGTGTAGACTGTAGAGTGTATATATAATAATTAATTTCTTATTCTAATAAATCAATATGTAAAAACCAAATGTAAAGTACAGTGTATGTATTGGCCATAATTATTCCCATGATTATTGATTTTAAATAAATTGAATGAGCGTAGACCGTACAGATTTCTGTTAATGATATTGCTGAATGATATTATTATGATTGTTAACATCAAATTAGATCAAACTAGAGACTAGAAGCATCAATTGATGAAAATAATATTGTAAAATTTATTAAAACACAAATATCAAGATTGGCAGGAGATGTAATGACGATAAATGATCAAAGGAGGCCAAAACAAATATTAGATGTAGTATTGAACAATACTAGAACAACAAACTGGTTAATTGGTTTAGACTAGTTCTAGTTTGAAATGTTTGACAAAGTTAATCAACAGTTTAAGTACAATATGTTTGGATGATATCAAGGATAACTCGACATTTTTTCGACCGATATAGAACACTTGTACAAAATAGAGAAAAATGGAGGTAAGTTGTTAACAAGGTCAGACTCATCCTAAGCTCTAGAATCAACAGATGATGACTAGTTTATTTAACAATAATATGACAAATAGAAAAAATCAACGATATCATAACAACGATCAGATTCATTGGTGGTATAATATAATAAAAAAATTTAGGCTCATCACAATGATTTTAACTCTACCTCAGTTTTATCAATAATTCTACAATTTATCATTAACTTATTTATTCATCGTATATTAAATTTTTATAGAATTTCCCTCAGAAATCGTAATGCAATCATATTTATTTATATATTATATATTTAAAGGCAATTTTATACTCGTATTGAGTCATTTCTATATTTTAATTCAATTTGTATTGCGGTTTTTTATATAATTATTTTCATATATATATGTACATCATATATGTAAATAAATATGTATATGCAATAAAAAAAAAATAATTGAATTTATATATTTTATGGTTGTATTTACATGAGTATATGTCACTTATTATACTTGTTTAACATTATGATTAGTACAATAAATTCAATATTCTAATTCTAATAAAATTTATGTAAAATTATTGAAAGTGTTATATTTTTGATGTACATAGTAGAGTATAGTTATGTATATAAATATATATGTATATATATTCTGTTTTTGGAAATAATAAAAAATTAAACACTATATGTCACTTTATATACATTATAGTATGTGTAGTAGTGTCTGATAAAACTAATTAGTTTTTAAGAAGATAGTAAGGCTTTAACTGTTGCTGTAAGTGATAATATTCAGGGTTATAAACATCTTAAAACAAAAAATGTTGAACCAATTTATTAGCGCATTTAAAATCGGTGTTTATTTGTAATCAGTTCAGTTGCGAATCGATGTAATGCTATAACTGTTACTGTAAGTGATAATATTCAGGGTTATAAACAACTCAACAAAAAATGTTGAGCAGCCAATTTATGAGCGGACGTAAAATTTATGTTTATTTGTAACGATTTCAGTTGCCAATAATTGGTGTATGCTGTAATTGTAGCTGTTAAATGTTTATATTCATGTTTGTAACTAACTCAAAACAAATTTTGAGCGAACACATTTTTAAGTGAGCAAATTTATAAGCTGGCATAAAATTTGAGTTGTCTAATGAGCGATGAGTTAAATTTCTAATTGATGTAATCCTTTAATTGTTGCTGTTAAGTTGTAATATTCAGTTTTTATAAAAACTTGCTTTCCAGCGTTAGAGTAAAATTTTGGTATAACAGTGAAAATAGTCGAATATTTTCCTTTTAATTTTACTGATATGCTTATCATACAGATACGCGTATTTCGTCTACTACTTGCAGACTTCTTCAGTGTTTTGTACTCGATGATAATCATATCAGTAAAATTAAAAGGAAAATATTCGACTATTTTCAATGTTGTAATATTCAGTTTGTAATTAACTCAACAAAAAAAAAATTTTGAGCGAACACATTTCTAAGTGAGCAAATTTATGAGCTAGAACAAAATTTGAGTTGCTTTGTTCAAATGAGCGATGAGATAAGTTTCCAATTATTTTTGCTGTAATTGTTACTGTAGTTTTTTGTAGCTGTAATTGCTGTAGTTGTAATATTCAGGTTTGTAATTAACTTAAAAAAAAAAAATGTTGAGCAAGTACCTTTTTAAGCAAACAAATTTATAAGTGGACTATGAATTGAGTTGTCGAACGAAATAATTTAATTACAATAAAATGGTTAAAAATAAGTTCAAAAATTTAATTAATACTGACTTAACTAGTATCATATTCGTACGGCTGGAGACGGGCAAATATTCTCCAGGATATATACATTTTGATCCAGAAATGACAACTGAACTGGACTTCTCATCCTAAAATAGTTGTACTAAATAAGTTTTTTTGTTTGTAGAAATTTAAAAAATTTGACTCACCACGTTGTGCAAATGTAAAATACTAAGTAGAAGAGCAAAAATATAGATTCAACATCTTCATTGTTTAAATTTAATGGTTAAAGAAAAGGTCCTATATTCTAGAAAATCAATGCTCAGCTAAACTCGATTTACCCCGTATGAAAAACATTATTTTTAATGAAAGCTCACGCAGGCTCTATACATCAGAATATCATTTTGAAGTTTATTTTATGTTTCAAATTGCATTTCAGAGCTATAATTGTTTACTGTTCCAGTTTGAAGTCAGTCAATCAGTTTAATTGTTTTTGATCCCAGACTCATATATTTTCTGTAATAAAAAACAGAACAACATTAGAGAAGGCGCTTGGCTATCTTAATTTCTGTTTCGACTTACGGGGAATCTTCTGCAATGTTCATAACTGATAACTTCAATCATTTTTAGGTGATTAAGAAACACTTTGATAAATAATTTGAATAAATAAATATTAAATACAAAATTCCAATACCGTAATTGATTTTAACACTAAATTTAATAATATTCAACTGGTGTTTCTATTTGAAAAAGTCCGCACAACTTGATTTCCATTATTTATTAGAATTTTTAACAAACACATTAAAATTGAAATTATTATATACTTTTTCTAATTTTCATAAGCCTAAAAAGACTTTTTTAATCCTCTTACTTTTTTTTAGTCAAATTTAAAATTTAAATTTTTTATTTAGGTGTTTTTATTTTTATTTTTTTATATTAACGGAAATTGATAAAAAAAAAAATATTTAAAATGTTAATAACAATAATTCCACTAAAACAAAAGCACAAGACAATTTTTTATATTGTTTTCAAGAGTATAGTAATTTAAATCTCAAGCTACAGATTCGCAAAAAGAAATGAATAAAAACAAAAAAGATTAAACCAAAGTACTTAAATTTACATAATACTCAGGTTAATAATTCGACTTGGTGAAATAAACTCCCATCGTAAACTGGCATCATAATAACATCATATGTTTTATGACCTAGTCAGAGAGAGTGAGAGAGAGAGAGAAAGAAAGACCCACAAATCAAACTATAACAACTTTTTTATCAACATTTTTTTCTTAATTGGATTTATTTTCTTTAGTTTACACTGTAGTTGAAGCTAAATGTAATTTTCAAGCTTTCAAGCTAACATACGGAAAACGCTCGAGCTGATTTCAAGTCACGTATGTATACTCAAGTCGCCATATAAACGCGATATATGTCTGCCACATCATTATTTATGAATTGCTCAATTGAGCCTATATTGAAAATCACTACTACTTTGTCAAACAGAAAATTGTTGAAGTCTTTATACAATCAAGTCATAGAGTATTTCAAGGAAGTAATAGACTTCTTCGGCCAGTTTTTTTTTAGTTATACACACAGCTTGTATTAATATTGAGGATGATAGAAACAAAAATGTCCCTTTGATCAGGAGCGTAAGATTGAATGAATTTGTTAATATTATTATTGATTTTTTGTAGATTGTACTTATACATATTTTTTTTTGTTTCTTTATTTAGAAAAGATTATTAATTTTACAAAAATAGTTTTGTTTAGTGATCTTAGCCTTAGAGCTATTTCATCAAACAATAAATTTTATCAAATCGGATATTTTTAAATATTACTTTAACTAAGCTTTACAATTTGTTATTTTTTAATTGTATTCTTGTAACATAAAATAATCAATATAAGCATACATATATATACATACCATAATATATACATATATTTTTGCATTGTGGACACAAGCTTGTTGAAATATGGTTCTGCATTCCAAAAAATTTGAGTACAAATTAATTCCCAATAGCCAGTTTTGAGTCACCTAAGAAATTGTACTGGGGTGGGCGCTTGATGCCTCTCTTGTTCCACAGGGTTTTGTATGATGTTGTATATACACTGTTGGATCGCATCAAACTGGAAATACAACTATAACAACTTTTCTGAATGATATAGCTGTAGTTATTTTTGCACATCATAACAATAAAAATGTACTTTCGGAATTAGTATAAAGTAACCTAAATGAAATTGGTACTAAATTGGAAAATGAAGGAAAATTAAGGGAGCGATGCGAAATCTCAATCTCAATTTTTTAAATATCGCTTTAGAAAATCTCGCTTTTTCAAATTTCAAAAAAATCATCCAATTCTTAAAATATGGTTCCGTCTGACTTTCTATGATTTTTCAAAAATCGCTTTTTGAGATCTCAATTTTTGATCAATTTAAAATATATAATTGTTATACCTTAATAGTAATGGAAAAGAAAAAATTATTAGAAGACCAGACAGCTAAGGCTAAGATCCGGAAAAAAAATTTAAACATAATTAAATATTATCCTATATATGTAATGTTAAATAATAAATAAAGAAAAAAAAACTACGCTAAAAATCAAAAAAAAATTGTCTCCAAAGATTTAAAATTTAACGATTTTTTCGACGAATCGAAATTAAATAATCGACCCCAAACCTAAATTTAAATTTTTACCTTAAAACACAACTTTATCCTTTTATTTTCTTTAACAAAAATTTCATTTTACAATCCAATAATAAAAAATATTTCGTTTTCCACTGCTGGATCGACCCCAGATATATTTTTAATATAATTTTCAATTTAAGGTATTTATTTCACAGAGCCTATTATAATAACTCGCAACAAAATTTTAGTACCAAATAATATAATATTAAGAACAAAAACAATAAGCAAAAAAAACACAAATACAAATAAAAAAGAAAATAAATATTGAAACTGAGGTAATAAAAACTCCAGGACATAAACAAGAATTCCTTAAAAATATGAATAATACAATATTTTTATTTTATGTATATTTATATATATATATATATATATATATTTTAAATAAAATTTGAAAATATAACAGCAAAAAAAAATTAAATCTTGAAAATGCTTATAAATCTCTGTATCTTAATTAAATATGAATTTATCAAATTTGTGGGATTGTTATTTAAAAAAAAAACAAAAAAACAAGGAGTGGGTAGTACTACCTGATTAGTGAAGTAAATTAATTACTTAAAAACCATCACAAGCATACAATTATACATCCTACATCTTATACAAATCATTCCAAAGAATACCGTTTATCACAAAGCATCTCACACCATAGCTAGGATACAATTAAAGTGAAAAACAAAATTTCAAAAGTTTATGAAAAACATTCAGCATTGACAGTTGATTA
The DNA here is from genome assembly GCA_963942445.1 of Argyra leucocephala. Taxonomy (NCBI): domain Eukaryota; kingdom Metazoa; phylum Arthropoda; class Insecta; order Diptera; family Dolichopodidae; genus Argyra; species Argyra leucocephala. The sequence continues at coordinate 115,306,830 of OZ012681.1, read as the reverse complement.
TAGTTTTTGACTAATATGAAAACACATTAATTACCGTTGGTTTGTTTATTAAACTGTTCTAGAACAATCTAGACTCTAGAGTAAAAAAGAACACTTTTTTGTGTTCAGTAATTTCAGTTAATTCAATTTTTTTCAGTATATTGTCCAAAACAGTTCTAAATTAATCTTTTTTGTTCTGATTGTTTTTAGAACAATTTTGGATAACTTTTTTTGTTGTTGTTTTTACTTTAAATTTTGACAGTTAAATAAAGAAATTAGAGAGTGATGAGAGTAAAGAAAATTTAGTAAAAAAGCGTTCAAAAAAGATTAAAAATATTGTTCAGTAGATTTTTCTGTTCTAAGTGGTTCTAAAGTGTATGACATTTAATTGTCATTGTCCAAAACGGTTGTGCCCGATTCTGTTCTAAATCTACTCAACAATATTTATTATTGTATTGTTCTAAAATTCGTATATTATCGTATATACCTATACTAATTTGTTTTATTGTCTGAAGCTTTTTATAAGAACAACAATAATACTTTTAAAAAAAACAGTTCTGTATTAATGAAAGAATGAGAGTAGAGAGGAAAATATCAATATAGTGAGAAAATAATATTAGCTGTGGTTCAAGGTTTAAATCAATCGTTTAATATGAATAATAAAATAACAACTTAAATCCCACATATTTTTGTAATATAAATTTTTGAAAATTCAATTGACATGTTTGCAAAGAACACAGGTATTAATGTATTATGATGAGAGAAATTATACATATCATCTTATAACATGATTTACTTTACAGTGTTATTGGTGTTTTGAACTGTAATGTCAATGTGTATAATTTTTTAAACTACACACAAACTTGATTGGATTAGCAATGGCATTATCTACAATTATAATTGATAAGCATTTAAGAACCTGCGCAGTAGACACCTCTTCATTTTATTTCGCTTCTATTTAATGAACTCCTAACATATAAATAAGTTGTATATAAAACAATAATGCGCACACAGTTGAAACATTTTTACTCATGGTTTTATTATTCAGCAAATATATTATGCATATATGTGAGTTCTTATTAAAATAAAAAACAAAAACTAACAAATCAGTTATTATTACAATGAAACTTTAAATTTGTCTTCAACTTGAATTAGAATTACTCAACAGGGGCCCCTAGTATTACTATATTGTTATCATTATTTCCTCAATGTTCAGAATTTTGTATCTATTTTTAGAATCATTAACAATTTTTTACCAAATAAAAAATGTATACATGTATATGTCACTTTTAAACACCATTCAGCATTCAGCTATACTTTATTAACCAAACAGAATACAATCAGCTCACCTCAGCAGTCAAAATAAATATTAATATCTAATACAAAGACTGTAAAACAGGACGTTTAGGGTACCAAAATAAAATGTTGTCATTTAGTAAACTATTTTAAACTATTAAGTAAAACATTCCTTTCTCATCATCAGAACCTATATCTAGGCTTTCAATTACATGTATGTTTTTTCATATAATCCAAGTACCCGATAAACACCTAAACTGCTTTTACACATTGTCTTTGGCTTGGTCTACATAATGAACAGTTTCACATTGAACAGTTTTTTATTTTAAACTTTTGATACATCAACTAATGCATAGTTCCTTCTTCATAATAGCATATATAGTTCCATTTTATTTTACTGATAACAAAATAGAATGCTAGGTAGCTGAGTATGTAAGAACGAATTGTGCCAAGTTCAATTTCCATTGAAATCAAAATTTTCTATGAGTTTTACGATCTGCCGCAGTATCTCAGCCCCATTGGGATTGAATCAAAAACAACTGATGTATTTAATTTCAAAAAATAATTGAAAAAAAAAATGTTGTGACCGGGATTCAAATTCGAATACTTTTTTATTAGTATTCAGATAACATAACCAATACACCATATCGGTCATTTACTTGACATATTCCTTACTGTTTAGAACCATCACAGATCTGATAATATTTTATGCAAACAATTTCCCCGCTTTGCTTTGAAATGCGTATTGTGATCTGAACTAAGCAAACTAATTTTTTTTTTATTTATCTATTAAACTGTATGATCTGACATTCAATAGTTAGTATGTCTATTTCTATATTTAAACAATATATAATGGCTAGCAGATAAAAAAAGTGAAAAGACGATCCATAACAATCTATAGTTATACTCTACCGTATTGCAGGACGTTTGTCAATTTGCTGACTAATATCATTTGACTCAATTGCTGTGTATATGTACATTTTATAGAGACTTGTCATCTCATTGTATGTTGCATATAAAAAAATAAAAAAATAATATCTGTTGGTTTAATTGTAGAATATATAAGTCGACTCATACCTGAAATTAATAAACCGCTTGCTAAGCTACTTGGAATAGCAACTAATCTTGTTTTGTTTTTGCAGCTTATACTTCTGATTTCTTCTTTTATAGTTTTCATTAGTATGGGTCTCAATGTAAAAATATCGTTATTAATGAATCATTATCCTTCTGTTATTAGTCTTAATGCTTTTGACTGAATACGTTATAATATTTTAATATTCAAATTGTTGGTCACGTCCCATAGATGGATTCAGTATCAGATTTCGGATAAATAAAGTCAATATCAGCTTTGGGATAACTCAATATCATCTTTAAGATAACTCAATATCAGCTTTAGTATAACTTTATAGCTTTAAATTTTGTTGTTTAAAGTCAGGTTGTGGTGGCATGGTTGGTGACATGGTGGTCAGCATGGTTGTTTGTAACTAATCAGCCAATAAAATTTATTTTGTAATAATTCATCCAAGCTATTTTTAATTTTTTCACGTAAGCCACTTATCCAAGTGCCCATGCCAAAATACTTTAAAACTTCTTTTTGTGGTACAACTTCGTTATTCAGCATATAATAACAGGACTATTTTCGCTTCTAAGTGTAAATTATTATTACTTTGCTAGCTCTTTTTGAGTTAGTTTTTTTCAAATATCTGAATTAATGAAATTTTACACATTACACATACCATATACACATCATTTTAAATAAATATAATAAACAGTATTTAAGTACATATACTCTGTACGACCTTCTTAGGTCAATTTTAAAAATTTAATAAATAAATAAAACAAAAAAAAAATAATAATAAATGTGACATGTTTTGATTTAATTACATTCACTGTAGCCACTTAATCAATTTTTTTATACTGCTCTTCACGATCTCAGAACAATACGTTGTGTTAACATTATAGCTGTCTCATTCATTATAGTGGTCAAATTTATTATAGCCGTCACATTCGTTATTTCCTCGTGTCATCAGCAAATGTAGTAGAAGTAGTAGTGGTAGTAGTAGTCTCACTGTGTATTTGGTAAGTCTGCTACAGTGTAAATGAAATATTAAATATATGCCTAAAACACTACCCTATTTTACTTCTGACATCATTCATATGTTAACATCGTAATGCTTCACCAAACAATATATATATTACCAAATCGGAATATGACCGTAGCAATGACTAGTAAAACAAAATTACAAAACTAACAATTTCAAAAACAAATTCCAATTTATATTCCATTATTTACATTTTATAGAAAAATCTAAAAGCACACTAATTTAATAACTTTACACGAGTATTGCAAATTTAAAATATAAACTTATTAAACCATGAATAGTCTGCGGTATTAATTTATTTAAGAAAACCTACCTATACAACTAGACTAAAAATGATTTGCTTCTATTAATAAATTATTATAATTTTTCTATATATACTCATCGAAGATGAGACCCACCCCACCACAACTCTTTTCTATTAAATTTACAAAATGAAAAAAAAAAAAAAATATATTCCTCTACTTTAAATGTCTCAATTGGAAAAGATTTTTTTTTTTTTTTGCTATTTTCTAAGAATTAAATTGATAATTTCATAAAGTCAAAATTTTATATTTAATTAAATAATATTAAAATGTGTATGTGTGTGTGTATGTGTATGTATTTAACTTTATTCCAAAATATGTATTCTTTTAATTTTTTTATAGCTCAAAATAAAAATTATCCTTATTCAAGAATACATTTTTTTTTGCTTTCTTTTTCTTATTATACTCACTGTAAAATAAATTTGAAAAAAAAAACAAAAATAAAAACAAAAAAAGAAAATAAAAAGAAAATGGCATTGAACGCTTGCTACAATATGTGTCCTTATTTGTGTTTGTGACTAAGAAAATTTTATCTTTAGCTTTTATTTCAAAGTAAACATCCTTTTGTTTTTACATTTCTTTTGGTTTTTATTTTATTTTTTTTTTTTTTATTAACATCCTGTAAGTGCTCTTTTTTCAGCATTTCTCTTTTGTTACCTTTGTAAATAAAAAAAAAAAAAATACAAAAAAAAAAACTTTTATATAGTGTACTTAGAAATCCAAAAAAAAAATATATAAATACAAGTATAAACTTACTCCATTGGGATATTTTTCTGTTTATCTTTGCAGATTCTTTTTATGTTTTTCTTTTTATGCTGTTATTTTTCTTTTTGTTGTATTTGAGGTTATCTGGTCAGAAATCTGAAATATTAAAAATTCTCTTATAAATGTAGGTAAATTAAGCGGCAAGGTTACTAAAGGTCTTATGACATTAGTTTTAAAATAATTATTTTAGGTTTTTGGTTTTGTTTTTGTTTTTTTAATTCGTAGGTAATTTTCTTCAAAAATATTGACCCAGATTGTATTTGGAAAGGTTCTTTATTTGTGTAAGAAATTAAATTTAATTTTTTTTCAAATTTATTTTAATTAATTTATTTATAGAATAGATATTTCTAAATTAATACTTTTTTTTTGTTTATAAATTTATAATAAGGGACGATGTTGTTGTAGCAAGGATTCATTTTCGATTTTTAAAATGATACTAAATCCTATAGACCGATATTTCTGCTCGCTACGGTCTTAAAATTGTTTGAAAAATTACTACTAAAATGGATTCAACACCTTCAACAAACAAACACTAATTTGGTCTAACCAGCTAAAATGTGATCAAGGACATCCAATTACAGATATTATAGAAAGAGCATTGGAAGAAAATAAAAAAAATTGCGCCTTAGTGTTTCTTGATATAGCTTTTGGACTCATTGTTACGTTGAAATATTTCATCAAATGCGGCTTCAAGCCAAGAATGAATACTATTATGTAAGAGATATAAAAGCTGGAGTACTGCAAGGTATTGTACTAGATCCGAGTTTTTTTTATAAAAATAGCAAACTTTGCAGATGACACATAGAAGAAGATGTAAACTAAAAAAGGACTAATGACGCAATTTCTAACTGGTGCAAAAAATAGAAAATGAAATTAAATGGCTCGAATGCCTCAATAACCAACTTATACAAATCTAACAGAGAACTGGGGGTCAAATTAATTAGAGCTAGAGTGGGATGCTTGTCTGCTGCACACAAATATTTATTTGAAGGTGTAAGCAATGCGAGTGGAGTTTAAAACACATATATATGGAATTTCCGGAAAACAGGAACTGATGGCAGAACAATAACATCAATCCATTAACAGCACTCGCCAGCAACGAAAAAGAAGACATCAGAAAAACTAAAAGTCAACTAGAATACTTTGGAGTATGGGGAAATATGTAAAATAATAAAAATGTAATTATGGCTCACATATCATTAGGTAAAGGGCCCAAAAATTAGTTGTATATTAACATACATACCTTGAAGGTCCTGTACTTGACACAAAATTGTCCTCCACTGACTTCGGTCACGACCGGAATCTCTCCACTTGGTGATTTGAAGTTTTTTCATATCTGCCGATACTTCATTTCTCCAACGAAGATGCGTCCTCCCTCCGGTGACTGAATTCAAAGAGTTTCCTAACCGGAGCATTTTCATTCATACCCTCTACATGTCCTAGCCAATGAAGACGTCTTATTCTGACTTTTTTTGGGTAGGTCCATGTCGTTGAACAGCCGGTATAGTTCAGCATTGTATCTTGTTGTCTAAACCCCTTCGTGAGACACAGGATCATAAATGCGACGAAGAATTTTTCTCTCAAAGATACCAAGTGCATGCTCGCTTGCTTTTGGTAATGTCCACGATTCAGAACTATATAGTAGGATCGGAGGATGAGCGTTTTGTATAATTGTGCCTTGGTATTTTGGGATTAGCGTATATAGTAATAAATAAATAAATAAATAAATAAAATAAATTAAATAAAGCTAAATTCAGTCATGTAAACTTCACTTGTAAAAAAAATAGCAACTACTCTATCAGTTTAAACTAATAATGTAGTGATTCTAAATTAAGTCAAATAGATTGATATAATCTTGGATTTAAAGCTAAAATGGAACATTTATGTATAATCAAATATTTAAGCCAGTCTGGATCTATTCGTATACAGTATGCGATATTAAAATATGGGAATGGGGTGGGGATTATAATAATTCATTGTTTCGGACTGCTTTCAAATGTTTGTTTGTTATCATCGCACATAAAATCTTTAAATATATATACCAAGCTAATTTTTATTCATTTCAATAACGACCTAGCGCACTCAATCACGTTCAACCCAAAATTGTTGACTGTGGTAAAGCAAATTTTGAGTCGAGTTTAACACTTCAAAAACTCAAAGCTGTATTTTTAGTAATAAGCTAATACCAGTCGAACTAATTTTTCGGTTTTAAAATAAGAATATTCAATGACTCAAAAATCTGAACACATTCTCGGAATGCGAGTAAATCAAAATATTCACTAGTATATGAGCATATTTGCGATATTGCGAAAAATGCTACCTAATGTTTGGGGTTTTTGAGTCGTTGCAAAACTTATTTATCATCTCGAAACCTCTAAAAAATTTATAAAGCATATAATATATATATACCAATCAAGTTCGAGTATAGCTCACATTTATGAGCAGGTGCGCTAAAAACTGCTTTAAATTTTTTGGACAAAGTTCAAAATTTCGACATTTGTCTTATAGTCTACAGAGGACATAAATGTGACCTCATTTTTTTTTGTGATGGAGAGTTCTATGTTCTTGATGGACGCGATTATTTTTTTGATGTATATTTCAGAATTAGGTGATGTGTATTCGTGAACGAGCTATGGTGTCGCAAACAAATAGAATATGAAAAGTGGATTCCTCTTCTTCTAAGCAGCATCTGTGTTCGATCTGCCAATCTTGAACAGATGATTGTAAAATGGACCATGACCTGTAATGTTATATACCACTTGGTTATCGTTGTATTGTTGGAGCATTTACTTTATTTTATAGAAATCTACTTGTTTTTGGCATTTGTTCAGAATCACTTCTAATTCTTCTCAAGCAATGCCATCACATAACACGAATGGCATCAAATGCTATAGTGGCAACAATTCGGAGATACTTTAAGCCCGGTTATGGAAATTCGCTTTTATAGTTAGAACGTCTTGATTGTGGAATCGCCACCCAATCGAAGTATTCCCAATGAGAGAAGAATTTTTATTTAAAGGCAAATATTAAAAATATTATTCGCTCTTTCCCACAGATTTTTTCTTCTTCCTTTTTCTTTCCTTTCGCTTAAATATCCTAATCCTTTTTCAAATAGTCTAAACGCTACGCAAGCACTCAAATGTTCATAACCTAAATTTTTTGCTACAATTTAAACAAACAAAAAAAATACTGTACGATTATATAGTCAATCTAGTTTGTCGTATTCGGTGATACCAATGTTTTCTTATGGCAAATTTTATGAGAAAATAAAGCCCCACCAATGTACTAAGTTGTTGTGTTATAAAAATCAAAAAACAGTTTCATTTTTATTTCTTTATGGCATTATCTAGACTTTAATTTTCTTCACATTTGACATTATTGTTAAGATCTCTCAGAATGGTTTTTATGTTAGCCATGCTTTCAGCATTGTGGTATAACGTACTTAGGTGCGTATAGAAAATAGATTTTCTGTTTTCGTCCTTGTATTTGTCTTCCATTGGAGCATAATACTGTATGATAGTAATGTTTCTTACTGTTTTGAAAATGTTAGTGGTAAGTCTTTTTATTGATATTGGGACCCATGTGAGTATGTTAGAGCACGTCTAGTATTGTTACTTCACATAATACCGATGGCTCAACGGAGTACATCATAAATGTTTGCTTTTGATTGTACTTTCCATTTGATTTCGCTTATGCACAAAATTTCTACCTTAAGCCAAATCACTTCATATGTGGTATCGAACTGAATCATACAGATGATAATGAGTAATTCATTATGTATAATATAAAAAAAAAAAAAAATGAAATAAATGTATACAAAATAATATTTAATAATGTTAAATAGAAAAATTGTGTGATACAATCAGGCTAGCTGAATAATTAATTTATTATATAAGTTATTATTTAAATGTAAAATGGCGACAAAAAAACCTTTTTGAATATTTATGCTTTTTCATGATACAATAATTAATCTTTCAAAGAGTAGTGATTGTAACAAAACTGCAGCTTTTGATTGGAAAAAAGCGTGCTCGTCGCAAAACAAATTGTGGCGTTTAACAGTAATGAACGAAGCAGATGGCAGTCGAGTGAATTCAAGTCGCTTGGTCAAAATTGACTTCGGTGGAGGAAGTTTATTGATAGCCTAGACACCCACGAGGAGCCACAGAACCAATGTAACAAAACTAATTAAATATAGTATTGTAAAGTATAACTTGTTGTTCGTATTTTGACTTGGAAGTTATAACATGTTGTTTCTAATTTTGGGACTATCATAGACACAATTAAGACCTTGTGTTTTCTATTCATATTTTTATGGTATCAGCTAAGTTAAGTTGTTTTGCTGATGACTCCAAAATTAGTAAAACCATTATGTTTGTTGATGATTGTACTCTACTTCAAAATGATCTTAATAATTTTGCTGAATGATGCTGCACCAACAACCATGAATTAAATGCATCGAAATGTCAAGTTGTTAGTTTTAGTAGAAAGCCTCAAAGCTATATTATTGAATTTGATTACCATCTTGGGAATCAAACCTTAAGCCGCTCTGAGTTAACTCGTGATCTACGTGTTATTCTGGATCACAGGCTCAATTTCAAAGCACATTTTAATTCCATTATTAATAAAGCTAGCTCTATGCTAGGATTTATAATGCGCTGAGTCAAAGAGTTTACAGATCACAAAACATTTACATATCACATATGTTCGACCAACACTTGAATATGCTTCGCAAGTTTGGTCTCCATATCGTAATGTTGATTTTTCACGTATTGAAGCAGTTCAGCGTAAATTTTTACGCTTTGCACTACGTGCTTTTTCATGGTCTGACCCTTTTCAACCTCCTCCTTACGAAGATAGGTTGCTTTTGATTGACCTGAAATCTCTCCAACAACGTCGATTGGTGGCTGATGTTACGTTTATCCACCAAATTATTGCTGGGAATATCCGGGCACCTAAAATTATGGATTTGATAACTTTTAGAGAGAATCCGCGTAATTTACGTTCCGTTGACCTTTTTAATATTGATAGACATAGTATTGACTATGGTAAATTTGAGCCTGTGTCTAGAATGTTACGTGAATCTAACTCGAGAGCAGCTTGTTTTGATACTAACTTTAGTAAAAAAAACTTAAATTTAAAGCTGTATAATCGATAAATAGTAATGGATTTGATATTTGGTCTTTTTCTATTTTCTTTTTGTATTTGTTTTTTTTTTTTATATTTTTAACATTCTACTAACTATGGTATGTTTATTTATTTTTATCTCTTACTAACATTAGTTACTAACGGTGATGGATACTAACCCACTGGATGATGATCTCACCGTTTAGTAACATGATGCACGCTTTCGTCTATAATAGACGTCTGTAATGCTTGCTCTAAGCAATATCTGTTAGCATATATTTTATCAAAGATTTTCTTCTTTTTATTACTCTGTTCTGAATTTTTACTTCTGCTGATGTGATAATCTTTAATTTTCTGATTTAAGTGCAATAAATTTTTTCAATTTCATCATTTTTATTTCAATTGCAACTCACTTTAAATTTTCAATCTTCCAACAATAATTTGATTATTTTAAACTGCAAAAAAAAAAATTTAAAGGGTGACAAAAAAACGTTTGAAGTTGAATTAACAGAAATTATTATTTATTTTAGCTTTAATTTATTTTTTCAAATAACAATTTTTTTTTTTTTTATTTATACAAAACGATTTAAAAAAAAAATTGTATTTGATGTTTATTTGAAAATGATTGTATATATATATATATATATATATATATGTATGTATCTTTAAAGTCATCGAATTTATATGGTGGAGATTTATAAAGTACCATTCAAATATTATTTAATTTTTATTATAAAAATATCCTTCAAGGTTGTTTTTCCAAAATTTAATTTAATTGGGCATTAAACATTTTTTATTTTGTTATTTTAAAAATTCTAAAATGAAATAAAAAGTTTTAATAATTTTGGATTTTCATACGATTTTTTATTGAAATAAATTTTAGTGGAAAAAAAATATTGATTTTTGAATGGAATAATATGATGTACTTTAAAATAGTAATTGAAAACTATTTTACTGTCATGACACAAACTTTTCGTTATTTTTCACTTTTTTTCGCAAATGAAAAATCTATGAACATCAACTAGTTGCTTTGTGTCAATCGTCTTTGACATTTTAGTTTAAGTTTTCTTGTAAATTTTTGGTTATACCGGTTTGTCCAGAGCATACCTACAGAGCATACCCGTCCCTATTTCCAGTCTTTTCCGGAAATATCCCCAATCGATAGAGCAACCTCGGTTTAGTCAATTTTGAAATCACGGCTCCATCCCCCCTTACAAAGCTGATACTCTGGAACACCCGGTATATATAATTAAATTTGAAAAATGAATCTACAGTAGAGTAAATTGGTTTTCTTAATAGAAGTAGCATAGTTTACTTTTATTTTAAATATAATAATTATCAAATTAAATAAATCATAATTTAAAGGAATGATTAAAAAAAATTATTAAATTTGTATCAAGTAAATTATATTTTACAGTTAATTATTATTAATTTGAACGTGTTTCAGTGAGCACTAGGACCACAAGTAGATTCACAGTGGTTAACTACTGAAGCAAGTATGCCGTAATTGTGTGTTATTAAAATTTGGTATTTTAAAATTCAGTTTTAAATACTTAATTAGCCAACAAACCATTTAGGTCCTGGGCCTGACCCAAACCAAATTCGTCCATTTTTTTTCGGTCACGGGCGGATTTTCTCTAGTTGAAGATACGAAATTGTTTAAAATCGGCCAATATTTTTTTTCGGTTTTGAACAAAACGAAGGTTTGGTTTTCCACGACATCTTGTACCTTCGGGTCTGGATTCGAAGATTGTTTTGGCTGGAACATTTTCGTTCATCCGATCTAGGTGTCGTAGACTCGTTAGCTTTCATTCACCTAATTATACAGCTGATAGAATTCCGCATTATATCTTCTCTTCCAGACCCAATCGTCGTTTTAAAGACCATATATCCGTTCTTTATAATCCCATATAGTTTTTTGAAATCCCATTTTTTTAAAATCAAGTTTTATTTTTTATTTATTTTTTGAACAAAGCTGATATGCACCTCTGAGTACATACAGTCAAGCTTCTACATTACTAATTTAAAATAAAAAAAACCAAAAAATTTAGTGTTTTAAGTTACATTGGATTTTTAAGAAGGGTGGGTATTTAAGAAGATATTTGATCTATTGCCTCATAGTTTAATATTTTATCGGCTCAACATTTTCGGCTTAATATAATCGATATAAATTAGGTTCAATTAGGCTTAATATTTTAGGTTCAATATTTTAGCGATATACATAAGGCTCAATTAGGCTAAATATTTTACCAATATATATTAGGTTCAATTAGGCTCATTATTTTAGGCGCAAAATTGCATCGATATATGTTAGGCTCAATTAAGCTCAATATTTTATAGGTATAGATTAGGTTCAATTAGGTTTACTATTTTAGACTCAATGTTGTGGCGACATAGATTAGGTTCATTTAGGCTTAATATTTTAGGCTCAATATTGTAGCGATATACATAAGCCTCAATTAGGCTAAATATTTTACCGAAATAGATTAGTTCAATTAGGCTTAATATTTTGGGCTCAATATTGTAGCGATATACATTAGGCTCAATATTTTATCGATTTGGTTCAATTACGCTTAATATTTTAGGCTCAATATTTTAGCGATATACATTAGGCTCAATTGAGCTCAAAATTTATCGATATAGATTTGGTTCAATTAGGCTTAATATTTTAGACTCAATATTGTAGCGATATAGATTCGGCTCAATATTTTAGCGATATACATTAGGACTAATTAGGCATTTGTATTAACATACAAATAATAACTTACTTATGAATAAAATAATCAAATTCAAGATATCCTCATTTCAATTTATTTTGTTGTTTAGTTTTTATCATATTGCTCCTATAATCGTTAGGTATAGTTGTAAAATGATTCAACATATAAGGATATCAATATTATTTGCAGTTAACAGTTTATGTGTTAAATTTTTGGATGTGAAGCTATTTTCATTTGATATTTTTGATTTTACAGTTTGGGTTAGTGAGCAAATGAACAATAAATTCAAAATTCATAAAATTGTGACAAGATTAATCCTGGAAAAAGGAAATATTCTCTTTTCGTATTCAACAGCGGCTTCGCATAAAAATGATTTAGGTAAATATTCTGGAAAAAATTAAATGAATACCTAAATAATTATATTTTACCTTTTTACCCGCTGGGGTTTTGATATTTCGATACTCTCCAGTTGATAAACCAGAAATTTGCTAAAATAAATTGTAAAAATGTGTAGTAAAAACTTGCAGTACCGTAGTTAATAAATTGAAATCGATAAAAGCAGTAACAAGAATCGTTTTTTGTAAATTTTTTTTTATTATTAGTTGTAAATTTGTGGACTAACCTTATTGTTTTCTTTTGTAGATCATAATTGTATAATACAACTACTGACAAAGTATAATGGACTAGATATAAACTTTAATACATATTCTGAATTGAAAAATTAGTCTGTCATATACCAATATTCAAATCGTTGGCCACATCAGTCTAATTCCATATGTTCATATAAGCTTAGAATAGCCTTTAACTTATCATTTAGTAACATCAAAAAATTATATTCAATCAGTTATCAAAAATGATTTAAATTTTTACTAAACAAATATGTTGTAGTACTATCGTAGATGTTTAATCGTATTAATTTTATTTGATTCTGATACTACAGTAGAGCTACAGCAGCAGCTCTGCAGCATTATAATAACACAAAATATTAAATACAATTTTATCTTGTTTTTAAAAAATAAAATATCTACGAATATTTGTTATGAAGATCATTTTTTTTTTTTTGTACAAATCACAAATACATATAAAATATTCAAATCTATGACTTACTAGGAGACGTACAAAAATATTTTTTTTTTTATTCTTATTTATTTTATTTTATAACTTTTATTTATAATATTACATAAGTATTTATTATACCTATGTCATAAACAATTTAAAAAATTTTTTTTTTATGTTTATAATACTTAAATAATAAAAGAAAAATTGTTTCTTTTTGTAACTGGTAAAAAAAAAGAAAATTCTTTCCTATAAATATGCAATATTTTTTTATTTTTGTTTTTCTTTTAATATCTGAGTCTGAAAGCTTAATGTAGAATAAGGTGCCTATTATGTATTTCGATCGAAATTAATCGAATCGTTCATCGATATCGTTAGAGTTATTCAATTGTAATCGTTAGTGTCATTATGTATTTCGATGAAAATTTGATCGAAAGTGTTTAAAAATGCTGCCATTGTAAAATTCAAATCTACGATGAAAATGACATATGTTTCATTCTTTAACTGTCAAATTCAAATTATTATACGAAAAAAAAACAAAACAATGTTATATTTAAAATTTTTAAGTTGAAAATAAGTTGAAGTGTTTAATTAAAATATAATTATAATATTATAAGTTTTTATAAATAAAATGATTTGAGCAGAGTTAAATTTTTCAATTTCTGATAGTGCTGGAAAACGCTATCAAATTGCAGAATTAAAAAACAAGCGAACATATATTCGGGATTATTCTAATCCACTAGATTTGGAAGATTATACGTATATAATTATACATGAAATTGAGGACTTATTATCTACATTGTGAAAACTATTAAATTAAGGCAAAAATTGAAATAGCCAATAAGTAATACGTCGATTCCAAATATAATTAAATTGGTTAGTGTATTAAGATCCTGTGCGGTTTGTACCAAGCAAATGATTTTCAACGTAGGAAATGATTTTCATGTCGGACTAGCACAGCTAATTTTTTTTTTGTTCTTAAAGAAGTGTTATATGTATTTGCAGCTTATAATTATATGCAAAATGGATCAAATTCCATTACGCACTAGAAGAAAAAAGTCAGGCAAACATTATTTTTATGATTTTTTGAGCAGAATTACTGAAATAATTGGAGCAGTAGATGGAAAGCTTATTCAAATTAAATCACCGAAGCAAAACGTACAACATTTATGTTATAGTAGAAAGGGATTTTGTAGCATTAATGCAATTCTGATAAGTTTATACTTTATTGTAATTAGTTTACATTATTATAACAGTTTTTGTTTTTAGATATGTGATCATAATCAGGTATTTGGTTTTGTGAGTGCAAGATATCCTGGTACCTCTTTTGAAAATTTATAATGGTGTCTCATTATTTACACTATAACTTTTCATATTGCAGTCTATTTGTAACAGGTCTTTCATTCCTATTAAAATTTATTTCAATAAAAAATTATTATGTAGAATAAAGTAAAATACCTACTTTCATTTCAACTTTTAAATTTATTTTTATTTCAAAAAATATCATAAATATAAAAAAAAACACCAAGTGTCCAATATAAATAAAATAATATAATGTCCAATATAAATAAAATATATTTGTATCTCTTTTGTTTTATCGTTTCAATTCAAAATTGAAATAATTTGTACAAAATCTCTCTTTCGATGTCTCTTTCGTGGTAAAATTTTACATCGATAAACTTTATCGATTTCGTCGACAATTTCTGAACGATATCGTAATACGTAATGGCAATTTTGCATTTTGACATTTCGTTCGATCAAATCGTAATCGTTATCGAAATACATAATAGGCACTTAAATCTTCTTTCGAAATTTTTTTCATTTTTCATTTTTTTTCTTTTCAAACAGAAATATAGGCTATATTATATACTATAGTAAATACATATATATTGCGCATATTATTTTCTTTACATATGAGTATTTACATAATATATGTATATACTTAAATTTAGTAATTCGTATATTTATTTTATATATATGTCCTTATAAATGAATATTTAGTCACATGGAAAAATTTGATTTTTATTTGGAGATATGTACGCATACAAATACAACAACAACAACAACAACAAACAAACGAAAAGACATGTTGAAAAAATATGTTTGGTTTGATTACATTAAATGAAAAAAAACAGAAGTGTAGGAGTATCAAAGTAGTATTATTCCATATGTGGTACTTACAAATTATGATTGGCAGTGTTTTGAATTTTTAAAAAGTTTTTAAGCTACTTGAAAAAACAAAAAAAAAAAATTAAAAATTCTAAAAACACACAGGAAACTAAATTCATCCGGTTTTTAAATGAATATAATATTATCCTGTACATATACACACACACATACTACACACACAAATCTTGGTTAACTTCTCTAATCGATTAATAAAAACATTTAATAATGCTTTTAAAAACTTATATAAAAAAAAAATAAACCATTTTGGTATAACCAGAAATAAATAATTACCTAAATACAAGGTTTCATTAATTTTTTAACATAATAAATTATCACCACCACTAGATGTACATATATTATGCAATAACCTTAATATCTTAATAATTTGTATTATTTACAGGATTTTAAATAGGGTTAAAAAATCATCTTAAAAAAAAAAACAGTTAAATCCTTTTTGTCCTCCACATCTTTTCAAAGCTTATATTTTTAATACATATACATATATATTAATTTTTGGATTAAATTAAATTTACACACCCACACAAACACATAAAATTTATTAAATTTTATTTTATTTTAAAATTTTGAATAATAATTTATTCAAAAGGATATTTACTAATATTATAATATAAGTTGGGTAAGGTATAGGTATATGTATATATAAAATGCCATGATGTTTCTTTGTTTATATGAAAAAGGATTAAAAATAAAAAATATTTAATTAGAAAATAATTTTATAAATAAATTTTTTGTTTTAGGCAAAAAATCAAAAAGTTTTATAATAACTAGACCATAATTCACCAGATTTTTATAATTTCTCATACTTTGAAAACATATAATTTTGGAAATTTCTAAGAAATTTTTAGTAAAATAAATTGAAAATTCTGCAAATATATAAATATATATTGTATATTATATAAGTTTAATTTAAAAGGTAATTAATTAAAGAGATAATAACCGGATAAGTGTGTGTGCGTGTGTGTAACTACTTTTTTTGTAAAATTATTTAAAATAATTCATCAGTATATTACAATTTATACTGTAAACATTTTAATGATATGAATATAATTTATTGAGTCCCTTTTGCACCATTAAAATAGTTGTATATATACTCTAATGTATACCCTAAAAAGCGTCTAAGATTAGTTTTTGCAAATATAATCAATATTTGATATTTTAGTGGGTATTAAAATCCTTACAATTCCACATAATTGTCAGTGCTGGAAAATACCAGGTGCTGTGCAGGCTTATTGAGCAATTATGAAGGTGTTTTGTTGGATTGATAAAACTTCAAATTTAAATACAAAAATATTTTCTTTTAATTCCTTTATTATTTACAATCTGTATTTTCATTTCTGTACAATAAGCACATATATTTATGATGAAAATATGACTTGAAGTAACCTATACAGGGATAAGCTACACTCATTTACAAAATATAATCTCTAGTTTATTTTATAGTTAATTTAGTTAATTATTTATTTTATATTAAGTCTCTTGGTTTTCTTCTTTTTAGTCTCCTTCTGTTTCGTGTAACAAATAGCAACCGACCTAGGTTGTTTGGATGATCGTCCACTTTCTTTTTGTAGTTATTTATGAATTTTTTTATTTCGTCTTGCACTGAGGAAATTCTCAAGTCTTTTGCAATTAAGTTATTTAGAAGGTGAATGAATTTATGAACTATAATGCTAAAATAGTGAATAAAATAAATAAAAACGTACCAGGGAAGCGTTTACGATTTTCCACAAAATTATATTAAGAAATCTCTGAAGCACTTGAATATTTGTTTTGCAACTGTACTCCACATTTGTATTCCGTATGTCCATACATGTTTTAATAACGAGTTATGTACCAATATCTCTTTTTTTTTTATAGATAATTGTGATTTATTTTCTATTAGCCAATACATATTTCTTAATTTTATTTCAAGCTGCTTTCGATTGATTTCAATATGCTTTCTCCAGTTCAATATCTTCTATCTAAATATATTCCTAGATATTTTACTTATTCTTACTGTTTAAAATTGAAATGCATTTAAATTGAGATTGAAGTAAAATCTTCTTTCATTTCATTTTAGTAAACATTAACAAATTATAATGAAAAGCCTCACGCCTCATGCCTCAACAACGATTACAAATTGTTGAAATGTATTTAAAAAAATCAATGTTCTATATAATCGTTTATCAGACCAGATTATTCATCAAAATATCGATAGATCATCATCGTACTCATTTTCTCATAAAGACAAAGAACTGTTACAGAAGAAAATATCAGTACTATAAGAGCTAGTATTGATGAAGATCTAAATTTGTCTATTCGTTGACGTTCACAACAAATTGGACTGTGTGCAACCACCATATGGATGATTTTGTGTAAAAATCTTGGTCTACACTAAGACAAAATTCAATTGGTTCAAAAACTAAAGCCACTTGGCCATAATAAATGTATTTTGTTTACTGATATGACCCTAGAAACGTTGCAGAAGTTGATTCAGTTTTTTTTTTATCGAAAAATTGTGTTTACTGATGAAGCCCATTTTTGGTTGAACGGCTACGCAAATGAGCAAAATTACCATAACTATATTTTGTGAAAACAATTCTCAAGCAATTCAGCTGGTTTTATTGCATCCTGAAAAATACACCGTAGGGTGTGGTTTACACGCTGCAAGTATCATCGGTCCATATTTCTTTAAAAACGATGCTGGAGATAATGAACAGATCGATAATTAGTAATTTTTTTGTCTTAGCAATTGGATAGTATCGACCCGGTAGTCCTTTTGCTTTCAATAAGATGATAAGGTGCTACAGTTCATACTGATACCGCAACAATTGATTTATTGACAAAAAGATTTGGTGACAACATTATTTCGAGAAATGAACCAATTAATTGACCTTCATGATCATGCGACATAACACTAGTGGATTATTTTATTTGGGGTTATATCAATTTATTAGTTTATACTGAAACCAGAAATAACAGACGCTTTGTATGCTAACATAACCCGTGTTATTGATGACATAAGACCTAAATTACTCGAAAAATTGGTCCACAATAGGCCTGATGGCATGCAGTTTCCCAGATTAACGTGTTTTTGGTGAAATAAGGCCTAAAATACTCTAAAAATTGGTCCAAAATTGGCCTGATGGTTTCTTCTTTGAGATTATGTCAATTTATTGGTTTTTACTGATAAACCAGAAACAACAGACGCTTTGTAAGCTAACATAATCCGCGTTATTGATGAAATAAAACCTAAATTACTCGAAAAAGTGGTCCAAAATTGTCCTGATAGAATGTGGCTTCCCAGACTAGCTAGTGATGGTGGACTGGACATATGCCGGAAATAATTTTTAAAACATAAATGTCATAAAATTACAGCTACAAACAAATTTGGCTTCCATCTACATTTAAGTGTGTTTTATTTTAATTTAAAGTTCTATCACTCTAAAAAAAACTCTTTAGGGGCTTACAGGGCTCTGAGACTAACTACTTTACTTCAAATAAATACTAATCTAACATAAGTATGACTTAGTGATATCTTCTGTTGAGATTATAATTTTCAGAGGTTATCAAATTATTAATTTTTGCTTTGATATTAGGATTCTGTGACTAACTACTGCACTTTACAAAACTACTAATTTAATCTAAATATAAATCACTAATACTGGCGAGATTATTATTAAACATATTTTTGAAAAATTTAATTTTAATCTTTAAAAAAAAAATTTCAGTTTTTGATCTGATTCCAAAATTTATTTCTCCCTGTGTAGATTGGATATACTACATTTTGTCAAAGATTTTGTTTTTAGCCTAGCCTAAATCTCCGGATGCTTCCCTTTAACAACAAATCAACCTAACAAAATAAATCGTTCACTCCAGTTTTAGCCACACTCAATAATTTAGTCATAATTGTCATTCCAGAATCAACTAAAATAACTATTATTCAACTTAGTTACTTCATTTCATTTGTTTATAAATATTGAAGTAAAAAGAAAATGATTTTACAAAGTAAAAATTGTATAGTATTCTCGTATATCTATGTAGTAATTTTAATTTATTCCATTTTCGTTATTTAACTACGATATATTATGAACCATATTGTAGTACTTATATGTGATGCAAAATAGGACATTGAAAACAGAAGTAATAACAAATAATACGGAAATTTCATAAAAATAAAAAAAAATAATATGTATATGTAATTAAATTACATTAAAAAATAATATATGTAAAGAAAAAACAGGAAATTAGAAATGAAAATATGAAAAATGCAAAGAAAATTGTTAATATTTTTCATTTTAATTAAATGAGAAAATTCAAGACATACTAGTAATATTTATAAGTACGTACGTATGTGTCCTATGATGACATTTCAATTTTTTTTTTTAATTAAAGTTATATAAAATAATATAATTATTATTTATTTAAATAATTGGAAAGGATTGCAAAACAAAAATTGTAGTATAATGCCAGTGATAACTAGCTATAGTAAAGTTTGTGTGTGTGTGCAGTTTAAAAAAGTAGATATATGCCGCTGTATTGTAGATCTTATTATATACTAAGCAAAAAGGCTTCAATCCTACTTATGACATTAATTTTTAATGATATAGTAAAAATAATAATAAAAATAAATTTAAGGCTTTGCTATTGAAAAAATGTTACTTATTGGAAATATGTAAGTATACCTTTGTACCTACGGATTGATAAATAATATCTACTACTAATTTCTGGAAAGAGGATATTATACTGTTATACTACGAAGCAAAAATTTACATTCTTCAATGTAACAGTAATTTTTGCTAATATGTCCCACACATTACTAATTTAATTATTAACTCAAAATACCAACAACAATGTAAAGAGAAATATATTATTATAATACTACATAATGCACTTACTTTTATACATAATCCATTAAAAAAAATATTCTCTCAATTCTCATTCTTTCATTCATAATAAAATACTTTTTCATTATTATTATTGTTGTTGTTATAATATTGTGTTAATTGATATCCTTTGCTGTACATTTTTATAACGTATATGATTACGAATATATAAATATGTTTATTATTTAAAGAATTAGGTTTTCACCAATATACATGCATTAATATTCGGTAACTAAGGCTTCAGACACCAAACATTTTTTTTGTAATGTATATATGAATAAGAATAAATGAGTGTCTTTATTATTTAAAGAATTAGGTTTTTACCATTTAATATGCATAACATTTCGTAACTAAGGCTTCAGATACCAAAACAAAATTCTTATAATGTATATTATGTATAAAAATAATTGAATGTCTTTATTATTTAAAGAATTTGGTTTCTACGAATATACATGCATTAATATTTGGTAACTAAGGCTTCAGACAGCAAAACAAAATTTTTATAACATATTTATGAATACGAATATATGTATATGTATTTTGTATAAAGAATTAGGTTTCTACGAATATACAAGCACTAATATTTGGTAACTAAGGCTTCAGACATCAAAACAAAATTTTTATAACGTATATATGAATACGAATATATGTATATGTATTTTGTATAAAGAATTTGGTTTCTACGAATATACAAGCATTAATATTTGGTAACTAAGGCTTCAGACAACAAAACAAAATTTTTATAACGTATATATGAATACGAATATATGTATATGTGTTTTGTATAAAGAATTTGGTTTCTACGAATATACAAGCACTAATATTTGGTAACTAAGGCTTCAGACAGCAAAACAAAATTTTTATAACGTATTTATGAATACGAATATATGTATATGTATTTTGTATAAAGAATTAGGTTTCTACGAATATACAAGCACTAATATTTGGTAACTAAGGCTTCAGACATCAAAACAAAATTTTTATAACGTATATATGAATACGAATATATGTATATGTATTTTGTATAAAGAATTTGGTTTCTACGAATATACAAGCATTAATATTTGGTAACTAAGGCTTCAGACAACAAAACAAAATTTTTATAACGTATATATGAATACGAATATATGTATATGTGTTTTGTATAAAGAATTTGGTTTCTACGAATATACAAACATAATATTTGGTAACTAAGCATAACAAAATTAGTAAATATAAGAATATGTCGAGAAGAAAAGATTTATTTTATTAAATTTGATTCACAGAAAATATTAAATAAGTTTAGCTTTACAATCAAATAGTTTATAACAAGCAATTTGTGAAATGCAAATAATTTATATATATTATCGAATATGTTGTAGGTTTTGGGTGAAAGATTGTTCAATAATAACAATAAAAACTGTACGTATGTTTCATTTTCTTTTATTAATGGTGCAAATGCATAAAACTGAATGTCAACTCAATGCTCACAATCTTATTCAAAAAATTGTTATTCAATCAAAATTTAAGTATTCTTCAGATAAATTTATTTCACTGTTTTTATAACTGACAAAATCCTAATAATAGCATTATTTCAAATCATTACTAATAGAATTTCACGAATTAACGCTTCAAGCATTATCGTCCCAGGAAAAAAAAATAAATAAGAATTCAAATTGTGGAGATGTAATGAAGTCGAAAAATAAGAAATGACCATATGGTCAAGTAGTAAAAACATGTATAAAACAAATTAATAAATTGTTTTAATTATTTTAACTAGCACCACACGTTGGTTTTTAATTATTTTAACTTATATATTTATGTATCAGAATGATCAAAATGATCCAAAAGCTTATAATTATACATGACAACAGCGATTCACAACAACTTAAACTCTATTCAATATTTGATTCAATCAATTAATATTTTTATTTTCCTTATGTATATATAATTTAAACGCAACATGTTGGTCTTTTCCATTTCAAATATGGGTCATATCAACTCAACAAAATAAATTCAATACAACTTAGCTTGCCAACAGACCATATATGCCCTGGGCACAACACAAGCTAATGAATTAATCGAAATGCGAATTATTAAGATATCCTATAGAATTACTTTAATAACATTTTTATTATTAAATCAATAATAAACCTAAGTTATCTTCCATAGAAACAAAAAGCAAAATATATGATGATAATTTACTACTATTACTAGAACAATAATTTACTACCACTATATTATAATAATAATAATAATAATGATTACTATGATGATTTTCCTAGATGAAAATTTTTATGTTAATAATTTTCCTACACAAAATAATAATTTTAAATTTATAATAGTCTTCCTTCGCGAAAATTATTATCATAATACAGTATTTTCCATATTACAATAGTAATCTTTGCACCCACACACGACGAAATTTAACCGAAAAAAGAAAAAAAAATCATTAATCGATGTAACATAAATTGATTATGATAGCATAAGGTGAAAATTTATTTGAATCCCACGATAGTGTGATAGAAATGAAGATACTGACTTCAAGTCCTACGCTATCAAATATCTCACGTAGGTAATAATAAAGGTCCCAATTTTTATTGTTTTAAAAGTCCACAAAAGATGATCGTAAATATTTTATACCAGTAGATATGTAGTGCTTATACCAAACACCAACATACTTAACATCAAATTTATATACATTAGAAAATTTAGTTTAGTAAATTAAAAATAAAGTTCATTCTACAATCCATCTTTTTTCTTCATCTTCTGTCGCTTCATCTAATAAGATACATATTTTCAATTATGTTGGAAAGTTCTACTTAACTTCTGTCAATGTGAACAAATTTTAACCGATGATTCTTAATTCAATCAAATTTTTTATATTGTATAACCACAACATCTGCTTTCTAGCTGACACGCGACACCCCAAAAAATTCTTGTTTAATCTCTATTATTGTAAATTATGTAAGTACATATATATATATATGTATATACGTATATAATATGTATAGCAATATATATTTTGTATACTTATTCTAATGAAATTGTCACCTTTCAATTAAATATTTAAGATAAATTATTATACTTTTAATATAATTCTTTAATACAATACACAAATACATATATATATATACAATTACTGCGTTTGATATACAATGTATATGTATACGTAATTATCATCACATTATTAAGTGGCAAGAATTCTTCTCCTTTCATTTCATATATCCACACGATCCACCATGCATATTCATTTTCTTATATGTATCTACATAAATGCTTTCATATATATGTATGTATGTATTTAGTAACATATGAAAATCTATGAGAGTCCTTAAAAAATAATTTGACTAAAAATTTTCTGGTGTTAACCATCCGTGCTTTTATTTAAATACAAAAATAAAAAAAAAAGAACAAAACAAAACAAAAAACAGCATTCAATTTTGTTTAATATTAAAAAAAAAGTAGATAGAGATATTTATATATATATATATATAGACTTTATAACTGTACTTGAATTAAATAGATCCTTGTTTTACCTGTTTAAGGATTAATCTGAGTTCATATTCATTTAGTTCAACCAATATACGAGTACAATAGGTTGGTGTAGAAAAATTTATTTTAAAGTATGTTAAGAACCGTTTTATAATTTGTTTTTATTATTATAATATACAGTAAATTTTAACAGAGTCGGACTCGGTATTTCATCAGACCACAATCATTTTTTTTCAAATTAATTAATATATTTTTAGCTTTCCATTTTAATTAAGACTAATAACTAATATAATATTTAATTATTTTTTATGAATAATGAAATAAAAGTTAATATAAATTCCTTAGCCGGGACTCGAACCCAAAACCTATAGATTAGTAGTCAGCAGATAACGTGATTGGAAATAATACTTTTGACTTCTTTCAGACGTGTACCGGATTTTGACAAGGAGATGCATTATTATGCGACTTCTTCAATCTATTTGAACGTATATTCTGCGACGAGCGGAAGTAAACACGCCGGCACTATATTTTTCAAATATGTTCAAATACTAGGGTATGCTTACGACACTGACATCATCGCTAGATCACAAAGGGCTGTCGTCGACGTCTTTTTCCAGATTGAAGAAAAAGCGGAATGAATGGGTTTAAAAGAAAATGAGGAAAATATATATTGTCGACAAATAGAAAGGCCTCCCCAGATCATATTGGTCAAAACATCACTGTCGGCACATATAATTTCGAGGTAGTTTCGATGAAAATTACCTACCAGCGTTAATCCCACAAATTAAATCAATGTGGAGGTACAAAGAATAACCCTTGCCAACCCGTGCTGATTCGGCTTGTCAAAACAGGTCAAAACTCCTGCCTCGAAGCACCAAAGTACAAATTTACAAAACGCTCATACTTCCGATTCTGTTCTACGGACTTGGTGTTTTCAAGAAAAAAACTCTTCGCCGGATATAAGGTCCTGAAAACGACGATAAGGTCTGGAAGGGAAGATATAATGCCGAACACTATAAGCTGCATAATAATGTGAACGTAGTCACAAAAGTGAAGAGACTACTGTGTCTCGGACATCTAGAGCGGATGAACGATTAGATACTAACCCAAGCAATGACAAGCCAAATTTATAAATAAGTTTACAAATTAATAAAACTGTTTATTTTTATTTTTGATAATCAGGACCGGCATTTTGTAAGGTGATAGTACAAAGAAATAATCACTAATCAATCTTTTGGGTATTTTGTAAGGTTTTTGTCACTGGGATAGTCGCCTTTGATTATCTCAATTGATATTTTTTTTTGCAGCCCACTCTGGCAAATATTTTGCAATCATGATATTTTATTTACTCTCGATCTTTAACTTAGCATTGCAGAACTTGTTAAATAATTTCAATATTTCATAATTCTGAAAATGTGACCTAAATAATTTGTATTTCTTCTTTTTATTACTGCTAGCAGTTTGAGATTTTACAAATAATCTTTTAAGAGTTAAATATGTTGATATTTGTAGTCCTGACTGTTGCACATATAAAATTCGTGGTTCATCTCGAAATTTTGGTTTAGCTTCTCAATGTAACAAATTTTCGATTAATTCATGTATGGGGTCGGGAAAAGCCCGTCTTTATAAATTAATTAATTTTCTTAACAGGTTAAACAAATTAAAATATCTTATAAATAAATAAATTTTTTATTTACCATAATTAAAATTACAATAAATGTGAGGACTAGTGCTGCCAGAGCTATCGACTTACAATTTTTTTAATTGTTGCATCACCGCTAATGAACTGTTGTTCAGAAACCTACCTATACCAGTAAAATAACTTATTCAAAAGCTCCAACTCTGACCAGTTTTACCTAAACTGTATTATATTAAAGTCAAAGAACGACGTTTTGGTAGAAATAAAAAAAAAAACAAAATAAAAAATCAAAAAAAAAAATAAAGTCCTTGGAAGAAAATCAAAGTTAAAGTCTTGGGTATAGTTAAATTTCCGTAATTTTCTTTTACAATTTTTTGTTTTTGTTTTATTTTTTATGCTTTTTTGTTTTTTTTTTTTTTTTAGTGTATGTGTGTACCCTTAATTTTGGTAATACTTTCCTATTTTTGTTAACGTATGTAACAAAATTTTTACTAAACATACCTACTTTAATATTTTTTTTTTTGTTATTTTTTAGCAAGTTTAAAAAAGAGGTTCAAAGGTTATACTCAAAAATTAATTTGTGAGTAAAAAATAAGCAAACAAAATAAAATTTTATTTTAAAAGACAATTTTCTTTTTGTTTTGTTTTTTTGCATTTTTTTTGCTTTTTTTTTAAATAAAATTAAACATTTATTTTATTAAATTCTATTTAATAAGAATATGACTTTTCTTTTCAGTGGTAATAAAAACGAAAGTTCGATTGTTTTTTTTTTTTTTTTAAAGGTATGTAGTTTTAGAATAGGGTACGATATATGTTTTTATGTTATAATATAACTTCTCTATATATTTAGGTTATGTTGCTATAGAATTCGATTTAAAATTATTTTTTGGATCAAAATCAAGATTACAGAATTGCCTATTAAAACTGGATTTATAAATTGAAAATTGTATTCTATATAACTTTTGGAATTAAAGTTTTGTTATGTCTTAAAATTTTATTTTGTAAACGTTTAAAGAATCACAATAATTACAAAATTACAAATAAGAATGGAAATGGTTAAGGGTTTTCTTATATAGTTATTCGAATAATATTAAAGTTGGTATTTAATGGTCAAAAGATGCTCAAACCCTATGATGCATTTTGGTAGACTGTATAGTGAGAATGTGGCTATACCAGCGTGTATTCGACAACTTTGTTTGGTGTTAGCGATTTAATATACATTTCATCTTTGTATGTTTGTATGACAGAATTGGTAACTTATCCTGAAATAACACCTGAAAATAATGTTACAATAACATATACATACCTTTTTTGAAAAATTTTTAATTCTTATAAACCTGAAGCCAATAGCCTTTTTTTAGCCAGCTATAGTACTGATATTGACTATAATTCTAAATCGTTATTTGAAATTAATAATAATAATAATAATAATAATAATGATAATAATAATAACAATAATAATAATAATAATAATAATAATAATAGATAGTAATAATAATAATAATAATAATAATAACAATAATAATAATAATAATAATAATAATAATAATATTAATAACAATAATAATAATAATAATAATAATGATAATAATAATAACAATAATAATAATAATAATAGCAATAATAATAGTAATAATAATAATCATAATAATAATAAAAACAATAAGGTTTATATGAAATGAAAGCTAATAGGTGAACTAATTGCATTTTAAATACTATAAAGAATAATACAGGGTGTTTTATAATACAAAATTTCTAATGTATTCATAATCTTTCACCTATATACTATAACAATAATAACAATAATGATAATAACAAACATAATGGTAATAATAATAACAATAATAACAATAATATTAATAACAATAATAATAACAATAATATTAATAACAATAATAATAATATTAATAACAATAATAATAATAGCAAATAACAATAATAATGATAATAATAACAATAATAATAATAACAATAACAATAATAATAATAACAATAATAATAATAACAATAATAATTATAATAATAATAATGATAATAATAATAATAATATTAATAACAATAATAATAGTAATAATAATAATAGCAACAATAACAGTAATAGTAATAATAATAATTATAATAATTATAAAAACAATAAGGTTTATATGAAATGAAAGCTAATAGGTGAACTAATTGCATTTTAAATACTATAAAGAATAATACAGGGTGTTTTATAATACAAAATTTCTAATGTATTCATAATCTTTCACCTATATACTATAATAATAATAACAATAATGATAATAACAAACATAATGGTAATAATAATAACAATAATATTAATAACAATAATAATAACAATAATATTAATAACAATAATAATAATATTAATAACAATAATAATAATAGCAAATAACAATAATAATAATAACAATAATAATAATAACAATAATAATTATAATAATAATAATGATAATAATAATAATAATATTAATAACAATAATAATAGTAATAATAATAATAGCAACAATAACAGTAATAGTAATAATAATAATTATAATAATTATAAAAACAATAAGGTTTATATGAAATGAAAGCTAATAGGTGAACTAAATGCATTTAAAATACTATAAAGAATAATACAGGGTGTTTTATAATGCAAAACGATGCAAATTTCTAATGTTCATAATTTTGCACCTATATACTATACTATCTAGATAAAGGAAGTTAACAATGACAAATTAACAATTTGAACAGAGTTAGCTCTGATATTTTTATTGAAAGGCTTAATATGAATCAAAGTATAGTAGTGTTTTCCAAGCGCAAATACTGGTTCTGGATTTTATATTATAATTTGACCCAATCCCATCTAGAGTGACAGTCAAACAAAAATAAAAGTAATGAATGATTTTTACACCAAGTTGTGATTGATAGACAATTGTACACATTGATAGCCATTTTTCATAGATTGGTTTTAAATCCCAGTTATACGGATATTATTATCCGTTTATATTATTATCCAAAATAATTTTATACCAAGTTAATCTTGATAGACAATTGTATGAATTGGTCTTGTTTGTATCAGGTAAATCCCAGCTGGTTGACATTATCATCCATATTAACAATCAAGCAACAATAAAGACACTAAAATAATTTTACACCAAATTACTCTTGATATAGGCAATTGTATGAATTGGTTTTATTATTATATAACGTAATTCCCAGCTGGCTGACATTAGTAACAGTTCATCTATAGTGACAGTTAAGCGATAATAAAAACAATATAATCCTTTTTAAACAAAGTTGGTCTTGTTACAAAATTATTGATATAAAATACAGGATGCTTACTTCAGTATAATACACAAAGTAAAGCTCTATTGAATTGCTTGACATTTTAATATATATTTATTTTTTATTTATTTATTTTTAATTTTTTAAGCTCTAAATACATCTCGTATAGAGTGTTTTATAATTAACAAATATTATTTATGAATGTTAAAAAAATGTACAGGCTAATCAAATAGTATAATCACATTATACAGGTTAATCAAGTAGCAAAGAGATGGGTATAAAATTCGATCTTAGCTCACCGCATGTAAGCATTCATATATCTATAAGAGAGGTTTATTAAAAAATTACCCATACCCATAGAAAATATATAAACTTATTGAACTCAAAATCACAATCAAATCTTATTCAATTTGGAAATACATACATGCATACATACATATTTACTTTGATAGGAAATCATTAAAAACAGTTACAAAAAAAACCACCAAATTTTTTCATGTTTTTTTTTATAAATCTGTCCAATAAAACCAACATAAAAAAAAACACACAATAAAAAATTATTCCATTATTTTTACTTTATTTAATGTAAAAGAAAATCTTCTTATCTTCTTAATTTTAAACTGATATTTATGTAAAATGCCTATATAGCATAGCATTCTATATATATATACATTGTTTGGTTACATTGAAAGGATCTGTTGTTATCATTTATGTATGTAATATAATATATATAGTAATAAATGTATATCAAATAATAATTCGTTTCGAACATTTCATTCAAATATTAGAATTACTATATTGAAATATTAAAAAGAAAAACAAAAACAAAAACGAAAAAAATGTTGTATCAGCTATATTGAGAATTACAATTATTTTTAATAAAATTTAATGTATGATCGTGTAAGTTGTCTGTGATGATTTTTACATCGGAATTTTAGATATCTATTTTATCTGAAAAACAACTCATACATTGATAAAATATTTTTACAAAATCTAAATATGTTTATGTCAGTTTATTGTATGCAGAAATACAAATATAATATAAAATAATAATAATAATAATACGATATGTAAATATTTCAGAAAATTATTCTATATTGAATTAGTATAGATAAATGTGTATAAGTACATAATAAAGTCCATAGCAATCAATTAGAATCACTTTTGAACTTTAAAAATTTAATTTAGACTGATTAAAAAAATATTTAATCACAAAATTGTTGATAAACATGTCAAACAATAAAATCACAATATTTTAAAAATTATAAGACCAAACAACTTATTCTATGGTTGCATATAAAACAATAGATATAAAATTTAATTACAATTATTGGCTAGTTCCGTATTGTAAAAACAAATGTTTTTCAATCACCCTTAAACCGAACTGAAATTAAAATTGAAAACCGTTACAATACTAAATAAAACAAATACAAAGTTTTTTTTTTATATTTCGGAGCGCAAATTTTTGATGTTCAATCCCGCACCCGTTCAAATTACAACCGTACTATAATTAATAAAATTTTTCAGCTGTGTGTCCACTTTTTTGATTTACCGAAAAATAAAATTTCAAAAATAACATTAATATAGATGTACCTACATATATATAATGCATAGGTACCTACATGCATACATATATAAATATTATTAAAATATGTACTTAGATAAATCTTAAAATATATACTTGTCAATTGCTTACACTGATTCCGATTCCTCATTTTTTTATTTGAGTTATTTTATAATTTTTTAATTTTATAATAAACTTTTATTTTGCTATCAGGTAAAAATTAAACTTAATAATATATGTAAATAAATTTAATAATAACATTTTTTTTAAATAATAATAAAAATAAATTTATATAGCGGTAACGTGTAAAAATTTTACGAAAGCATCCAAAATTTTCCAATTTGGAATTTGCAGCATTGTAAAATATTTTTGACATATAATATGGAACTCGAAATATTGTCAAAGTTTTCGATTTTTGTACAATACGGAATTCAGGGTACCTGCGTTATAATTTATTTATGTACAAATATTATCAACCAAATTGAATTGTATTTGAAATAAAAAATTACAAATGAAGAAAAAAAAATACAAAATATAAATGTCAATTTAAATCGGATAAACAGTTATTTTTTAGTGGTTATGAAATTTAATTAAACTGTCAAACGAATATATTTTATCGAATATGCTGTAAGTAGGCTCTAGCTAGGTGATACATTTTTTTTATAATCCAAAAATTTCACTAAATTTAAAAATCATATGTATCTAATTAAATGTCACAAACTGTATATTATGAAAATAATGTAAGAAAAATATTTTTACATATCTTTTTTTTTTTTTTTTTGAAATAACGCCGTCTCATCTTATTATACCGGATATCGATTTTTCTATAAAAGACGACCAAGGAAGTTGTTTATTTATTTATTTATGTTTTTTTTTTTCTCTTCATTTTTTCTTCAATTTTATTTTTACAATTTTCTTGTTTCTACTAAACAGACGACACCATTACCGTAGGTTAATATATACATACATTCATACACACATGCGAACATAATAACAAAGTGTCCTTTTGATAGCAATCATAAAAAAAATCAAAAAACAAAAAAATTTATCCTGACCCTATAAAATAAAGGAAATATACTGGAACAATTTTTTTTTATTTTGTTTTTGTTTTTTTTTATTATTTTTAATTTGGGATTTCTCTCGCTAGAGTAATAGAAAATATCATTGAATGCGAAAGAAAGGAGATAACTTTTACTGTTGTTATGATTGTTGTTGTTGTTGTTGTTATTGTTGCTGTGGTTCCTTCTTATTATTAGTACTATTAAATTTTCACTCAAGAATCATTTTCCTGTCCCCCATCAAACCCAAATCAAAATAAAACAAAAAATAATAATAATAAAAACAAAAATTACAAAATTTTTGTTTTGATTTTTGTTTTTCTTCTAGTATCTCTAGCCAATATTTTTATTTTTGTTATAAAAAAAAATAAAGCAAATCTTTATGGATTTATATATGGAATATTAACCAGGACATGGTATTGTATACATGTAAATATAAATATAAATGTATTTATGTATATAAATAGAATGTGTATGTGTATGTGTGTGTGTGTGTTTATAATGAACAAATTAAAAATGCGTGAAATCCTTTTTTGTCCTTTTTTGTTATTGTTATTGTTTTTTTTTTTTGTTTTATGTTCATTCTAATGATTATTGGCGCTTGAATACCTCAAATTAATTTTGTTATTATAGAAAAACAAAAATAAATAAAAATAAAAACATTTATATCGATTTAAATGTGTTGATTTTAGAACAATTTATTAACACTATGTATATGTGTGTTATCTCTATGTTTGTTTTTGATTTGTCTTTTGATTTTTTTTTTGAATAAATAATAATATGAAATCATCAGGAAACTCTTTTTAAAATTATTTGATAATTAATTATTAGTCAAGAATCAAATTTAGATATAATTGATTTCACATAGACGTTTTTCATTTTTGTTTTTGTTTTTATTAAATTTTTTACCTGTATTTTACATATATATAAATTATATATCAATAATGGTCTATCTATATAGACTGTTTAATAGAGTTCATAATTCTAATTTGATCAATGTTATGGAACAGATTACACAAGTTATTGTACAAGGATGAAATTTAAAATGGAATTTGGGGTCTCGAGTACCTTCTATCCATTCAAAATATTTTAGATTTTGTAATGAATGAACGATTTCCAAGTATTTTGTGTTAAGATATTCCTAGGTTCTGATTCATTGGTACATTAGAACAGTTTATTATATATATATATATTATTACACACAGTTTATTATATATATATATATATATATTTTAATTCAATCATGTTAAAATAGAATCCATTATCAATAATTTTTATAAAAACAAAAATATTCAAAATGTAATTCATAGTGAACAGTTTAGTAAAACTTAACTTTAGAAGATGTTTGACATTTAATTTTTTTTAATGGGCAAAGATGCAATCAGTGAGTAAAAATTATGTTTTATTTATAATTAAATAATAATAAGATTTACTTAGACATTTCGGGACTGAAACAGTATCGAACGAGGCAAAAAAATATATGCAATACAAATTATGAAAATATCCCTACGCAATCATGGTTTGATCAGACGACTTAGGTAGAAGTGGCTATTCCAGTTGCTTCTGCAAAACTAATTTGCACTTAATTGTAACTTTTTGATACCACGACTCAATTGAGCCTATTCGTTGCTGTTGGTTAAAGCTCTACCATTTCTACTCTCCCAAGGAACTCAATACTAGAGCCACCATGTGCAGAGGTTGATTGAGAAGGTCGATTAAGAAGGTTGATCAGCGGTTGCAGAGCAGAGGTTGGCAAAGGTAGGCAGAGGTTGATTCAGAAAGTTGATTAAGAAAATTGATCAGATCGCCAATTTTGCTTTTCTCCATAATATTTCATATAATACGATATATTGTTGACCAAAGCCTCACCTAAAGTCCATAGTCTGACTCTAGTCAATGCTGAACAACTGCAAAGAAAGTGTTCCAGAGTTTCTCATCTATGTTCCTGTCGTCGGAAACCAGAGTAAAGAGATCGAAAAGCGACCAGCTACACTCTTA
This sequence comes from Argyra leucocephala, assembly GCA_963942445.1. Classification (NCBI taxonomy): domain Eukaryota; kingdom Metazoa; phylum Arthropoda; class Insecta; order Diptera; family Dolichopodidae; genus Argyra; species Argyra leucocephala. The sequence continues at coordinate 115,273,434 of OZ012681.1, read as the reverse complement.
ATTTCATTTCGGCCAGAAAACTAAAAAAACGATTAAATATTTTTAATTAGTACAATTTATGTATAGTGCCCATTTTAAAATCACATCTGGAACAGCTAGAAATTTTTTAAAGGAAAAACTAATAAGATAGTGATTAGTTTAGTAAAGACTAAGGTTGGAGGCAGGTACGAGTGATCAATGTCAGCACACCTAGACTTCAAAATGCTACAATTGAATATCATAAAATCAATACCATTTCCTTGCGTAAGTTCTACTTGACAAACCATTTCAAGCTTGCTACAAAAAGCAATGTATAGGTACTTAATTTGTATTATATTTGTAATATAGCCTAGTTAGAATAATAAATAAATAGATTTGACTAAAAATTACAAAACATACGATGACGATTCAATGATAATTCAAATAAAAATGTATACATTAAATAAATATGAATTCTAAATCTTCTACAGAACCCTGTTTGAGTCTTTGTTGAATTCTAATTGCAGACAATAATTTGTTGGCAAGAATGTTTGCATTGAACTAACTTTTATACTAGCAAGATCATCCAGTGTATTTAAAAAATTGTTGCCTAAATAAGATTTTCTAGTGTAGAAAGGTGAAGGTTTCAATTTGCAGTCCCTGCAGGTTCGATTTAAGTGAAGTTCAAGTCTTCTGGCATGCTTACCTATAAGACAGTGTAGCCTGTGATGGCCTCTACCATCGTACTATCTTCTAACCTTTTTAATGATAGGTCAGAAACCGTTTATAATCCAGTATGGATCAATGAATTGTAGTGAGATCCGTTTATGATCCAATATGGATCAAATAAGTTTGAATAAATTGAGTGAAATTTGATCGCATGGGATTGTAAACATCTCTAATTGCTTCTAAAATCCACATTTTAATAGAAAATTGTATGAAGCTAATGTCTAAGTGAATAGAAATTTTACATAACAGCGTCAGGCTATTATAGTATACTTATTTTAGACTAGCTTTTCAACTAGCTGTATCTTTGAAATTTTCAAGAGTAGTAAAGATTCGAAAAAAGATAATGTTTCTGGTCTTTCCACATTCCTTGCTATGAAGTGAAGTAGCTGGAAGTAAAAAATAATTAATTGAAAAATGTTATTAATTTTCAGTTTATTTACAAAATATATTGGCACAATTTTATGTCACCATAAGATATGAAATTCATTTTTAAAAAAATGTAGTTTTAATATTTTCAAAAAATAATTCATGTAGAATAAAATAATTTGCATACTTCATGGCGTTTTTAAAAACTCAAAATTACATAAGAATGAATGCCCTTCTTTATCTAAAATAAAATTATGAGATTTAAAAAAAAAAAATTTTTTTTTACTATGTACATTATAAAAAATTCAGTCATGTCACCTAACAATGTATCGGATTTAAAAAAAGATATTCAATGAGCCACAATATTTCACAAATAAAATTTCTCAATAACACAAACATTTTTTTGTTCTTTTGTATTGTTTTTTTTTTTTTTTTGTTATTCATTTTTAGGCGACATTTTGTCTCTTTTATCATTTTTATACATTACAATACAATATTATATTCATATATAATATATAAAATATATATATATATATATATATATATATATATATATATATATATATATATATAAATATATATATATATGTACATATACAATTACATCTTTATATCTTTATAAATGTTATTATGTGAAAATTTCTTATTTGTGATTATTATTTTATCCAAAGTGATTTATTGCCACCTCAATTGATGAATAGAATACAATAGGTTTTTGAAAATTTGATTAAGTCTTATAATACATATATATATATACATTTATAAGTATTATTATGTTCTTTAAATGAGTAAAATATTTAAATTATTATATTTATTAGTGTTTATCTTATTATATATAAAAATAAATTTTATATACTTGTATATATACATGTCATAGTGTATGAATACAATATTTAATCGACTAAATTGCTGTAGTATAACTATTAATAATAATAATATTATTATTATTATTATTATTATTATATATACAATTATAAATTAAATTTAAATTACAATATTAAAGGAAATATTTATATATAAATAAGTATATATGAAAATTGTCAAATTTATTTTAGACTCAGATTAATTCAAATATTTAATATAGTTAATAATATTATTTTAATAAATATCATACATGTACCTATTTTAATTTTATTTATGATATATTTCATTTACTATATAGTATTTATATACCATAGATAGAAAATAAAATTTTAAATTGGTATTTTAATTGTAATTAGTTTCGCCTTAATTTGTTCTGTTCTGAATTTAAATTATTTATTTTTTTTTATTTTTCTATTTGATTTTGTTAGATTTTAGAAGATAGTAAATTTTCATTTATGTTATTTTTTCTATTGATTTAATAATTATTTATTTAACTCTTAACATATATCTTTTAAAAGAAAGAAGGTTGCAGTCAAACTCATCATAGCATTTTATCTTTATTCATTTTGTATAGTGTCAAAATAATGTAATTAATATTTTCTTCATTGCATTGAAATTCGTCAGTGAAAGGGTTAATATAGTGGGTTATTCTAGAACTAAATTAATTGGATTTACATTTGATATCTGACGTATTGTAGAAAATTAAAAAAAAATTAGCTACATGTGAAGAGAGTCCAATAAATCTAAATTTGATACCTCTAAGTTTATACTTGACGTGCTAGAGAGTTAAAAAAATTAACTGCATGTGAACAGAGTCTCATAAATCCAAAATTGATACTTCTGAATTTATACTTGACTTATTAGAGAGTTAAAAAAAATTAACTACATGAAAACAATGTACTATAACTACTAACTATATTTGAAAAAAGATTTACATCATGAAAGCGGTAAATAAAAATTGTGATAAAAGCAAGTTGAAAACCCTTAAATGCATTATAAAGTATTTCGAAACTGAACTGACATTAACATTGCTTGATGTAAGCAGAACAATTGTTTTCATATACTAGAAATATCAATTCTCTTAATATATTGAAGTGTTATGCAATAGAATTTAAAAGATTCAAATATATTAAAACTTACATAACATATGGATTAAAACTTACATACCATCATCAGAGCGACAGATTATGAACTTCATTAATAACTTAGTTGAAATTTTTTATATAATGGATATGTCCAAGCAGACTAACATGTATATAGTGGAAAAAAACTTAGCATTAAAAAAAAATATGTACAATTATATATATATAGACAGAGTGCTTGGAAATAATCTCCCATACGTGTAATAACCTCTGAACTCACAGGCTATCAACTCTCTGGTCTGCCATACTCTGTTGGGAAATAATCTGCCATACGTTCAATCGCCTCTGAAATAATCTGCCATACATTCAATCACTTCTGAACGTATGGTAGATTATTTGAGAATAGATTATGGCAGACAGGAGACGATGTAACCATTATTTTTTTTTTTTTGGTTTTTGAGAAAGTTGATATTTTCTGAACCGAACTGGAACCTTTTGAACCACAATAGTACATATCACAAAATTATTATATTCAATGAGAACATTTTGAAATGCTGGGCCTATTAAATACTTCATAAAACAATATTTATGATTTAATTAAGTAATTTGGGGAAGCTGGTAGGCTTATATGGTATAACAATGAATCAAGTTTGAATTTTTATAATTAAATAAGGTAGTTTTGTAACGCAATGCCAAAATTACAAAATATTAAAAAAATTTTAAAATTCAAAAATTAGAATTCCAAATTACAACATAACATAACTAAAAACTTTCAATGTGAGAGTTCAAAAGCTTTTATAGTTGTTTGATCCATTTGTAATCGGCTAAGTTGGCTAACTTTGTAGGTGGCAAAGTTGATTCAAAATCAGTGTAATACAATATTTTTGATTATGTATATTGATAAATGCACAAGATTTTGAATTAGGAGGTGTTTTATATACAAAATCGGGATTTAAAAAATGTCTTGATAGACTATGTACTGCTATTTACATTTTAATATTAAAACACTATTTTATATAATGTTTATATATTAATATTATTATCATTGTTTCATGATCAGAAATTTTATAACAATATGAATTTTATTTATTAATGTATTGTATTATTAATGTATGTATTAATGTATTTATATAATGATTGTAATTATAAATAGTTTTATATGAACTAAATAAAATAATAAATAAATAAATAAAAAATATATAATCAAAATAATAATAAACAAAAAATAATAATAAAAAACATATTTTAAATTTTTGGGATTTTGCAATTTTGGGATATTGATGTTAAGAATCAGTATCCAACCAAATTCAAGTGTTCAACACATATTTATACGACGTATTTTAAATATCAGGGTTTATACGGTATTTATGCAATACTGGTACGGGTCATTAACATGTTTTTTTTATCGTTAGTACGACTTATCATTCATTGTAAATCTTTAAGCAATACATCACACATAGTAGTAATGACAATTATGCTCAATACACCAATTGATCAAAAATAAAACCATTTCCACCCTAAAATTTTCTAACCTTTGCTAATATGGTTTTATGTATTTTAATCTGGACTTAGATTTACTGACTCTGTGCAACATTGTGACCGCGTATCATTTTATGTATTTTAATATGAACTAAGAACTTATACTGACTCTATGCAACACCTTTACGATCTATCACAGTCTATTGTGCACTTCATTTACTTTTGTAATCCTTGTCCATATTAGATATATGTATATGTATACAAATATTAGATAATAATTCATAATTTTACTATTTGTATATAATATAATTGATCTTGACATACTATTTAATTTTTTACATTTCATTTTATTGATTTTCTTCAAAACAAAAATTATTAAATTAATATTTAATAATATATGAGTATGTATGTATGTATTTACTTAAAACAAAAACCATTTATAATATTTTTGTTTTAGATATTTACTATTACGTATGTATGTTTATAATATATTCGACATATTGACAGTTGATATGTTATGTTTCTATAAAAAGATATATTAAAAAGATAAAGAATAATACATGTATATAATATATACATATTACATATTTTCTTAAACTGTTCTTATTAATACTCCCATTAGTAAACAAAAAAAAAAAATAAAAACAAAAAAAATATACTAATATGTACTAAAATTCTTTTTTACTCAGAAAAACATTTTAATTACTTTAACTTTGAATGCCATTTAATTGAATTTCTTCTAATTAATTTAATTGAATCATATTATATATATAAATGAAATATATATATTATAATATAAAGATATGATATATTTAAATTAACTTGTATATACATATATGTGTATTTATTATTATTATATAGGTTCTATATATAGAAAATAGATTTTTATTTTTTGCTAATTCAGTATTAACAAACATTATGTTCGTCATTTATTATTATACTCATTATTCCTTATTTTACTATTTATTTATTTATTTATATTACATATATATATATATATATATTATCTGTATTTATTTTTATTCTTAACTTCATTTTCAAGTCATTTCCATAACAAAATTAATCAATTATAAACATATGTATGAAATATACACAGTATGATATCTCAATATGTACGTATATATATTTCGGTACATAGATATACTATATTATTATATATATAACGATATTATTTATACTAATTTTTCTTATTTTCTTTTCAATATTACAGGATATTTGACTGTACTTGTCATTAAAGAAATGTTCTGCTGTATTAAATAAAACAATCAATCATCCCTAAAAATTATATACCTTTTTATATATATATATATATATATATAATAGTCGAGTATATATATATATATATCTAGAAGTTAAATAAGAAGAAAAATAATCTCCGAGGTCATCAAACAGCAACAAAAATAAAAACTGTGTGCCGCATCGTATCATCGTTACCGTTAATGTAACCGTGAAATTCTATGTAAAAGAAAATTCAAAAAAATCATAAAAAAAAAAAAATCTCACATAAAGACAAAATTGATAACACATAGAAAAAACAAAGCAAAAAAAAAAAAAAATCAGAATATAACAATAAAAAAAAATTTTTACTTCCAATATTTTTTTTTTTCTTTTGTTATTATTGTTGTTATATTAGCAATATATCTTTTTATTTTATAAAAAGCGATAAACAAAAACAAAAAAACAGCATAAAAAAAATACAAAACAAAAAATAAATAAATAAAAACAAAACAAACTCTTGTTCTAGAATACAACACACATAAATCCTTAATGAAAACATAATAGAAAGGACAAATATTATATAACAGGATATTATTTTTTTTTTTTTTTAAATATTTTCTTGTTATTTTCTATTTATTTATTTATTTATTTTTATTACTTTATGTTTTTTGATTTGCGGAATATCTTTTCTTTTCATTTTTACTCTTTTCAATACTATATACGTAAAAATTGAAACAAAATAATAAAAAAAAAAAAAAACATAAAATTGATTAGCTGTTGAAAAATTATAACCTCACAATTTATTTAATTACAATAATTTGAATAAGAAAGATAAACGGGGATCGAAAGAGAATACAAGAAAACTAAATTTTAACTTTCTTTAATTTTTTTTTTTTGCTTTTGTTTTTTCTTTGTGTTTTTTTTTTAAATTTTTTTTTTCTTCTGATACTTACCACATCACATTGAAAATACCCCCCCATTTAATTTTTAAAGTGGCTGTCAAAAAATTGAATTCCATCAGGCATGACTAAAAAATATGAATTCAATTGGATTATACCAGTTCCAGACGAACTTAAAACTGGATGTGTTTTTGACAGATGGTTTGAAGCCAAGGATACTACAGAACTTGAACCTGGAGCATTATTTAAAGTTGATGAATTTGGTTTTTGGTTATATTGGAAGAGTGACGGAAAGGTATGTAAAATTTATATTTAATTATTTATTAAAAAAAAAATGAACCTCCACATTTCGAAAGAGAAATGGGTCTCTTAGTAAGCCTACAAACTCATCTGCAGGCCTACGGCTATAATTAAATAAATAAAGTAAATAAAGTAAATAAAAATTGAAAACAAAGTTTACAAAATGAAATTGATTTATTACACCCATACCCTTTAGTTGACAGTATTCGGCCCACATCGTTAGTAAAACAGTGTCATAAGCTTTGTTTACGTAATACGTATCGATAGACAATAAAAAATTAAATTAGTTAAAGACTTTAAAGCAAGATTTACACATGTGCTGATTTACCGGCACGGTTGATTTTGACATAACCAATCAGAAACAACCGTAGCCCCGATTTTTCGTCTCAGCTAAAAGATAAACGAATTTTGTGTTTACTGTGACGGGGGTCACACACACCAAGAAATTTAATATGTGATAGGCAATAAATTCAATGACAGCAAAATAATTTTATGTTGCATTGTAAATATAATTAATTATGATGTGAACATACCGGTTGGTCCAGACTATATTTATGAGATTTTTAAAAGGAGACGGACCGTTATTTTAAAATTGAAAAAAAAAAATGATTAAATAAATCGATAGTGCTCTATCGATTGGTGATATTTTCAACTTCCGGGAAGAACAGGAATGTTTTTTTAGACCGGAAATTCGCCGAAATTGAGATTTTTAGTGAAGGGTATTCGTTCTTTGCAAAATATCTATACAAGTGTATATGCAGGTTCTGAAGTAAGAGAGACCTTAAAGTTGGATTTAAAATCATGGTTATACGTTTTTTATAGAATATAACAAATTAAAGTTGACAGATGTCCAAGTTGACAGATGTCCATTACGCTAAATGTATTTTTGTTAATCATCCAGTTGCCAAGTGTACCGTGGCTGCTAGAACAAACAATTTTTTCAACATTTTTCCCCATTCGACATTATTGTTCAACAATTTCTTAATTCGGCATTTAGTTTTTCAACAACAAATCGACCCAAACCTTGTAATGTCTCTACTGTGACTACTGCACCACTTAAGCTATTCAATAGATACATACGGAACCCAATTTCATAAAATAATTTCAAAAAATAATATATTGTTTTGCACTTACCCTAATATTAATAGACATAATGAATAATAAAAGCCTACCTCCTAAACTCTCCTGGTGATCTTGCACGTACTAACATTAAGTGATAAGAATTAGAAACTCTATTAGATTTGCTTTACTAAGTTTAATTAATATCTTAATCGATTTCAGTTAGTACACCATCATCAGCAGGCTTTTAACAATCGTACTTGGCAGTCTTTCGATGATGGGAAGACTGACAAAATCTTAAAATATGCAGATATGTTCACAGAGAAATTTATTTTTTCAATGTGAATTTAAAAAAAACAATAATTATGTCTGCTATTCTTTATAATTCGATCATAAGATAACAATAGAATTTATTTGAGGGATAGCTCAGTTGTCTGGTACATTACTATTCCAGTCTAATATCGCCTTACCTAGATTTTTTAAAAAAATATTTCTAAACGATAACAAAATAACAAAACTTCATGTTTAGTTAGCTTAAAAAATAGTGGCAGGTTAAACAAATTTTGGATTTTTCTACACTAACCCACGTGTGTGTTTATAGAACATCCCTTTGATATGTTTTAATTACAGTCTAACATGACCTTACTTAGATTTTAATAAAATATTTCTAAAACGATAACAGAATTACAAAATTTCATGCTTAGTTTGTTGATTAGTTTCAAAAAGAATATCAGCCTAAGCAATTTGTGGGCTCCACTGCACTGGGCCATGTATGAGCCCATAGTCATCCCCTTTGGTATGTTTCGATTCCGTTCTAATATGATCTTACTTAAATTAAAAAAAAAAAATTAGGTTATAGCTATACTCACTTTTATAGCCCCAATAATCCAAATAGCTATACTGGGTCATTATTGTAGCGCTACTAATCAGAAGAATAGTTAAATAATATTAAATTCATGATTTGTAAACAAAACGATCGATTTTCATATGCAAACTTCGTTATTATTTAATTTAAACAATTAATTATATTAATGTACACATATTAAATGTGATATTCAGCTCTTTCTCTTCGAATGTGGACCCAAAATTTCATTATTTTACACACTATTATTAGGTTATATATATAAATATATATATAATATATATATACAAATTGTATATAAAATATGATTGTTTTTTTTCTAAATTCATTTATCAATTTATAGGAAGGTGATGCAATTGAACTATGTACCGTTAGTGACATAAGAGCAGGAGGGTTACCGTTGGTAAGTTAATATTTATTTTTTGATTTTATTTTCATACAAATAAATAAATAAATAAATATTATTTTATTATAAATATAAATAAAATTTATATAAATTCATACTAAAATATTTAATAATAAAAACTTCTCCTTGAAATATATTTATTCTCTTTTTAATATCCTTCTGGAAATATATATGTATATACTATAGACATATAATATTCATCAACAATTTCACATTTTTTTAAGTATGTATTTAAGAACAAAAAAAAAAAAAAGGAAAAAATAAAAAAGATTTTGTTTTAAATATCCGTCAATATTTTTATTTCGGAGAAAAAACGGTGAAGCAATTTTTTGTTCGTTCTCTTCTTCGTCTCTCTCTTTTTCTCTCTCGTACTCTTATTTTTTTCATTTTATCTATTTTAACTTATAATCTTTGTATGTGTACAGAGTGGTTCGGGACAATAATTATAGTTTTAGTTAACTAAATTTATAACTTGTGACTGAAGAGGTTGTAGCAAATAAAAAAATGAAGGAGGAGAGAGTATCCAACGGACTCCAATGTTAGTAAAATTTTTGTTCTACTACTATTTTTTATATTCTATTTCCATCATATTATTTTATTATTTGCTTTTATTTGTTTATTATTTCTTTCCTGTCCATCTTATTTTTTATCTACTAAATAGCTTGAATTCTGTGAAAGCAGTTTACATTTTTATACCATTGTTTTGGCTTCAAATAAGACGAAAAGAAAATGCAGGGGTCTAAAAGATTATTTTACTGTCAAAATAAATTAGTTTGATTACTTTTTTATAAAATCATAACGAAGTAAGATGAAATAAAAGTTGTTATGTGTGGCTCAAACTACAAACTGCTAACTTATTATCATCAGACACTATTGTTTTAGACTAAAATGTAAGACTAAAATGTAATTAAATTTTTATTTTAACAAAATATCGCTTATTAAAAAAATTATGATATTAACATACGTGACATAACAACTTGAATACAGCTACACTGTTACATCAGTGGGTTTTTGTCCTATAAACGTTTTTGCTATAACTACTGTGAGTTGTATATTGAGTATATTTTTTTAGCTAATGCCACGAATATAAATATTTTTATATTGCATGTTTAACCAGAAGCATAAAGTATCAGAACAATGATAGGGATAATTACTAGAGATCATTGTCTCATTGGCAAACATATGACAGAAGGCTTGGACTCACCTCAAATGAGTTTTATAAAATTTTCTATCTAAAATTTTCATTGTATCTGCCCTGGTCATTATCACCAAAGTAAAATCAATTTAGGAGCATTCTTTCTTAACCTTGAAGTGACTCTGGGCCCTTGGGTAACCTTGAAAGTCAATTTGAAAAAAAAATGTAATGTATTAGAATTTTAGAGGTTCCGTGTGAAATAAAATGAGCAAATATATGACTGCTTTTAAAAAAAAGTAAAAACTAGTTTAGTCAGTAGGTTTATGCGAGAAAAATGCTAGTACCATCACAATGAGCCTCATGGGTTTAAATGTGTCAATAAATTTTCCGACCGATATTACTTACCTATCTATCTATCATATTTAACTACCTTTCGTCACAAATAAATTTTTGAAGAGGTAGATTTCCTTCTACACTTTGTGTTGATATGTGTCCAGTACACTAAAGCAAAAAATCATCTTCTGATTCCGAAAATTTTATTATTTTATATTTTTTTAATATGTTCATTTGGATTTGGATCTAGCTTTTTTATTATTATATTAAAACTGGTCTTATGGACCAAATAATAAGTTTACACTACTGACAATATAAAACAGTGTATAATCAAATATAATAACTAGACCTATAAAAAAAATAACTGGATATCTCTGAACTGGATATTAACTTATCTTATGGATCAACTATGTATAATTTTACATTATCTTTTATTTTTAAGTGTATGTAAAATAAATTATATTTTATTTTATTAAAGGATATTTTTTAGGATTTACTTTAATAAACAATATGACATGTCCATCAAACATTGGTGATGAAGAAAAAATTTGTTTATACCCGGTTATATAAATGAGGTGCACATATTTTGAAAATTAAAACCTAGTGGTCAAAATAAAAACTAAAAATATTGACAGCGTAATTTGAAGCGCAAAATTATTCATTACCATTTTGCTACAACAACAAATTACATGAAACAATGTAAAAATTTTACACAGTGTATACTAACAGCGTAAAAGTGGTAAAACCTTAAAAAAGATAACATGTTTTTATTTACAAATTACAAAGTTATTGAAAAAAATTACAAAATTTATATTTGAAAACGTAAATAATTACAAAATTACTGACAAAAAAATCATCTCACATATAAATTTATTGAAAGTCATCAATTGAGTTGTATTTTTCAGTCGAATTGTGTCAGTTGTAATAATAATTAGTGTTGTTATGCTATAATAATTATAAATAGTTATGTATTAATAATAATTAGTGTTGCCCATGTTTATACGAGGCAGAAATCTACAACGGATTAGCCGCAGAAATCTACCTTCATGCTCATATGTAAAAAAAAAAACTGTTAGATTTCTGCCATTGTTGCTGTCAGATTTGTGAAATATCAAGATGGCCGAAATTGAAATTTGCAAATAAATAAATAAATAAATTTTTATTATTATTCTAATATCAATCCAACAATATTATTTGTATAATTTATTTTTTTTTCATTTTATTAATATTCGATCTGAAAATTACGTTGTCAATAAAAATTTGCTTGACATTAATGGAGAAAATTTGAGATATGACATGTCTATACCAGGCAAAAATAAATTTATAAAAAGAGACTATTGGTGGTTGGAAAATACGTATAATTAGCACTAAATATTACAAATGCATGTTTTTTTTCTCGTTTTAGCTATAGGTTTAAGCAATTTTAGTTAGGTTTAGTTGGGTTAAGTTTTATCTTAAATAATACAAGAATATATTGGTTTTTACATCCCAGGGTTCTTCCAATTGATTTATATAAGAAATTAAGTAAATTAAAACTAAATAATAAGAATAATAATAAGAACAATTATATAACATAAATTAACATAAAAAGCAAACTATTACTTTACATGTTAATAATAATATCACAAAAGCTATTTTTTGGAAACTTTATCTAGGCTAAGTAATTATAAGATTGTACAATGGGTAAAATAAAGATTATAAAAAATTAAAATTAAAATTTGCTTGCACGTTGTGTATTAAAAATAATAAAAATATTTTGACACTGACAAAATTAATAAAAAAAAAAAAATATTACATGGCAAAAAATGCAAACGTCAAAAATCTACCAGAAATTTTAAATTTTAACCAAAATAACCCCTCATCCATTAATTTTGTAAAATTTCTACCACTTTTCTACCTGTACAGAAAACATATTCGACAGAAAAATGTATACATATAATAAGCACGATAATCTCACTTCTAATAACCACCCAAAGCTGTAACAAATCATTTCTAAATCACTCTGTATATGTCATATAAGTATAAATATATAAAATATCCTCCTGGCAAAAAATAAATAAAAAAAAAAAAGTGTCCAAAACATAAAAACAAAAAATGAAAATTTTTTTTTAATTTTATCTCAGAAATTCAATTTATTTTTAGGAAACACAATCTCAATACCTTTAGGTAATTTTCATTTTAATAGAACTGAGACAAAAACAAAAAATAAATTGTGAAATCATTAAAAAAGGACACTATCAAATCTATTTGTTATTTTCATCAGGAAAATTCTTTGGTTTCAGAAACAATAAATAATTGTTGAAAATTTTTTTTTGATTTAAACGTTCTTCCGTGTTACATTTTCTTTTTAAGTTTTATCTTGTTATTATTGTGAATGATTTTTTTTTTTTTTTTTTTAAGAAACCTTATATTGACATTATATGAAAAACAAGAGCAAAACAATGGCTATATATAGGAAAAATCAAAATAAGGATAACAAAAAAAAAAAAAAAAAAAAAACGTAATACAAAGAAAATAAAATTTTATCAATTATTTTCATTGTTTCACTGATGGTTGTTGTAATTTTTCTTTTCATCCTAACCTATATATATTTACTTTTTTTTTTTTTTAAATTTGTATTTATCAGAATCTTTTTATTATGATGATTTTTTTGATTCTTGTATTATTGTTTTATTTTTTTATTTTTCTAATTTAAAACTCAATTTCTATATAAATTTGTTCAAATGAAATAAGCTTTACATTTTATTTTTGTTGTTGTTTTTTTTTTTTTTGTATTTCGAAGTTAATACGCAATTTACAAATCGGAAAGAACAATGTAATAAATAAATTAAAAATATATTTTTAAATAGAATGTATATGCAATTTTATAAATAAATACAAAAAATAAAGTGTAAAGAAGAGTAAGAGAAGTGGACAGTGGGAGGGATATTATGTTGCATTTATTTGTATTAATAAACAAATTATGTTTTACAGTATTACATTTTTTTATTTATTCAACCATTATGATGCCTAAAGGTCAATTTTTAACATGCTTAATATTAAAAACAAAAATCTATTTTCTGAATATTCACGTTTTGTGACTTTTTTTCAATGTTTTAAAATAAAATATCACGTGAATGACGTTAATTGGAAATGCAAAAATTTAATTTAGAAAAATAATCGTTATTTTTTAAAATACCAGTTTACAATGCTTGTTAGTAGTTGAATTGACTTTAAAAAATTTTAGTAATTGAATTCAATTTAATTAATTGTTTTTTGATAAAAAATATGTAAAATGACGAGGAAAATTGCTAAAGTGGAGATTAGTCGCTATTTAATTAACATTGTGGTTAACGAGATTGAGCTACTAGTATTAGAAATATTTGGTATTGGTAAGCACTACATATGTATACATTTTTTCAATTCAAATTCAACATTTTTTCTAATAAATTCAACATTTTTTCTAACAAATTGTTTGACAAAATGTTGAATTTGAATGACAAAATGTATACCTGGTGTTCAAGAGCATGCGTATCAGCTTTTTAAGAGGGAAAGGAGTCGTTATTTTAAAATTTAAAAAAAACTTTGTTAACTAATTCGAGGGTGCACTATCGATTGGTGGTATTTTCAACTTCCGCAAAGGACGCAAATCGGTTTTTTAAGACCGAAAATCGCCGAAATTGGCCGAAATTGAAATTTTCAAATGGGAAGGGGTACTTTTTTATGCAAATTTGGATTCTACGTCAAAAAATGAACTTTAACCCAAAACTGAGATAAAAAATATGTTAATATGAGAAAAAAACTTATTTATTAAAATGATTATCATTAATTTTAGTTTACCAAAGGAAAATATTGAGCAATTTTGTTTTATTGTTAGTGACAAGTGACATTCGTTAAATAAAGACGTATATTATTTTGCTCCACGCAATTTTTTTTTTTTTTAATTTCTTTTTTAACATACAAAAAACATTATAAAATATATAAACTGTATAACTATTTTCTGAATTTGTAAATTTTCTAAATTAATTGTAAATTGATAACAAAAACAAAAGAATAAAAATAAACTAAAAATAAAAGTTAGATGGCAATTAATGTTGATTTGAATAAAAATTAAAATTTGGATTGGAATAAAAAAATCTAAACTAAGTTAAAATAAGAATTTAAAATTAAATAAAAATAACGAAATTAAGAAATTCAAAATTAAATTAAACTAAAATAAGAAAATAAAAAAAAGTAAAAAAAATTTTTTAAGAAATAAAATAAAAATGGTTATTCAGTAATGTCAATTTCACACTTAAGTTAATTAAACATTATTTAATAAATTTTATTTCAATAAAAATAAATTTTATTTCAATAAAAATAATAAAATCAAAATTTATTTAAACATCATTATTTAATAAAACAATAATAAAATAAAATATAAATTCAACATACATATATATTTCGTTAAATAGATAATACTAAATAAATAACCTAAAAAATATAATAATATCAAATAATTGAATAAAAAAAAAAAAAAAAAATTTACATATGAAATATCAAGACATTAGAATGGAATAATTTAACATATTCCAATATTATAAATAATAAATAATTAATACTATAGATTTTTACAATTTCTCAAAATTATAAACTTAAATAATAAAAAACTAAACTTTTAAAATAATAAAAACTCTTAAATGAATGAAAACATGTGAATTGTTTTTTTATATACAGGCATACATCCATATATGTATTTTTCTTTTTCTATCAAACAGTGCTTTTATTTTCGAACAGTTTTTACAATTCTTAAAAAATTAAACTTAAATAAACTTAACTTAAATAAATTTAACTTAACTTAAATGATAAATAACTCAACATTGATTAAAATAATATAAATTATATCGTCACTTAATTTTATAACTTCTTCAATGCTACTGTTTACATAACCTGGAGTGGCATTCTGTATTGTGATAAACGATAGTCACCCTTGTGACAGTCAAAGATGACACTAAAATTTTTTGATATTCCGTATTGCGATCATTTGAATAATTTAACAAAACGGCAGCATTTTAAAAAATACAATTCGAAAATGGCAGCACAAGTGATTTATTAAATGTCAAAGTGTCAAAACAATAGAAAACAAAACTAAAGTTATAAATTTTATTAGTGCAACAAGTGTAATTATAAAGTAAAATTATAAAAATAAAAAAAATTCTTAAAAAAAATAACTTAAAAGTAAATTTCATAAAATAAATTTTCAAATACTAAAAAAAAACTTAAAGTGAAATTCATTACAACTAATTTAAGAAAATGAAAAAAAAAATTGTGTTCAAATTTAATTAAAATTCATTTGCAAACTTATAAGTAATTAATATAAATATCTATACATGTAATTGAAAACCAAAATGAAATTCAAACTTATTAAAAAAAAATATTAACACATAATCACAGCATTTTTATTCAGTTCCATTCTTTTTAAATCATTTGCAATTTTAGCGACTTCTACATTTTGAACTGAAAATCCTATCAATAAACTTATTTCTTATTCGTAAACTTAAAAACTAATAATTTTAATACACAAATTAAAATTATTACAACTTAAACAAACCCTGAAACATAAAAAACTTAACATAAATCTTAAAAAACCAAAACATAGAAAATCTAAAAGGCTTAATCTTAAAATTTTTATTTATTTTTATCATGAGTGACACCAAATTAGCTGTCACCCTAAAATCACAAAAAAAAAAGCGGCTATCACTGTGACAATCACCATATGGAATACCAATTATAGATATGCGACAGTCGCAGCGTGATTATCACAATACAGAATTCCACCCCTGATTGTCAACAAATTTGACATAATAATTAATATTATTAATTACAAACTCAACGAAGACAAAGTGTGATCGTGTTAAAAATAATTTAAGTAGTAGAGTAGACGACAGTAACGATGGAGGCACAAAAAAAAATCCAAAAGAAGATCTATAATTTCAGTTTAATTTTTCAATTTTGGATTTTAAATCATACATAAATAAATTTTTTCAACAGTTATTCATGTTGATCTTTATATACGTGCACTCGTGTGTGTTTCTAAATAAGAACAACCATAGCAAAAAAAGTGAAAGATTGATAAGAATAGCCAGATTGTTGCCAGATTGTTTTAATTTAAATCAGCGTTGCCAGATTGTTTTAATTTAAAACTTTAATTAATTAATTAAAAATTTTAAGATAAATAATAAAAATAGTAACAACAACAAATAAAATTAAAATTAATAATTTAAAATTGAAAATTTAATATTACAAATTTTAATAATTTTAATAATTATAATTTAATAATAGATTAAGATTATGGGTTATTAAAAAATATTCAGTTTTTGATGCATCCCTAAAACTAATTGCTAAATTACTACCTCTTATACATTAACATATAACTGATCTACTTGATATTAAAATATATTAAACTATTATCTTCAATTCACTAAATAAAATGGATAAACAAATGAAGCTTCGCTCGATATCATCCGCAGTTAAATCAAGCTCTCCATCATTTGCAATTTTGCAAATATGTTGAAAATATCATCAATCGATAGAGCACCCTCGATTAAGTTAATAAAATTTTTTTAAATTCTAAAATAACGGCTCCTACTCCTCTTTAAAACCTGATACGTATGCTCTGGAACACCCGGTATATCAAATAGAGCCGTTTACTTGTTTTTTTACGTTTATATATTTTTAGATATATTCCAATATTTTAATCTCTTCAGTTTTATACAATTTTTTATATTTTTATATAAATTTTTTTTTTTTTTTTTTTTTTTAACTAATCCTTTCAGCGTTTAACAGAATGTGTTGTTGTGTTGTGGCTGCCGTCTCTCGATAAGTTTTTCACCAATAATGTTTATTTATTTTATTCATTTATTATTTTATTTAGTTTATATAAAACTATTCATAATTACAATAATATTCATACATTAATAAATAATTAAATAAAATTTTCTTACTTAATTTAATTAATATGGAGTTAATCTAATTTAATTCATTTAAAAATTATCATTTACATGAATTTTAATTTGGTTTTTAAACCTACTCAAACGATTTTCCATTTTTAACTCTGTAGGAAGATTATTATATAATTGCAAACCTTTGTACATGATCATATTTTTTGTCTTTTCATTTCTATAAAAATCTAGTCTAAAGTTAGCATTATTTCTTAAATTATATTCATGTGTGTCTCTATTATATATACAACTTTATTACATAAATAATTTGAGTAAAGCCCATTTTTTTTTTAAATACAATTATCAAAACACTAGTAAGTCAGCCAGTTTAAAAACGGGTCCCGACAAAAAGGAACCGAACTTTTTTTCGAACATAACCACTCAGTAGCCCCAAAAAGTTCTAGAAACACTTTTTTGTTATAATTTAAAACAAATTAATAATTTATTTATTCAACTTAACACTATAAATTAGCAATTACGTCGTGCACGATCGTTTCGATCTTCTTCCATACTATCTTCTTCCGTACTATGAATTTGATTTTTCACTAAAGATGAACAGAACTTTAGAAATGAAAAATAAGTACAGAACAATTGTTGATTCGAACATTTTTCTTTTCTTTTCACAATTTAATTGAAAGGAAATAATTTAAAAATTTAAAAATCAAAAAATCATATAAAAATAATTGAAAGGAAAAATATTTTTTTTTTAGTAAAAATAAAAAATGTCAAAAAGCGTCGTTTACAAGCATACAACTCTGGTCTTTTATATAAATAATTCATTTTAATTTGTTGTTTAATATTTAGCCATTTTAACGTGTAACCAACATTGCTTGTGCAGAAGCATAGCGATTCAATCTCAGAACAACTCTCATCTTGTTCTGAAGTCTTTGCAAACTACCCATCATTTCAGAATTACAAATAAATAACATATAGAAGAACAATATTCAAAGTGTGGTTTGATCATTGTATTATGTAAATTGATTGCACATTTAAAAAAATTTACTTTTTTAACGATCTTTTTATTGAAACATAATTAATCTGGCTTTTAAAATTTAATTTACAATCTATTATTACTCCTAAGTACTTTAACTCTTCGATTCTTTCAATGTTTTTATTATCTATTACAATATTATGATTTTCATTTTATCTTCCATTCATAATTAAATATTTAGTTATATATTTAATTTAATTTTATTCATATTTAGCCAAGCCACCTACCTAAACTATTTAAATCAATATTTATTTTATCAACACATTCACTTACACATTCCCCAGCAATATATAACAATGCATCATCCGCAAATTATATCAATTTACAATGTTATCGCTGTCGCTGTCGTTTTGAAGTAAACACAATTAATATGTCGGGACGATATTTTTTTCTTTCTATAAATAGTTTTTTTATTATGTTTTCCCTAACTTCTAATTAATTGTAACGTAAACTGTTGATTTTTAAATAATTTCAGTTTTTTTTTACCTTTTTTTAATTATTTTCTTATAACTATAGACAGCCAACTTAGAACAAAATGCGGACATTAATTAGTAATAATTTTAATCGTCCATTGATTCGCGAAATTTTCAAATTCAAATTTAAATACAACGACAACAACAGCGTCGCACAACATACCTACTGTAATTGTAAAATACAAAATGCATGTTTTAAAATTTTTGTTTGACTTTTTATAGCTATTCTACTTATAGCTGTTCTACTTTTTAATGGTTTTTAATTTTTCTTTTAAACTAACAAAAACAAAATTGTTTTTCACATAAAGAAATTTTTCAAGTAAATTTCCCAAAGGTTGGTGCATGAGAAATTTTGTTCTAAAAAATACCAATTGACAAATACTTTGACCAATTCAATTTGTCATGTTTAAAGGAAAAAAAACAACAACAATTTCTGTATACGTAAAACATATGTGAGTTATAAAAACTAAACAAAATTCTTATTTTGGAAATTTTTTTTCTCGATGATATAAGTTAATTTATTCTCTCTTACGAGAACTAATGAATTTAATTAATTTTTAATTAAGTATATTAATTTTTTAATAACGGTATTTTTTTAATCATTTTTACTTTTGATGTATCGTAACATGGAGTAAATTGTACTGTAATGTACTGTAAATAAATTAGTGGGCTGTAATTATTACCCAACCACCAAAATTGTCATTTTGTTAGTATGTCTTAATAGAGAATGCACATATGTCTATATATTGGGTCTACTATATACTCGTAGAAATATAGTGATATTAAGCCATTTTTTGAAATTTTGTGTTTGATTTGACCCAAGGTTTGAAATCTTGATATTTGATTTTTACTGCACTTACGTTTAGACTTTACATCACTAAACTGATTTTCCTTTACATGTGTGTCTAAATATTTGAATAATTTTATGTTACGCAACACAAAAAATCCAAAACCAAAAAAAAATATTTTATTTAACTTTTCTATGTGTTAGTAAAAAAAATCACGTTTGACAAAAAATAATTTTTGTCGAAAATTCTATTACTCGTGGATCGGTAAAATAACCTTTACAAAATTAGTTGGGTTCGTAAATGGATGTGGAGCTCTTTATTATTTAAATTAAATTAATTTTTTTTTGTTATTTTTTTTAAATTTTAAATGTATTGATCTAGTTAAGGTCACCAATATAGATTAGAATAGATTTAAAAAATTTCGGGAGGGAATTTTTCCCCTATATCACCGCAGCCGCAAATGGGCTTATTGTGATAACCCGTATTTATTAGTTATTGCAACTAGTGTCTGAGTAATTAAGAATACCTGATTTTGTGATAACACTCAGAATATTCTTCAATGGTATGCTGGGTAGCTCTCATTGTTCGCCGAACGCTCTTCCCAAATGGCGGAGTCTGCTGCGAGTGAGTCCTTCGCATTTCACAGAGCAGATGTTCAATAGATTCTTAGTCTATTTCGCATATTCCAATATCAACCAATATAACTACTCTAGATAGCAATTTAATAAAATTTAATAAAAATATATTGGAATTAAGCCACTAGTTTCAAATGTAAAAACTCAATACAATTTAAATTTTACAATATAAAAAAATAGTTAAAACTTAATACAATTCAAATAATAGTGCAGTTTCGATACAATACAAAAAATAAATGGTACAGTGAATAAACAAAAAAAAAAGCTAGGACTCCATATCCCTTTACCAACAAACTAATTTTATAAAAATAATAAAGGGCAGCACATAGGGGCAATTGTATACTTACCTTTGATACAAAAATCAAAGTCTAAACATAGGCTTTGTATTTGTTTTTTGTTGCTATAATTTCAAAACTATACGATGAATATACTTTAACTGCTTTTACGCAGACATTTGGCATACATATATACAATCATTTGTTTTATTTTTTATTAAATATTTAAATATGAAAAATTACATCGATTTTAAAATCCACTTCGTCGTACCATATTTCCAATTTTATTTTAAGTGATGATAACATAATAATTGTAATTAATTTCTAATTAATTTAATAATACAAAAAGTTATCGATCCTATTTATTACAGACTCATTTAAAAATTGCTACCACCTTGAATTAAAATGGATATATCCAGTTTACAATACCCATTTCAATTCAAGGTGATTTCAAGTTTAACATGGTTAATATTTTTATTATACAACCTCTAATACAGCCATTTTCTTTTCAATTGTCATAATTCTTGAAGGTACTAATATTTACAACCGTATAAATATATAATTTTATAATTATCATAACCGTTATATAGTCTTTCGTGTTTGATATCATAATTTAGTCTAAATAAATTTAATTTTATTCACAGTTCTAAATGTCTTTCATATTTTGAGTTAGGTTCCTTTCTCATGCTCTAAAAAACAAAAAAAAAAACCCAAAAAATTTTATATAATTTACTTCCAGTTATTCCTTAACAGCTAATAATACTGACATTAATTTCTAAATTGTAAAATTTAAATTAATATAAATAAATAATAATTGTATAGTTAAATAAAAAAAAAAATGAAATATTTAAGTAAAACATCAACGACGTTAACTCTATACTAAATTTCACTCATATAAATTCATTGATTTTTTGATAAAAATCTTAATTTCCTGTTTTGCCGTACATCCGAATTATGAAATAGAACTACAGAAAATAATTGAGACCTACAATGAATTTTTTTATGCTAATTATGAAAATCATTTATTCAATCTATTTTACATTTTATGGCAATAGTTCCGAAATGTTATGGCGCAATCGATTTTCTTGAATTTAATTATTTTCAACTTAACTGTGATCATCTTTCTAAAATGGAGGTAAACTTTTAACGTATAATAATTTGTATAATAATTTGAAATATACTGTTATAATATTATTATTATAATAATATATTTTCGATAAATGAAAATTTTTGTATTATGTTAAAAATATGTTAAAAATTATAGAAAATTATGTTTTTTAATCTTAAAAACAGTTTCTTTATTTCAAAAGCTAGCCGGTATGATTTAAAGTAATTAACAAAGTGAGTAAATTCACATGTTTTTCTATTTCAAAAACAGTGACAGTTATAGTTACAACATTTAATTTTGCATGTTTATAAAATTTTCAAATTTACATTTTAACCCCTTAATGCCAAATAAATTATTTCACAACTTATAGTCACAATACAAAAATACAGATTTTATCTTTATTTCAAAAACTAGCCGATCTATGATTTAAAATGATAACGAACTGATTTAAATTCACATGATTTTGTGTTTCAAAAACACTGGCACATTTAATTGGGCATGTTTATAAAATTTTCAAATTTACATATTAACCTCTGAATTCCAAATGAACTATTTCACAACTTATAGTAACAATACAAAAATACAGATTTTTTTAAAATGATTTTTAAGACTGTACAAATTTTTATAATATCAATCTCAACACTTTTTTTTATACAATTACAAAATTTATTACAAAATCAAACTCAGAACTATTCGGAACTAGTCCATTTTTTTTTTTATTAAATTTTGATCCATTCATTTTAAATTACAAAAGCCAATGTCCCACCATTAAATCGCAAATCAAAAAAAAAAATATAATATAAAAGCAGAAAATATCCTGTCATATACAAAGTAGATTTTATTCTGTCTGTGTGTACATAATATATATACATATATATACCTACTTATTCCTAGAGTAAAAAAATATTATATTATATATATATATATATTTTTTTTTTTTTGGTTTTTATTATTAAAAATCACGCAAAGCTTTATTGTTTTATATTTTGTTAACAACAGTTATTAAATAAAATTTTAAGTGTTAAGAAGGGTATTTATTATAAAGACGTCTGAAATATATTAATTATTTATGAAAATAAAA
This sequence comes from Argyra leucocephala, assembly GCA_963942445.1. Classification (NCBI taxonomy): domain Eukaryota; kingdom Metazoa; phylum Arthropoda; class Insecta; order Diptera; family Dolichopodidae; genus Argyra; species Argyra leucocephala. Next base: position 115,250,434 of record OZ012681.1, on the reverse strand, counting down.
AACAAAAAAACAAAATATTTCGTTAAAATAAAAATTAATTATTTTTTAAATATTTAATTTAGTTTTCGCATTAAATTATTTAAAAAAAAAAGGATTTAAAATTGTTATTAATAATATATTTCAGATTAAATTTAATATATATATATATATATATATATATTTAATAGAAATATTTTTAAAAATTTGGTTTTTTCTGATAATTATAATAATTGTGATGAGTGTCGCAAAACCTTAATGGCTTAACTCACATTTTATAATTTATTGCAAAAAATATATTTTAAAATGTTTATAAAATGTCAATTTTGAGGATATTTAGTTTGAACAAAAACCTTTTTCAGTCAATTTTCAGAACTTATTTTATTTTCAGTTTTTTGAGTATATTATACTGAACCTGTTGTTACTTGGATCTAGGTTATAAAAAAAATTATGATATTGGATTTAGGTTATAAAAAAATGATAATTTTTGTGGTTTAGATCATTTTGGCATTACATAAAAATAAATATATCGCGACGTAGAAACAATACTAGCACAACTCAAAAAACTTGGTTTTTCAGAATAACGATTTAAATTTTTTTTTTTTTAATTTATTATAAGAAAACTGAAATAATTAATGAAAATATGAGATTTAATGCAGTAAATTAAGTTGGAAAACATATTTTTGTGTTTTGTTTTTTTTTTAATTCAGTATAATTTGGTTGCTTGTCAGATTCAGAAACATAATTTTCTACGTCTAATGGTTTAAAAAATCTCCATTTGACGCTTTATGAATTTCGTCGATATTTTTTCGATGGTGTGATATATAACTAAACATTAACAAAATAATCCAGGTTGGCCCAAATGCCTAAGGCAGCGGTTCTAAATATTAGAGGTTCAGATTAAATACGACCGTGAAATAAATTTTAAATCAAATTAAATTAAATCCAGGTTGTTCAAATTTAGTGTACATGGACCCACTTTTAATTATGCCAACGTTAATCTTAATGACTGAAATTATTATTGACAGTAATACAATAATACGAATTACAAAATAAGCTATAAGTTTAGAAACAATAACGACTTAATTCAAAATGTGCCAAACAATAATGTAAAATAGCGTTTCAAAAATATTATCAATGATAACGGTTTATTTCACAATGTATCACAAAATAATATAAAATATGTAACAAATATTACTCACTTGATAATATAATAACGGTCGAAATCACTGTTGTCACACTGTTGTTGAAACAAAAAACAAATGTGAATTTAACTCAGTACAATAACAAACTTTAGTCATACCTCTGACGGCTTGTCAGATTCAGAAACATCATTTTCTACTTCTAATGGTACAAAAATTTCCATTTTGAGGTTTTTTGTATTGTTCCAATGTTGTTTCGATGAACAAAATAAAAAAGGACATATTGAAATTTTTATTCCTCCTCTTCCGACTTTAAAAATATTAATTGTGTTTTTTTGGTATTCTTTAAACTATCTTGGATAGAAAAGCATTAATTATCCTCAATTTGATCAGAACAGACTGAAACCGGTCAAACCATTTGAGTATAGATTTAATAGAATTAAAATATATCAAATCAAAATGAGACTAACAGACTAGCAGACTAACTTCGGCTTCAATCTAAAAAAAAAAAATGTACAGCAAAATTATTGGTTGGCTAAAAATACCCACGTGTAATGAAAAAAATATTTAAAAAAAATATACAAATAAAATCAAAATCAAAATAAAAAAAAAAATTATTACAACATTTTTCATCATCACATCTTGAAATTTTTCTCAGTTTTGTGATGACAATATTCAGCATTCATACCATTTTTCGGAGGTCTTTCTGATAGATATTTAATATTAATTTGGCCATCTATTATTACCTTCGCCAGTTTTTCTTCTGCCATTCTATTTACATTGTGTCATCAGCTTATTAGTCGATGTCAACAGACAATATCTTAAATGTCATGTCACATTGATTTGAATGTTACATTTCTTATCTCTTAACGTGTATCTACGAAGTATCTACAAAGTAAATCGCAAATAATTTGTTATTTTAATTTGACAGCTGCAAAGTAACAAAATTACATAAATTTATCATCATCATCATCATCTGTTGGTTCTACAGCTCGGGGTGAGCCTTAACCTCGTCCAAAACTTTCCTCCATTCTGCTCTATCTTGTGCAACTGTCCTCCATCCGTTGGCTCCAATCTTTCGACAGTTGCCCTCAACTTCGTCCAGCCATCGTGATCTTGGTCTACCTCTTGCTCTTGTATTGTACGGTACTGTGTCTAATATTCTTTTTGGCATCCTTTGATCATTCATCCTCACCACATGACCTGCCCATCTTAGTCTTTGTGTCTTAATAAATTTAACAATATTGTGTGCTTCAATTAGTCATTCTAAATTTATAACTCCTCTATAATATTTCCGGTCCGGTATATGTCTTTCAATAGATGTCTTTCAAAACGAAGTTGAATGTTGGGAAGAATTTGGACCTAATATCATCAATTTAGGATAAATTGAAATATTTATAGGTTTTTCCGAATATTATTTCGATGGAAAATTACCAATATTAACCCTTTCCTGCCGGTTTTCGACTTTATCCTGCTGTCTAAAACGAATAATATTTTAAGATCAGATTAATGTGGGGCTAGATAAAAATTAAGTTTGGTCTTTATAACCCTTGTTGGTTCCGATTTATCCAATAAATTATTATCCGATTTATCCAATAAATTATTATCCGATTTATCCAATAAATTTATCCAATCCGAATTATCCGACTGTCCAATAAATAGGCCAACCGGCAAATATAGGTCTAAAATCCAATATTTATAGTACTTACTGCAGCTCTAATGTGTAAGCAAATAAATTTTGGTATATTTTGAACATAATTTTAAGTATAGCTATTCATCTTTTAACACATTTTATACACATTTTATTTTTTATGCAACTCTACAATTTTTAACTGGCTTTAAATGTCATTTATAAATTGAAAAGTTAGTGTTGCTATATTCAGTAAATATTCCTTTGTCTTTTTAACTTCAAATTAAGGTGCTTTTGACTGAGTTAAATTAATTTTAATGGAAATTATACGTACTTTTATGATATCTTGTTTGCTGTCGATATCCAAAATATCGAAATTTTTAGTCAAAATTACCGATATCCATGTAGCAAATACTACACATCAATCTAAAATCGTCTCAAATGTAATTTAATCTTACATTTTGTAAAAAAAAAAACAACAACAAATATTATAACAAACAACTCTTACGAATGACATAATTAGAATGTTTTGATTAAATGAGACGGCATAATTTCTATACATTCACAAAAAAAAAAAAACAATAACAAAAAAATTATGTTTTATTATTTTAAATAAAATCAATAAATTATTTAAATAATCATATTTTTATTCCCCATTTTTTTTAACGATGCTTTATTTCTATTTATCTTCTTCTCTTTCTTTCTCACTTTCTTTTGTTTAAAATTCAGGTCAGAGAAAATCAAAAAAAAATAAAATCATTTTAAATAAGGATATTTTGTTAATATATATATATATATATTTATATACACATCAAAAATCAACTAGCCGTATAAAATTTAAGATATAAATTATACATATACACACATACATACATTTTCACACTATTCATAAGATCCTTTATTTTGGAAAATATTCCAAAACTATTGTATAGAATTTTAAGAATTTTCATTTTTTATTATATTATATAAAAGGTATATTCCTTTTCATAAAAAATAGTGTGAAGTTAACAAAACAAAAAAAAAAAAAAAATGATTTTAATGATGGTCAGATTTTCAATATTGTTGTCTCACTTTCAAATTTCAATTTAAGGATTCTTTTATTTATTATTATCTTATTTCTAGTGTATATACAAAGTGTTCCAGGATAATAAAGTATAACTATATTATATATTGTTAAAATTTATTCAAGTATTTATATATAATCGCAAATAATTCATGAAGTCCTTCTTAAAGGATAATCACTGGTGAATAGTGGTTCATTGTGATCTATATACATAAATGATTATACAGCGGGATTTTCTGATTTTGATTTTTGATTTTGATACTAATTTTCTGTCAGATTAATGCTTAGAGCAAGTATATTGAACTTAGCAGGAGCTTCGTTATGGTGTACTGATGGCTCAAAAATCGGCGAGCAAGCTGGTGCCAGCGTATTTGGATCACAATTTAAGTTTATCGCGTCTCTTGAGACATATCCCACTGTTTTTCAACCTTTCCCACTGTTGATGTTTTTTTTTTTAATTTTTTTTTATGTATAAAACTTATAATAAATTGTATTAAATACTCAACAAGAGCTCTAACAGCTCTTATGACATCATAAATAAATAAATAAATAAAAATAAATAAATAAAACCAATGCCATCGATGTTGGCTTTACAATACAGTAGAATAGGGTATAAATGTACCAACATATACATAACTCCAGATAGTCAAGCTACTTTAAAAGCTCTAATCTTCTTCTATTTCCAATTTTTAATTCAAATAGCTGTTACAAAAACTTTATAAAGTGCTCCTGGACATGAAAGAATACTAGGTAATGAAAAAGCAATTCTTAGGACCCAAGCTAAGTTTTACTCGTTCAAATACTTACCTACAAAAAATTATTTGCAAGTGGCAAACTAGGGAAACCTAAAACATATGGGTAAATTGCCTAGGGCAGTGTAAAGCCTTTTTAAACTCAGTATTAACCGATTACATCAGGTAATCAAGAAGACTATATCCAATTTCAGAACACTGATATAACTTATCACAGGTCATGGTTCATTTAACAAACATATGTTAAAGATTGGTAGATCGAATACAGACAGTTACGGATACTGCTTAGAAGAACAATAATCCACCACTCATATTCTATTTGTTTGTGGTGCCATAGCATGCAACAGACATAAATATTTCCAGGAATATACAAGTCGCTTAATTCTGAAATTAACATCAAAGCAATAAATAATAGCGTTCATTAAGGGCATAGCCAAGAACAATTCTAAAACAGCAAACGGAGAAGCACAATAGGTTTTAAGAAGTCGTATTAACATAGAACTCCCCATCAAAAAATATAAAAACACATCGGACGTCTATTAGTATAAGAAAGGTTGTTACAATTGGTTATTAGTATTAACGTTACCGTTAATGAAAAAAAATTAGTAAATAAACTGAATCAGTCTTTTAAGTTAGAGAAGTAAAAATCATAACCAGATGTATTTGTTAGTAATTATACAAATAAATCAAAATACTCTAACAAACTGTTTAGCTCAGGAGTAACAAAACTAAAAAATAAAATTTGTTAGTTAGTTTTAGTCATATGTACATTATTTTGCAATCTTACTAAGACACTTAGTTAGCGATCAGCATAGCTAGAATTAATTCAATTAAATTTACTTCACGAAACAATCTAATGATTATAACGAGCCATATTCAATAGAGTGGACGCAATGTGCAAGAATTTAACAGCTCTGAGATTATTCCTATTAGTTGTTATAAATAATTTGAAATTTCAGAGACTAACGTGTTACCGGAAATGATTTGGAGATATCTGGGATTACACGACGAACAGACAATTACTGTAAGTCAATAATTTTAAGCCGTTGAAAATAATGTGAAAGTTGCAATGGATCTTACCATACAAATTATTTGAACCGAAACGTAAACATTTACACTGGACATCAGATTCTATCCGATTAATGTCAGTCAAGTAATGAAGTGACAAATTAGATTAATGATATTAGATTTAAAAATTTAGACACCTAAATGAATATACTAGGATATCGATAGTATTAAATCAGACAAAATCGTCTTAAATGACAGTATTTTTTTACTTTTAATATTTTCAAGGGTATCAAGTGAACATTTTGACTGCTTTTACACAGAGATTTGACACATACAATCGTTTTTCTTATATATCAACTAATTTGCATGCGAAAAAGTACATCTATTGTAGTTGTAAAGTAACCCGAGAAATAAAATATATTTAAATTTAATTATTCAATTGAATTAAATGAATTATCATTGGATTATTATACTTTCAAGAAGCTGTAATTATTAGTTCCTGTTTCACAATATTGTTAATTTTTTTATATGTAGGGATTACCAAGCCAACACACTTGAAATATAAAAATTAATTGTCAAATTCGAACTTTTATTAAAGCGATTGAGATTCCAAAAGTGAGATTTGTATATCGGACTATGTTTCTTAAGCCGATTTTAGTAAATCGATATAGCTTCCAATATTGTTGCCGATAATGTTTATTATAGTATGTAATACAATAGAAGTGCGACTTATATATTGGACTATATTAACGCTGGGATTTGTTAATAATAATTAATAACTGTCAAGAAGTCTTCTGATGATGGTATGTAGTAACCGAAATCGATTAAAATATTTGACGAAATTTGTGAAACATATACCTAGAGTTTTAATATTTATTTAATATTCTCTGAAACTTGCCAAATTTAATAAAATTTGCGCTCATGTGGTTGAGAGGACAAAATATGTTTGAAAACTTAACAGACATATTAATTGTTTCTATGTTCACAGCTACTGGTCTACTCGGACAATACGTAATCATATCCAGTTCATACTTTCAATATTAGTTTGGTATATTGTAATGAATTTTTATATTTAGTATAAAAAATAAAAAAAAAATAAAAAAATGAAACGAAACAAAACAAAAAATATATTGAGAAAGTATCATAGCGGTTGCGTAAATTAAAGTAATTAACAATGTTTGTTAATCATTATATTTAATTTGTAAATTAAAAAAAGTACAGTACAAATATTTGAACCATTTCAAAACCAATTTTCATTATTATTCTTTTAAATGATTGATATTTAAAAGGAGACGTAGCGAATTCAAATATTTTTCCAATTATAAATTTTAATATAAAATATTCACCAAATGTATATTTTTTGAACATACAAACTTTTTAATTTATCGAACTGCCGCAACCACACCCCCGATTTCAATTTCAAATTTTTTGTTTGTAAATAAATTATTATCACATATAAGGTTGTTGTTTAAGATAAATCAATAGATATAGTTTTCCACATTTAAATTAGTCTATACCACAAAAATTCTACAGAAAAAGCTATTGTGATTGTGTATTCCCAATCTCTGTGTAAAAGCAGTTAGGGTGTTCATCCCATAGACTTGGAATTATATACAAAAAAAAACAAAAAACAACTAGAGTGTCCACGATAAATTGAAATGATAGAAAACAATTCATACTAGTGCTCAATAAACCTATATTGGGAGGCGCACAAAATCTCCAAAAACGAAATTCCAGTAAGTCAAAATCCTTAAAGACAAAATCTATCGTCACCGACAAACTGCATTATCCTTTGGGGATTTTATCCCTGAAATTTATTACTTTAAGGATTTTGTCTCGAGCATTTTGGCATTGGGATTTTATCTTAAACATTACCAACCCAACCTAAATTTATTTAAATAAAATACACATATTAAATGGCCTAGGACACAATTTTAAGTTCCTAAAAATAATTGAAAGTTTAATAGCAACATTAATAATATAATATTTGTGTGTCCTTGTGATCTCTTCGACGACGACAATCTTTTGCATTCAAGTGGTATATAAGAACATCCTGTATATAAATTTTTAATATTATTATTATTTTTTTTTCTTGTGAAGCATTTGAAGGAGTTTCTTTGTTGTTAAAGTTCAATTTATTTATAATGGTCGAAAAATTTTCAAAACATTATTGTTACAAAAAAAAAAAAAAAAAAAAAAAACAAATAAATAAACTAAAAAAAGGAAAATATTTAATAAATTTAATATTTAATATAAAATTTTTAAGAGAATTTTTTTAAACATAAAAAATCTTTAGGTTTTTTTTTATAGCTTTTATAATGCTGCTCACTCTCTATATATTTTTTTTTTTTTATTATTTTTCTTTACATGATATGAACATTTTATTAAATGATAGAGAATTTATAGATGCTGAAATCAAAAAAGTTTTATTAGAGAATGTTATAAAAAGCAAAAACAAAAAAAGATGTCATTTTATTAAAAAACTAATTATGGGGAATAATAATAATTCTTCAACTTTTCTTCTTTTAACTTATGTGCGGGGGGGGGGGGGTAAATTTTATTCAATGGAAGAAATTTTTGTTAACGATATTTATTATGAAAATCTAGTTTAAAGTTTTATATTGTAAAAATCTTATAGATTAAAAAGAAGAATTTGAAGAAAATTAAGTTTTTATAAAACTTTGAAGCATGTGGATACAATTATTATATAATATAATCTTCAAAATATTTGACTTAACTGTTAAATCTTTAAAATAAATTTAAAAATATTTTTGAGTTGTCAGAACTACGCTTTTAAGTGTATCAACCTAGTTTTAAAACAGTTAAAAAATTTGTTGTAAACATTTTTTTTTACATTCGATCTTGGTAATATTCACAAAATTCATCGTTATTCTTTTTCTTCTTTCAGAGCTCTAATTTAATTCGTTTTTTAGCTAAAAAAGAGATATTGATGCTTTTAAATTTTAATTCGAAATATCAATTATTGCGCAGTATATATAGAAGCATTTCAAGACCTATCACAATCGGTTAAGATGGGTCTGAAGGGATATAAAAGTATAATATTTAGGATTCTATTAACTTTTCAAAATATTTGTGGTGAGAATTCGATTGAAAATTTAGAAAATTAAAAAAAAACTGTAATTATGGATGTTATTTGAAAATTTCTACAATAACACTATGTTCGCATTTACCGAGTTAACTATGATTGAGTCCCTAACTATAGTATAAACATAATTCAAGTGTGATTTGTTTTTTTTTTTTTTGCATATAAAACTAAGGGAGTCACACGAAATCCCCAAAATCAAAATCCCCAATATGGGTACAATAAATAAGTAGCGGGAGTTTGGGGCAGCAGTTCCTTTAAAATGAAATAAGTCTTTTTTTATATTTTTTATTAAAACTGTGCCGTATGCGTTTACATGCCGTCGGCAAAAACAGGGTTCCAATAAATGAGTACCGGGGGTTTGTAAAAATAAAATTGGGCATGTTTGAAAATTTGATTTTGTGTTTGAGGATTGTTTTTCGGGGGTTTTGATTTGTGGATTTTGATTTTGGGGATTTAGGCCCCAACCGTAAAACTAATCATACTTGTAACTATAGTTAAAAATAAATCACACTTAAATTATGTTAAATTCACGTGTTCACAACCCTGCTTTTATGTTATATCGTAGTTTTTATCGTAATTTTTTATTTTTGTGCAACCTGACAATGATATTTTTGAAATTTCAAACAAGTCGAAATTTAAACAAAATTAAAATATACTTAGACTAAAATATTCAACAAGATATATTTCAGACAATTAATAGTAAAAATAATTACTTGTAAAAATAATAAATTAATATTTATTATTTGTTAATAAATTTGTGTAATTAAAAAAAACACAATAATCACCAAAAACTAAAATATACGAAGGAAATATACATACATATATTTGCCTAACTAAAAACAAGACATAAACCAAAAATTATTAAACAAAAGGATTTATATATATATATTATTCTGCATTTATCTAGATGTTTGTAAGTTCGACGGAACGCTCCAACACATACACAAATTGCATATGTATACAAATGCATATATATACAAATTGGTTTGGTGCTTTTTTAACCCCTGTCTACCATGCTGAATCTTTGCAGGAAAAATTGATTGCATGAACTATATTTTTTTAATTTAGTGTTAGTGTTCTTCGCAAATAATAAGGAAAAATAAAAAATAATAATAATAATATAAATAAAACAAACAATTTTTTTGATTTATAATAATAAGGACTAATAGAAATTTAATCAATAGTTTAATATGGTATAATAACCAAAAGGCACACAGCATTTAACACAAAAAAAAAACATAATTCACTCAAAGGTTATTCTTATTACTTAAAATTATACACAATAATACACATGTGTATCAGCATATTTGTATTGTATAATATTATACATTATACTACTTTATTGCTTCTACCTTTTATTTTAGTCATTATTGTGTGCGTAACTCACTTCGCTCAAAAAAAATTATTTTTGTTTTTTTTTTATTATTTGTTGTATCCAAAAATATTATTTTATTTTTAGTGTTAAGTGTTCGCTGTTCACTTCACTGTTCAGGTTCACTGTTCAATCAATAGAACTTGATAGAAGTAGAGTAGGATAATAAACTCTACTTCTACGTCGGATAATAAAACATTGCTTTTTTTAAATTGAAAATTATTGATGAAAATGTTTTTGTATTTTTTGTAAATTTTACCAATTTAGATACAAAATTTTGAATATTTTTTTAAAAATAACACAGTACCATAATAACAGTTTATTCATATAGCAAAATAAGATCCCTATACAGGATACAAAAGACAAAATTTATATGAAAATAAGATCCCATTTTTAAATTTCGCTCTCCCGGAGGCCTCAATAACGCTAATACGGTATAATTTATACTAAATGGAACCCAACTAACGAATTATAACTAAATGGAATTGAGTACGAGTATACCATACAAAAATACAAACATTTTATACAAATTTGTTGGTATGGTACTTCTTTTTCTGTTATATAAAAAAAAAGATTAGTGTTAGGCCAATATAGTTTTCTTAAATAGAAAATTAGTAAAATCTTTGTGTATGAATAAAATAAAAGGAATCAAAATCAATCTTAATAAAAATAACAATGTTTTTTAAATTTAAACTTTCTTTTACTTTATTACCGTATTCTATTATTACACAGAAAAGTATTGTTGTTAAATTATTTGAAAAAAAAACAATAATTATTCATGTTTCTGAAATATTGAAAATGTAGCAGTAGCTTGTAATATATGAATATATGAAATTTTCAAAAAGTACTAACACTAGCAATCAAAATAATTTCCATTAAAAAGAGAGAAAATATATTGAACGAATATATTCATCTATTAATAATATACATGTGTATCAGCATATTTGAATTGTATAATATTATACATTATACTATTTATACCTGCTTATACCTTTTATTTTTGTCATTATTGTGTGCGTAACTAACTTCACTCAAAAAAAATTATTTTTTTAAGGAAGGGTGTGGTTTAGTAGGTAAGAATCCTACATACAGTGTCAAGCAACGCCCTCATTGTATCTTTCTGAAGATCCCCACCAGCCTACGAAAAATAAAAAAAAAAATAAATTGATAAATAAAAATTGGCAAAGTTTTGCCTACAAAAAAAATATTTCTTTTATGTGTCTTAGAAAATTAAAAAGTGATATAAACATAAGTACTGTAATTTCGGAATAAAGAATCTAATGAAAGAAAAAAAGAAACTAGGATTTATTTTGCTTCCGTCATTTATGACGGGTTACAAAGCTAGTAATAATATATGCTTTCTGTTACGTTGTCTGCGCTGCAACTGTAAAAAAAGCAACTGTCGGCTTGAAATCAATTGACGATCGTCATGCTTTCGATTATGTAATATGGCAGTAAAATTTAAGAATACAAAGCAGCAACAAATCTTCTTGATCGTTACTGTTCTGTGTTAGTGCGTTGTGAGAAATGTCAAAAAACATAAAAATATGTCATCTTTACAAAAACTTAATTAAAAAACAAAAATTAAATAAAAAACAAAAATACACACAAAATAAATCTCAATTCACAAATCAAAAATTTATGTTCGATAATATCGTAGACACCACCACATCAGAAGTATGCATATATCTATTTGCCTGAATTAAAATTTATTGATTATGATTGTCAATTCAGCATTACCGAAAACAGGGTAATTAAAGCTTTGCAATTGCAGTATTTAGAGGAAAGCTTAATAGTAGGGCTGTTTTTTTTTTTCTAAATACACGCACGCATACACGTCTTATGGGAAAAATAGTGTGCCACTTACAAATCGAAAATTATAACCCCAAAACTATTAACTAAAACATTTTTTTAACTTTCATCCAAATGATGAACTAAAATTCCATCTTTTTGACATATTTTGGAGTATTCAGATTTTAAAAAATTAAATATTTTAATTATTAAATATGTGTTTAAAAAAAGGTCTTTCATTAATTTTCATACTAAAATTCCACTATAAAAATCTTACAAAATATAATATGTACTGCCTTAACACGTTGAAGCAATTTTGTGTCTCAGCCTATTGATTAGTGTTAGTCTTGATTTAAAGAAACATAATTAAATTCTCTTTATTAAAGCAATTAATAAGTATGAATAACATTGTAGAAAACCAAATATTAAAAATTAAAAATTTAACATTTTTTTTTTACACTCTTGACAGTAACTTAGGAATCACCTTTTTGTGCTTAATTAAGTACGGTACTGCAATTTTACATTTAACATATTCTATGCTGAAATTTCAGTTTGACATTCCATTATCAAATTTCATCAAAATGTCATATCAATAGTTACCGTAGCAGCTATAGATTATCAGTATTAAACCAAATGCGGTGAAAATTTAATTGGAAACTTTGAAATTAAAAAAAAAAAACTTTAATAACCATATTATTGAAATTTAGGACACAATTTAGGAGATAGATTCACTTAATTCAAAATATTTAAGAATATCTATGATTAAGTGAATATATTTTAGATATTAAATAAATATGAAGGTAATTCACAACACAACCGAAAATAAAGTGGTACCTAATTTTGAACTTATGCACTAACTACGAGTATAATGACATAGAACTATGACATATGTCATATTCCGTATATGGACATTATACATGTAAACGTCCATAATAATTGACATTATACGGCAACAAAGTTAAATCTGAAAATTCGTTAAATTTTCGTTAAACATAGAATTCTTATGTTAAATTCCATACAAACCGAATTCGACATATGTAATTAATTTTTGTTACTGTTTTTATGATTTTTGTTACTATGAAATATTTATTTTGACATTATGGGTTGACATATGTTTTGACAAATACCTATGTCAGCTTCCTTAGGCAATTTTAGATTTATATATGTACCTACTTCTATGTCGTTATAGTTAGTGTAGTAATTGTTAAAATTCTATTATGTTTGACAACACACAACTTAATTATCTGTCAAATCTACACAATATAATATTGGTTTGTTCACTAAACTGTTCTAGAATGATCTAAAATATTTTTGTGTTCAGTAATTTCGGTTAATTGCCGAAATTCCGAAATTCCGTTTTGATCGATGTTCAGTATATTGTCCAAAACAGTTCTAAATTGACAGTTGAATTTTTGTTCTGAATTTTTTTAGAACAATTTTGGACAACTTTTTTTGTTTATGTTTCTTCTTTAAATTTAAGCAAAAAAATTTGGCAGTTAAACAAAGAAATTTGAATGTAAATAAAAAAATTTAAATAAAAAATATAAAAAATAATGTTCAGTAGATTTTTCTGTTCTAAAAAATGTTTGACATTTTATTTGTCATTGTCAAAAATATTTGATTCTGTTCTAAATCTAAATCTGAACAAATTTATTGTATAAATTATGTTGCATGGATATGGTGCTATTTTCATTGGAAGAACTTATGTTGTTTGTGACAACTGAAACGTAAAAACTATACTAGTTTTATTTATTTATTAAAAATACTAAATAAATTCATTGATTTTTGATTAAAAAGGGATTTTCATATTTAAATATTTTACTTTTTACTTTGAGAAAAAATATGATATTTTATAGACCATTTTTAATGTAAAACGATGAAGCAACTGTCTTGACTTGACAGACAATGAATGACAGCATAATCAGATTTTGATATTATGAATATTAAATTATTGTAGTTGTTGTTGTATTTTAAATTTATTTATTTCTTTCAATATACTTTTGTTTTTTTTTTAATACAGAGTTTTTTAGAGAGTTTAGTGATATTCTCTTTACAGCTGAAACATTTAAAATTTCAAATAAATGGTACATTCTCATATTAATATTAAATTTTTAAGGAAATACAGGATAATAAAACTTTATCCAATTTTTTTTTATGTTAGTTGTTATTGTATAAGTTAACACAAATTAAATTAACTATACAGGTTTAAAAAAACAAATCAAAGAAATAAACTAAAAAATTGCTATCGCTTCGCTAATTGCTATCGATTTGCTATCGGTTGCTAATACACACGTTGTTCACTATTAAACAAATAAAATTGTTAATTAAAATCAGTTGAAAAATAACTACATATTAAAAAGGAAGAGATTTAAATAAAATTAATACAAAAATACAATTATTTAAATTTAACTTAAAATATGTAATTTAAATAAACTAAAATAAAATATGAATTTTAACAAATAAATAATATAAAAATAAAAAAACTTGTTTTAACTTAGACCCCTAATACACATCAATCAATTATCAATCAATGGTCAATATATTGTCAATATATTGATCGTTGATTGATGAGAAATGATTGATGATGGTTCTATTCTCATCAATCTTGCTGTCAAAATTCTCATCAATATTGCTGTCAAAATCAGCGGAGGTAAAAAAATGGTTTTTGGAGTAATGATCATATAAGGTTATAATATTAATTTATAATGTAATTCTAAAAAGAACATATTTTATATTAATTTTAATAATTATAGAAATTATTGTAAAAAAATAGTTGACATATTATTCAAATATGCAAAAAAATAATTTGTTGTTTTTTATACACAACATTTACTTTAAAAATTCAATTCAAACTGGCGTCAAAAGCATTCCTCCAGAAATTATATTTTCAATATTCATATATATTTCGAAATTATCAATATATTCAGAACTCTATACTTCGACAATATGTCCTTGTAAAATGTCAAAATATGAATAAAAAGATTGATGAGTGCATTATTCATGTGTAATCGCTCATCATTCTTTTCATCAATGTCCATATATTGATAATATATTGATGAAAAGAATGATGAGCGATTACACATCAATAATGCACTCATCAATATATGGAATATATGGCATAAAATAAATATGGCATAAAATATGTTATCAATATATGGACATTGATGAAAAGAATGATGTGTAATAGACACTTTATATACAAAAAATGGCTATTCATAATAACAAAATCTGATTATGTTGTCATTGGATTAGATACATTGATTGTGTTTACATTGGTTTTTTAGTACACAACTAAACTTAACACTACTGCGAATCATAATAACATCAACAGAGAAATTCAGTGGCTTCAGCTTCAGTAAAACGTCGTATAGGTCTTATATGAAAATAATTTAAGTACAGGATGATTTAAAAAACATTTATTTAACAACTTTCAAATATAAATACATGAAAAATTTAGCGTTATTGAAATATTTTACTTTTTTATTTCAAATACATTTCTATTTTCACTATATACGACAGTACATCGTCATTTTGACACCAATCAAAACATTATACTCATTATATTAATTAAAATTAAATATTTTGTTTAATCACTTAATAATCCAAGGATTTAGATGTATTTTTATAAACTTTTATAAACATAAATTAAATAATTAATTCAAGTTCAACACACCTAAATATGCAGTTTACAAAAACTGAAATGAAAATAATAAATATAAAAATTTTTATTGTAAAAGCTATAATTTTTTTTATATTTTTTTTTTTTTTATATATAAATTTAATTAAAAAAATCAGTGTTCATTTACCCTAGAATTTATTATTATGTGAAAATCTGTGTTGTAATATACTTCATACTTATAAATATTTTCATGTTACTATTATTTTATTGTTTTAACAACGATAATTAAACAACACGCGAACTCTTGATATAGCTTTAAAAATTCTACAAAATAAAAACAAATAAAAAAATGTGTATTTAAGAAAATAAAAATAAAAAAAATTATAGTTAATTTATGATAAACGGAAAATCATTTAATAAACGAAATTTTTGTATATTAATTTTAAATTGTTTTTAAATTTAAAATATAATACAGTTATGTTAATGTATATACAATACATATGTATTCAAATAAATTGTTCATTTTTGAATTTCATGAATTTTGAACATATTTTTAAGGATATTATTAATTTAATTTTAATAATTTCTAATAAATTCAATTCATTCCGTTTATTTGCTTCGATATACTTATATAATTCAGTTATAAGAAATTCAATTTAAATTTATATTACCTACCTACCAGCATTATGCAAATTATTTCCTCGTAATTGAATATACATATACTATATAATATACATTAACACGTGTTTAGGAAACAGTAAGTAAGTAAAAAAATATTTATTAATAATTCGAAATTATAGAATTGTTTTTATTTTTATTTAATTATTACTTCTAAAATTACACTGCTTCCAAATTACATAATGTGATATAATAAAGTAGAGTATAAGGGGTCATGGGATCATTAGTAAATTGAAAATGTTCAAATAATGGAAGCTTACACAACCAACAATCGATTGATATCCTAACAAACGAAATTAATTATGGTACTTCAATTAATTGGTTGTTAATAAGAAGCACTAGTGGGCCTACAGGTCCCCGAAAAAGCTTATACTAATGAATTACACAAATTTAAAACGAACATTAACACCTTCGTTTGTAATTGTCCTTTTTTCTTTCGTCTTCCTCTTTCCCCAACTTTCTTTTCTCTATTATCTCAAAAGAGCAATTCTATTCGTGTAACAGATCTCCTCCCCTTATTGCTTTTGATATGCATATATAAAAATAAAGTCTGGAAATTTGTATTTCATTCAGAATTCAATTTTTAAGACCTAATATACCTTTTATATAATATTCAATTTAAGATCCTTAATATAAGTCTAATATAAGTTGATCGATCTCAGACTGAATGTTCGAAGTTCTGAGTCCGAAAAATAACAGTAAAATAAAAAATAATAATAGAAAAAAAGAATAATAAATATAAAAATAACAATATAACAAACTAACAAAAATAACATAATAACAAATAAAACTCAAAATAAAGTTGGTTGAAATATTGGGTCAACCAACCCCAACCTTTGCGGGACAGTGAAAAAGAACAAACAAAACATAAAAGTTCGATGTCGAAAAATTATTAAAAACTATTTGAGAAGTCATTGAAAAATTCTATTTTAACAATTTCGCTAAAAAATTATATACATATATACATTTCGAAATAACGGTCGTCAATTCGATATTCAGTTCAATCGAAACTCTTGTAAGGAACAACAAATTGAATAGCAAATCATTTTTTAGTTTATTAAATGATAAAATCACAATGAAAACACATAAGAATAAATTATTGGATATCAACCTTAATGCTAAAACAAATTCGTGTTTGATTCGACCTTATTTAAATAAGAATTTGATAAAAAATAATAATTACATAATAACACACCATGTATTAATGAAAACACATAAAAATAACATATCTATTCGGTTTCAACCTTAATGTTACAATAAATTTGTGTTTGATTCGACCTTATATATAAATAAGACTTTGATCAAATAAATAATATCATAATAACACACCCTGTATTAATGAAAACACATAAAAATAACCTATTCGGTCTCAACCTTATAATCTTAGAACAAATTTGCGTTTGATTCGACCTTATATAAGACTTTAATAAAAATAATATCATCATACTAAAACACACCCTGTATAACAAAAATTTAATTTTGTTTTATGTATAAATCTCTCACATTCGACTCCCAATGAAAGCACAATTTTCCATGTGTTTTTTCGTTCTGGCTCAATACACTTTTTTTTTTTTCTTTATTTATAATTTAAAATTACATACATAGGATAATATTTAATTATGTTTAATTTTTTTTTTTTTTTTTTACCTTAGCCTTAGCTGTCTCGTCTCTAATATGATTTTTTTTTACATAAAATATACCAAATGAGAAAAAAAAAATTAATAAAAAAATAAAATATTGTACTAACAATTTTGCAGCAATTTTGCTTTTCCAATTTTGTTTTTATTCTATGCATGCACAAATAAGTCTTAAAACGACGGTATTGTATTAATCTATGATTTTTACTTTCTATACTAAAGCATGTATCTGGTTTAGTTTATTTTAACATTTTTCTAATCAAAGGTGGCGTTGTTTTACTAACCCACCTGCAGGATGATGATAATATATTGCACAATCAAATGTAGCAAGCTTCGATCTAGTAATAGACGTCTGATGATATGCTGCTTGCTCTAATCTGACAGTATTAAAAAATTATAAGTCATAGGTGTAAATACGCATTAGCATAAGCTGTTAATAATGTAAATTAGAAATAAGAAAAATTGTATTGTGAAATTAAGGCATATTAAAATTCTGCGAAGGCAGTTAGGGTGCTCATTCCATTACTTTGATTTGATAATATAAAATATTTTTTAATTAATATAGAAAAACAAAAAAAAAATATTAAATAAATAAATAATAATAATAAAATAATAAATTATAATAAAATATCCTGCCATAACAATAATATTTTAATTTCCTAGATTAATTAACGCCACTCATGAATCTCTCGTTTACTGAAACATCAAATGAAAAAGTCATTAATTAGTACTAATTCTCTATCCATAAGTATACATATATAACATATAGTTATATTTAACTGTAAAAAATAATATCATTTATAACAAAGTATCCGTGCTGCCATAACAATAAAATTTTATTTTATGGCCAAAACACTCCTCCTTCCTGTATATGCAAATTCATATTTCAAAATATTCCATCCGAGACCTCAACCTTAAACTCAAATATATATTTTTTTTTTTCAAATTTCAACCACACCTACTTTTCTGTCAAAAATATTATCATCGTAATATAAAACACCCAGTATTTGATTTTATATGTCCAAACATAATTCCTTCCTATATTGCGAAGCACTTAACGAGTACGTGGCTAACAACATTGCATAAAATAAAAAAAAAACTATTTCTTATTTACTAGTAAAAATAGAATCTTAGAGCTTTAAAAAGAAATAAAAATTAATATTAAAAAAAAAAAAAAAAAAAAAATCTAGCTAAATTATAATGCCACGTGATTTTAATTTAAAAATTAAAAAATAAAAAAAATAAATTAATTTCCCTCTCAATGAATTTTTTTTATTTTTCCTCTAAAAAATTATTAAAATTATACAAAAAACTTTTATTTCGTCTATTTACACAAATATATAAAAACAAATATATAAAATATATAAAATCAGGATTTTTTTCCTTTTCCTTTTTTTTTTTTTTTTTTGGTTTTTATTTTGCTTTAATCACGGTCGGTTATATTTAAATTTTCTTTAATAATTTTTCTATTTAAAAAAAAAAAAAATATTGAAACATGTATGAATTTTCTTCAAATAAAAAAAAAAATCCTTCAAAAAAATAAAAATAATAATAAAATAATAATAATAATAAAAATAAAAATTTAATAATGATTTTCAAGAGAGTTATAAAAAAGCTAAAATTCTAGACAAAAAAAAATTGTATCAAATAAAAAAAGAAAAGCTAAGTTTAAATTAAACAACAACAAAAAATAGAAGAAGAAGAAAATAAAAACAAAAAGAAAAATCAAAAAAACAACAACAAAAGAAATTTTTAAATGTCTATCAAGGAAAATAAAAAAAAAAATGATATGATAGAAATTCGAGAAAAAAAATACATACATATGTATATACATATATATATATATAAATTTGAAGGCAAAGGCGTCAGAATATCTGAGGTGTTTTTTAAGAATTGCTTTTCTATTCATTTTTTTTTTTTTTTTTTTTTTTCAAAAATAGAGAGAGGAAATGAAAATAAAAAAATATATATTTCTTATTTATATACTTATCTCCTTGCCAATATAATTGTTATTAATATACATATTCTGATATTCTGAGAATTGAAATGAGATAATAATATCGCTATTTAATTTTTTTTTTTTTTAAATAATAAAAATTTCCTTATTTTGAAGTTATTGATACAGATTCAGTTATTGAATACAATTTAGAAAAATATTCAAATTAAAGCAACAAATTAGAATAATGACAACAATTAAATTTGTTATTTTTTTTTTTTTTGTTAAATTATTTAATTTTTATGGTTCCACAATAAATAAAGTAAATTTTGATATCTGATGAATAAATACATTTAGACTGTAAATAGAATTTTGAATACCACTACCAGCTAAATTAGCTTTACTCAACTACTCAACAGTTAGTAGTTTTGTGATATGACACGATACTTCGTTAAATTTTCCATATGATTCGATATGATTTAACAAAATTATAACCAATCATAACCTTAACTATATAATTGTCATATCAAAACGTCAAAACTAAAAGTTAAAAGAAGTGAAATAAAAATAAAAAAAATTACCTGCAGATTTATCTGCAAGTCCGCTAATCTATAATTATAATAGCCAAGCATTTAAGGACATGCGCAGTAAGCACCTTCTCATTTTATCTCGCTTCTTCTTAATGAACTCTTAATATGTAAATAAGTTATATGTATATACAACAGAACTGTGCATACGGGTTGAAAAAAATTCTATTTTTTTTTTATATTATTCAAACTTTTAAATAAAATATATCAATTTTGTGTCATTCAACATCTTATTATTTGTATACATTATTAGAGGAAATTCTATTAATTTTTTTAAGTAACTGTCTATCATACAGTTTTGGTTAAAAATATGTATAATATATATACCTCTTTAATTATAAAAATATTTTATTTTTAGTAATTTTATTCATTAAATGTCACTGACTATAAGGGAATATATCGAAAACGAATCAGTGGAGGACATGAGGTTGGTATATTTATGTGTCCACTTACTAACCTCAAAGCTTTTTATTAGACATGACTGGTTTTTGCTTTATCGGGAGAAGTCTATATTTGGCTTCAGCTGTAATTATAATTACTCAACAGGGGCCCCTAGTCTTATATATAATGCACAAGATGAACGACGTGGTGAGTAAAAAGCAAAAATAATTGAATAGTAAATTACACCACAAAAATATTAAAATTTTAGTAAGTTCTTGGTACTGAATACTTAAAATATTTCAAATAGTTACACTAAATAAATGACGGTTATTTCCAAGTTGAGCAACATCTATACTCTAAAATAAATTTTAATCACGATCAATTTTTAAAAAGACTTCATAAAAATTCTGTCATTTTAAATAAACACACAAACTTATAGAAAAAAGTACAAAAACAAAACATAAACAAAAATTGAAAACAAAATCAGATCAGATCATAATCTTCAAAAATTATATAATAAATGTTAGTTCATTTGCTTCTGCTATTATTAAAAAAAAAATATACAGTAAAACACGGTTATAGTCATTCGCTAAATTTCAGTAATATTTCTGACTATAAGCATTTTGTGACTATAGGCGTATAGTAAAAAAAAATTGCATCTTTATAAACAAAATCAAATTCAATGAAATATCTTTCGTACCTATAGCAATTTTAAACTTTATTTTATTCATAAATAGCAATTCTGTTACGTAATCACAAAATATACATATTTGTAATAAAGAACAGAAAAAGACTGTATATGTCTATATAAAACAGTTTTTTAATAAAATAATTCACTTTTGACTTATTTTTTTGTTTTATTGAGAAAATTGCCGTTAATGTGACTATAAACGACATCGATTGTATGAACTTATGAGTTTATTACTTTCTTTCAAACAACACGTGACTGCAAACGTTTTTCTCTATAAATGAATGAAAGTACATCGATCTACTATGTTGAGAGTAATGGGATTTTACTGTGTTAAGTTATATTGAAATTAGTATTAATTTCACCATAAAGTATTAGGAATTATACTTTAATTTCATTATATATATATATATATTCAATAATCAAGCGATTCATAAAACAACAACAATTATACCAAAACAAATATTTCTTTTTATATAAAATCGTACGTCTGAAAGAACTGCTTCTGTGCAATTGCACAGGAGATTCACTAGTCAATAAATAAATAAATAAATAAAAATATCAATTCTATAAATAAATTTTTTTTTTATTTTGACTTTTGAATAAAATCTTAGTTAAAATTAAAAAAAAATACGGCAGGAATTAGTTTACTAAATTATTTTTTTGTGATTTCCAATGCTGTCAAATTTACTTATGATTGCTTATGATTTATACGCTCTTTTTGTATATTCTTCTTGTATACATATGACTTAACGAATGATTTTCAAAAGCCAACGAATGGTATGGTTTATGACTATTATGGATGATTAAATGAAATGAATTAATGTTGGCATACACAATATCATATGATGGGTATCATTAATTGATAACTCTTAACTATTGAAGTTATACGTAATGAAATGCAATGTGCGCGTCCGAACTACACTCATAAGAAATAAAATATCGTTTATAAAGTAGATTACTTATATTTCTTATAACAAATTAAAAATGAAAATATTAACAAATACATTTGAAAAGTAATGACAACTTCCAAAAATTTAATGTGGCTGGAGTGTGGAGTGTATATAGTTGATAAGTGCGAATCCGAATTGTGAATAATAGTATGGATGGACCAATTGTAGTGAAATAGAAAATAAAAATATAAACAAATAAAAGCAGAAATGGTCAAATTAAATAATAACTAGTATTCGCCTGCACCTCGAAATTCGACGAAGTTTGATCAAAAATCGTATTCAATATTTTGTTATGAATTGTCTTTCATCATTTCAATTTATCGTGGACACTATTTTTTTTTTTTTTATCTTGAACAACAACCTCATACGTAGTAGGTGTTTTTGTTATAATTTTTTATAAATTAAAATATTTGTATATTAAAATGACTTATGCATGAAGTTATACAAAATTTTTGTTAACAATTCAATATACATTTA
The DNA here is from genome assembly GCA_963942445.1 of Argyra leucocephala. Taxonomy (NCBI): domain Eukaryota; kingdom Metazoa; phylum Arthropoda; class Insecta; order Diptera; family Dolichopodidae; genus Argyra; species Argyra leucocephala. The sequence goes on along the minus strand of OZ012681.1, from coordinate 115,227,638 downwards.
TTATAACAATATTTTCTTTATCTAGACCCTAAGCTGCTGGGGAGGGGTGTTAAAGAAAATCGGATTGGAAAAATAATGTTTAAAAAATATACATTAGAGCTTCAAAAATATGCAAATTGAAGCAATGTGCTTTCAGAACTGTGAAATTGATGTACATAACGAACGGTTTTTATTTAATGGATATTAGCCTTACCGTTTTTCGGTAATAGGTACAAAAACTTCAATTTCACTTCAACTGAAATTTTTATGGAAAATCTATAATTATAATTGACAAGCATTTAAGGACCTGCACAGTAGACACCGTTTCATTTTATTTCGCTTCTATTTAATGAACTCCTAATTTATAAATAAGTTGTATATAAAACAATATTGCGCACACAGTTGAAATTTTTTTACTCATATGGTTTTATTATTCAGCCAATTCCTAAGTCTACATATATTCAAAGTCATGACACTGCAGAGAGGATTTTCATTATACAGGCAGCATAGAAAAAATAAGGACCAGATTTTTTAAGTTTAAATAATTGAGAAAATATAATTTTTTTCGAGTTTTGTTCTACAAAGAAATTAAAATTCTGTATTATTTTTAGATCGAATAGTAAAAAAAAATATTATATACTTCAATGTTTTATTATAGAAAAATTGATTCAAAAAAGACCTCGTCATCTGAAAAATATTTACGCCTTTCAAAAGAGAATAAAACACGTAACAAATTATTTCTAAACATCAGTAGCATTTTTTTTTCACTACTTTTCTTTAACTAACAGTTTTTTAAATTTTAAAATATATTTTATGTAATATTTTTTTATATAATTAAAGTACAAATTCTAAACTTTATTTTGATATTAAATTTATATTTTTTTATTTATATTAAATGCTAAAAAACTTTGTTTAAACATAAAAAATTCTGTCAAATTTATAAAATTACTTACCATAGGCTCAACAAGGGGCCCCTAGTATTATTCTTTTTAGAAAATTTTACAAACATTTTTTTTTATTATTTATTTGTTTTGATGAATTGAATCACAATTTTTAGTATATTTAACTTTCATGTCAATTTTGTCATTTCTTAGGTAAAGTAATATTAAAAAAGTATTTAGGGAGGGACCCTGTAAGAAAAACAAAAACCTACTTTTTGGTAAGTAAAATAAAAACTAAGCGTTGAATATTGTATAAGAATTTAATTTTATTATAGTCAAAAATAGCTAATGAAAGTTAGACTAGCCTGACATGAAAATTGTGTAAGGTGAAAATGTAGTGTGCATGTAATGACGAAAATTAATAAAAAAAATTAAAGCAAATATTTCCGATGTGATTAACAGTTTTCACAAAAAATTTCAGTTTTTAATACCAAAGGTTTAAGTTTAGGCAGTTAATACTTGAAACCCAGTAATTTGTTTTTAAAGTAAACATGCTGAACAAATAAGAAAAGGAAGAAGAATTGTTGGAATTTTCAGACTAATAAGCCAAAGAGTACCTCAAAACTATAAGCGATCGATATATTTCATTATGTTCCATAGCACAATTACATACGCTATTCAGATATGGGGAAACGTCTATCTCAAAGACATAAATTATATACAAAAACTACAAAACAAAGCAATAAAAGATCTTTACGATTACAAATTGAGAACTTCCACAAAATTTATGCACTGCAATTATAAGCTATTACCAATTAATCTTCTCGTTAAATAAAAACTGGCAATGCAGGCACATTTGATAATTATAAAAAATATAAACACAATCATCACAGTACAATCAAATAATGACAATCATAATTACAACACCTGAACAGCTGATAATATCAGAATAATTTCGACAAAAGTCAGATCAATAATCATGATGCCATCTACAATTTAGCATATAAGTACTACCTAAGTATATAAAAACTGTTAATGAATTTAATGAGTTTAAAAAAAAATTAATGAACACTATTTGTCATTAATATAGTTAGATTTAATTTAGGTTAATAATTAATTAATGAATTAAAAGAAAAAAAAAAAAAAGATGGTCACTAATATAGCTTTGGCTTACTTTATATTATAGATTAATGAATTACAAAAAAAAAAATTTAAATTTGCTCTTACAACTCAACACTGTACTACATATTACTTTTATTATATTGTTATATTGTTAAATTAAATATTTATATGTATTTGTTACACTCTATACGAGCGATTGAGCTCATTTGAGAAAATAAAATAAAAATAAAAAATAAAAATAATACCCAGGACTTACCTATATGGTATATTGGCCATCTAAGTAAGTAAGTAAGTCAATACTCAAAAACACTGAGTTAAATTTAGTACTGTTATACATCAGTTCATACTTAAACAAAAATCCTAATTGTAGTAACCCAAGAACAGTTAACTTTTAACAATGAAAATGTTGTGTGTGTCTGTGTCTTTTTAATAATGTTTGAACAACAATATTTTGTGCAATTCCTATATCCTATTATTTAACCACCATACGCACATCAACACTTATGAAAATCATTTTTTTATTTTATTTTTTTTTATTCTCAAAACTAATTATACCTAAATTTATTTTACCTTATTCTATTTTATTAAAATTTATTAATAGCATAGTTTTAATAACTTCCTCATTAATAAATCTTAGTAATTTTCAATTAAATTTTGAAATTTTGAAAACTAATATTTCAAATTTCAAATGTCCAAATTTATGCATAATATTTAATATAAATTATAAAATGATTTTTATCTTCTAATTGAACCATAACATATATACAGATATTATGTTTCAAAAATAAAGAAAAATAAAAAAAAAAAAAAAACAAAATGTTGAAACTTTTAAAAGTATTTATATCGTAATGTATTTGTTACCGGCAGAAGACGTTCTCAGGCAAAACTAAATAGTTGTATATGTACATAACATTTCAGTCAAATTAAATTGTACTGAGCAACATTTATTATATTCTATTGGTTCTACACCTCACTTATATTCTACCATTATGCTCTATCTTGTGCAATTGTCCTTCATTCGTCAACTTCAATCTTTTGATATTTGTCCTCGATTTTATCCAGCCATTTACCTCTTGTTGTGCAATAATTGTCCAAATTCGACTAGAATTTTCGTATATTAACCAGAAGTACATAATATAATAACAATCACAGTTCATGTTTTTAATTTTTGGTTATTTTTTGTATATTAAATAATTTAAATGTAGAAAATTACTTCTATTTAGAGACAGACCAGACCTCTTTAAATGGCATAATTTGATATTAATTTTATTTAATTTATTTTTTTTTATTTACATGAAATGTATGTAATTTGAATAGTATTGTATAGTATTTTGTATCCGCCTAAATTAACAACAAAATGTAATTGTCAGCTATATATACTTTTTTTCATTCAAATTCAACATTTTTTCAAATAAATTCAACATTTTTTTGATCAAATTCAACATTTCATGAAACAAATTATTTGACAAAATGTTGATTTGAATGGAAAAAAGTATAGTATAAACTAGAGTTGCTATTATTGTAAACGTGCTCTACGTGCATGTCTTCAGCATTTTGGATATTTATTATAAACTACATTGCTATTCTTTCTACGAATTATATTACGCAATTTAATCCTCAGCTTCTATTTTTTTTACATTAGCGTTGTTGATATTGTTGAAATTTAAATATAACTTTACGTGCAAAATGGCAAATCTAACATGAAAGCTGTGTATAGCGAAGCTTTAAAGCTATATGAGCCCAATTTTCAGAGATAATCACAATTTTTTTTGCAAGATAATCACAATTTAAATGCAAGTTGTAAAAGATTAAAAGTTAAGTTTGATCAAATATTACTCGAAAATGGTAAATCGGGTACTCATATTATTCTTCATTAAGTAAATAATATGTTCATTTAAAAAACATTTCAGATTATATTGCTTTAATTTGAATATCTTTGGAGCTGAAATACATATTTGTTAAACTATATTTTAATAATCCTCTAATTCTAATTATCTTTAACACCCCTATTACACTTAAAGTGGATTTCCTCTTAATGGACGAACGTCCAGACAAATTTTTTAACAAACGTCAAACGTCAAACGTCAACCTTTTTTGACTACATAATGTCAGTCCTTCGCGTATTGAGAAGAAATCATAAAATTTTCTTTAATGGCCTTTGTGTTTCAATTATAGGGTAAAAAAAAATTGTCCGAACCTTCGTCCATGAAGAGGAAATCCACTATTACACATCAATGTTTTCATCAATACTTTGTCAATGTATTGTCAATATATTGATGTGAAATTAATTGATGGTACTTATATTGTCATCAATGTTTTAGTTTCAAAATCAGCTGATTTAAGAAAATGACTTTTTTGGGAATGTTAATGTTATAATGTTTATTTATAATGTAATTCTAAAAGGGACAATTTTTATATTAATTTTAATAATTATAGCAATTATTGTAACAAAACAATTAAGATATTATTAAAATGTGTACAAAAATACTATTCTGTTTTTTATACACAACATTTAGGTTGTTTTCATAAATAAAGCAAACCTGTAGTCAATCTGCATAGATCAGAGTTTCGAAATGCTGTTCATAAATGCAAACTGAAAGTCTACTGGGCGTGAACTTGACAGAATAAATTTTTAGTATGCATACATTTTTTTGATCAAATAGTTTTCTTTGTTGTTTTGAGTATTTTAGTTTTTGTTTTGTTATTTAAAAAAAAAAATTGTTATTTTTAAAATGTAAGTATCTATTTTATATTTTTTAATAATATATTACAAAAAATTTATTAAAAATAAGTTTTAAGAGTTGTTTTGCTCATCACAACCCTACTTGAACTCATCAGTAGGTATTTGTAGTGTTATAGACTGATTATTGCTTTGATTGATTTTATAAATTATTTAACTTATTTATAGATGTTATTAATATATCTGTGAGTTATAAAAATCGACCAAAATCTTATCATAAATTCTATTATATTTCGAGAGGGAAAAGGACCTATAAAGTTGGCTTACAGATTTATCTGTAGGATCAACTGTTAAAATAAATAAATAAATAAATCTATTATATTAAATAAATTTATTTTATAGTAATAAAAAAATTGATTGTTTATAGGAGTAGTGCTTCCGAAGTAAGTCTAACTATAAACAAATGGTCAGCACCACTTTTAAAATTGTTAATTTCTACGAGATTTGCCATGGAAATGGAAAATGTTTTTTATGCTGAAAACACGATAACGACGAATGATGAATGACGAATAAATTTCGCGCTTAGAGACACAATCGCGACAAACTATTCACTTTTTTGACACACTTCAAAACTATTAAAATAAAAACAGAATAAATAAATTGTTGTTATTATTCAAACCAAATTATTTCTTTGCAAAATTGATATCTTTCATCTGGAAATTGGAGAAATGTATGTGATTTAAGTTCAATTAATCAATTTGGAGCAATTCCTAGACCAAATTGATGCTCTAAGATGCAATCCAAAATGTTCAAAATATTAGTAGCTAATCAAAATCCTATTAAAAAAATATCATTTCCAATCACTTACAATCCATTTTTCTTATTGAACAAATTTTTGTGTTTTTGAAATTTCAAAATCTATTTATAAAAAAAATGGAGGAAAAATTTTTAAAAATTTAATTTAAAAAATTTTTTATTTGAATTTAAATTTTAAAAACAACAACAAAAACAAACAAATGACATCAAGTAAAACCAATTTATGTTGGTATCAATGAATATCATTTGCATTCGTCGACGAGTAAAATAGAAATAGATCTATTTTTTGAACGCGAAATTTTGGTTATTCGTCATTCGTCACGATTTACATATAATCTCATGTATTTGAAATCGTAAAATTCGTCATTCGTCGTGATTGTGTTTTCAGTGTTAAAGTGAAAAATATAATAAAAATGTGTTTAAATAAAAGATGCAGAATTGTCAAGTAAATGTAGAATATATGTAGGTAGAATAGTTTGTTTTCATTATTATCATACAAAGTACGTCAACTGGTGGCAAACTTTGTGGTGTTATCAGTTTGCAGCATTTATGAAAACAACCTTACTTTCAAAATTCAATTTGAATTGAAGTCAAAAATATTTCTCCAGAAATTATATTTTCAATATTCATAAATATTTAGAAATTATTAATATATTCAGAACACTTCTACAATAATGTCAAATTGCAAAATGTCACAAAATATATACTTTTTTGCACAATTTTTTACAAAAATAAAAAAACTTATAAAAAATTGTTTAATTTGTTTGAAAAAATGTTAAAATTTTTGGAAAAATGTTGAATTTAATTTAAAAAAGTATATATAAAAATTGTTGATATTAATATTAATGTGTAATAGCTCATCAATTTAATTTGTATTCAATATATGGACAATTAAATTGATGAGAACATTGACTTAAAATAGGGGTGTAACTTTATTCAGCCCAGTATAAACCTTAAAATAAGCCCCATAGAGCAAATCTCATATAATTGTAATATTAACCCATATAATTTGTATTGTATGAGCAAGTCTCGTACATTAAGTCAAGACATTTATATTAGTAATCAAAAAAAACTATATAAAAAAAACTAATTTCTTAAATGAAATGCTTTAGAACAGCTTCTACCGATAACATATACAATATATATAAATGTATACATATAAAAACAGATAAAAATAACAATAAATAATCATTTATTTATGCATAAATTTATACCAACATATTATTTATTTCCTCCTTTAATGTACATTACATATACAATAAAATTTCAGTAAGATACATTTTTTTTTTTCGTTTTTTTTTTTTTTTTTTTTTTTTTTTTTTTAAATGTCTATAGGAAAAAAAGAAATATTACATATATAATGAAAAAAAAAAAATGGAAATGGAAAATCTGATACTTCCATGTCAATAAAGTATAATGACCTCTAAAATGTTATGGGTGTTTTTCTTTCTTTGCTATCCTTGAATTCTTACTTAGCTATATTATATATGTGTCTATTTTATCTTCATTTGTTGTTTTAGAAAAAAAAAAACTAAAAATGAAAATGCTCAATTTTTATTATCACACTTCCGTAAAACTAAAAAAAAAAAAAAAAAAAAAAAACAAAAAAAAACAAATACATAAGGTCATTAACTTGAAAATTCTTCTCTTCAAGGTTGATATTCCTAGTATATTATAAATGAAATAAATGATAACAAAATTTTCTTAAATTATTTATATTTAAAAAAAATATATAGATATATATTTTTGTAATACAAATAATAAAAAAAAACTAAATTCAAATAAATTGAAATGAAAAAGAGGATATACCCTTAAGGATATATACTAATAATAATTACTATATTAGAAAATTTGATTCGAACAAAAACAAAAATGTTTTAATTTTTTTTAATTAAATTTAATTTAATGAAAATAAATATTCATTGATTTGCAAAATTTAATATTTCCAAAGCTGAGGGGCTTAATTCAACGAAGTCGTGTATGTTGTCTTCATACACTCTGATGTTGTTTAAAAATTTGTTGAAGAGCATCCAAAATCACAAACACAGGACGTGATTACTTCCAATCTACATATAGAATTAATTCATTTGCCATAGTTTGTGTGAATTATATTTAACGTTAACCATTGTTGACACTGGTTTTGATTTGAGACGTGAGCGGGGACATCATTACTCCCAATCTATATAAAAAAATTGGATCAATTGTCATAGTTTGTGCCAATTCTGTTCAACGTTGACCATTTTTGTTTGTTGACGCTGGTCTTGGCTTGAGATTTGATCTTGTATTAGTTGGGTTTTCTATAGTTATTTCATTTACTTGTAAAGTTGATGTTCAAGATCTTGCCCATTTCTGAAGAATGTTAAAATAAATTTCAAATAAATACTTGACTCTGGCAATTGATGGGTTGACATTTTTGTTTGTTGACATTGGTCTTGACTTGTACGGTGAGTGGGGACATGATTACTCCCAATCTATATAAAAAATAGAGTCATTTGCCATAGTTTGTGCCAATTCTGTTCAACGTTGACCATTTTTGTTTGTTGACGCTGGTCTTGGCTTGAGATTTGATCTTGTATTAGTTGGGTTTTCTATAGTTATTTCGTTTACTGCCCATTCTTGAAGAATGTTAAAATTATTTTTAATTAAATACTTGGCTTTGGCGTGGCGGGTGGGTGACGTGATTTTAACATTATGATGTTTTACAGTAGTATATTGCTTATACAGCAACCTTTAATGCGGATTATGGCTAGACGTTCATTAATGAAACAAACGTTTGAAGTGAATAAAATTTCGTCTTATCAAATCCGCATCCAAATATGTGGTGTTTTTCGTGGTAGTTATAGTATATATAGCATTTTTGTTTCCTAATTGTTCCGGATCCTGTTCAATTCATGTTAGCTTTATACTGCGTGAGGACATTTTTCAATATGTATGTAAGATGCATGTGGGCTGTGCAGACAAGTTCTGGTCTGTTGGCAATTAATCCATCCATATCCGAGGCTTGTTTTAAGTCTTTCATAACTATATTTTTTTTTTACGGGTTAAGTACTTAACCTAACGGTAACCTTCAATCTGAAAGGTTTGTTTTGCACACTTACAATTTTGGTCTATAGTATACTATAATGCGGTTGCTGATGTATAGGATAGTTTCGGGAGATTATCATGTGGAAGTAATGCACTTGCTCAGGAACTTGACAGTTGCGCATCTGGGTTAGCGACCGGTCAGATTACATCATATCAATCCCAAGACGGATTCATTTTAATAAAACTTCTGTTGCAAAGTTAAAAAGAACTGGCCGTCTCCTAACACTGAACCCCGGTCACCTACTACTTATTTTAATAAAGCTTCTATTTGCAAACAATCAAAACATTACAAAAATAAAAATTGAAGGATTTTTTTAGAAAAATGTATTTTTTAGTTGAGTAAGTAAGTTTAGTTGAATAGTTTGAATAAGATTTGTTGAAAATAGGCGAGTACAAAACACTGAAGAAGTCTGCAAGTACTCAAGTAGTAGACAAAATGCGCGTATCTGTAAAGTAAGCATATTTAGTAAAATTCAAAACTATTTTCAACAAAAATTAAAGACCCGCTTCACCGTCCCCCAGCTAAACGATTCGGCCATTATATAATTATACATAATATATGTATAAAAATACATAACACAAATTCGAGTGAAAACAAACCTACATTTATTGAGATTGACCATCTGCTGTTTGTTGCTACTATCTATTCTATCGTATACAAAAATAGAAATCGTAGAAAAAAAAGGACGAAAAAAAGGCTCATATTTCATTAAAAAAAAAAATTAAATCATTAAACCAAAAGAAGTCATTAAAGATTATTATAACGTCACTATTATGAACTGATCTAATTTTATTTTGTTCTTGTCCTTTTCGTCCTTATTTTGAATAAAATATGGTTGTATTGTTATATACCATGTTGTGTTTTGCTTTGTAATCATCACCAGAAGACTTTTAAATTATTTTTCTAAATTATAATGACGGTTATAATGACGTAATTTCTAATTATATATATATATATATATATTCATAACATAATATGTTAAATTTAAGTACCAACACTACTAACTATAGAATGTATCAGTCAGTCATTTTAAGAATCAATTAAATAATTAAAAACTATATTATAAACTCACCATATGGTGAGTATAACATTATTATTCTAATTAAAACTGTTATTTTTAAATAAAAATAAAAATTTTATTTTACTTAAATTCTAAATTTTTTTAATATATTTACATTGAATTGTTTTGAGGCATAAAAAGGGGTCGTATGAAATTATTCCCGATGTTATGACGAACTGCTGAATAGAAAATACTGCATGTAGGAGTGACTCAAATATATTAAACAGTTGCTTTCAAATATATTTTAAGTCTTCCAGAGGCTTATAAGAATCAAAATAATGTTTTGAGATATTAAAAAAGATGGGTGTTGAGCGCAGGTATGTGACCTTAAAAATATTGTAGAAAATAACTGCTCAGAATAAAAATCACTATTTCTAAAAAACTTTTCAAAGTTTTTACATCACCATCTGAACTAGAAAATCGTTAAAAGAATGAAAGAAAGAGTCATAAATGTATAGAGCTATAAATAATATATAACTAACATAGTTCATTTCTGAAGACATCTATTGAATAATTCGAAGAAATATAGTTGCTCTTTAAATTGGATGGAAAAAAAAGTATTAAAGAAAAACTTGCACCGAATCAAAACAAAAATTTAATAACAACAATTTTTTAATATTTAATTATACACATATTATCTTTTTATATACATATATATATATATATATATATTATATTTTTTTCTTAGATAACACATAGAATTGTTAACGCTAGAAATACAAGGATGTGTACATAATTTAGAGTAGATATATGAAAAATTTTAACACAAGCATAAGATTTTTTTTGGGGGAAATCTTAGGAGTTTGGGTTCTTAGATACTGATTATGTTATGAAAATCAAGTATGTAGAAGAAAAAAATGTATAAACAAAATATAACAGGGATTCTCAACATCTGTAAATTATAAAAAGTACGGTACAAATATCTGAATCATTTCAAAATCAATTTTGAATAGATATTTAAAAGGAGACGTGGCGAATTCATAGAAATTTCAAAATTTAAAATTTCACCTAATATATGTAAGACATTTCAACATACAAAAATTTTAATTTATAATATTGCCCAACAAATTGCTTTAAATTTAATTTTAAATTTTTTTAAATAAACTATTACGTATATATGAGGTTGTTGTTTAAGATAAATAAAAAAAAAAATAGTGTCCACGATAAATTGAAATGATGGAAAACAATTGATAACGAAATATTGAGTACGATTTTTCATCAAACTTCCTCGAATTTCTAGAAGCGGGCGCATTTGACATTATTATTTTTTTTTTAATATAAAGAATGATCAAAGTAGAGCTATATGTATTTTTAATTTGAAATAGAAGCAAAACTGTATTAAATATCAATATAATTTTTTATTTATTTTGAATATAGATTCTTGATATTCTTATTTATGTGCTATGAACAATGGATTGATGTAAATGACCGCCTCTGGGTTGTTTTTTAATAATTTGATTCCCGATAAACAATTTTTGGCCACAATTTCATATAAATCTGTACTTATTTTATTAATAACCAAAATAATGTTAGTTTTGTCATTAAGTGTTTGGGATTTATCTGAATAATCGAGTAATTTAATATAGCCCCAAAAAGTTCAATGAAGTTATATTGTATGATCTTGGTGGCCGGTAATTAAATTTTTCTTTCAATAATGTGTAATAAGATGTGTGACAGCGTGTTGAAGCCATATATCATCCAAGTCAAATCGTACTACATTCGCACTACAAAAAATCAGTAATCATGTTTCTCTAGTATTCTCTATATTGACCATAGCTGCAATGCCAATTTCATTTTCAAAAAAATACGGTCCAATTACACCTCTTTATGGTCTGGAGAAAAATTTGAAAATTTTTCCCACGTCTCCTTTTAAATATGGTCCTTATGGTCTGGATGAAGTATAATTGGACACACCAAACTGATTTTACGGACTTATTTTATGGTTGTAAACATTATTTATGAAGCCATCATTTAACCAGAAATTAGCTTCATCCCAATGTAGTCCGAAACGTAGTCCGAATAGATTCATTATATTTGTAATAAATTTCAACAATTTCTATACGCTATGCAACTGTGTATATTTTTATTTGCCAAACAATACTGAACATAAAATGTCAATTTTGAAATGAATCTGAAAAACAAAATGGCCACTATAACGTTTAAAAAATTTATAGTAATAATTTAATCCCCCTTCACATTAATATTTTTATTTGTTGGCCTTTTTATTGTTTTTATTCCATGAATTTCATTATCAATTTATTTTTTTTTTTGTTATTTTCTTTTGTGGATCAACTGAATATTGTATTGCATAATACGTGGCATAGCTCAGACCTAATCTGAAGTAATGTCGGCAAGACTTAGCAAATACAACGTATTCCATAAAATGACTGTTTTTCTAAAGAGAATAATAAATACAAAACAAAAATCTTAGAATCTAACTATCGACTCCACTATCAATTGTGGAACTATCTTGACTCAATAAATTAATAAAAAAAAATATATATAAACTAAAAACACTCTGTACGAGCAATCGAGCTCATTTGAGTAAATAAATGAATAAAATGAAAATAAAATAAAATATATATATACAGCTAGCTATAGGAATATGAATTAATTATTCTTTAAAAATGTTCGCTATTGTGATCTTATGATAAGACTTGATTATAATTATGTATTATTATAGTATAAAATTGCAGTACCGTACTTAATTAAGCACGAAAAGGTGATTCTACCTAAGTTACTGTCAAGAGCATAAAAAAACTGTAAACTGGACATTTTTTGGGTCCCTTTTCAATAAATCAGTGCATGTCCTGTCCTGTACTGTACAAAATTGTTGAGAATATATAGGATTAATGCAAAAAATGATTGCTTATTACTAGCTCTACCAGCACTGAAAGACATAGTAGTCGCTATGTAGTACATATCGCAGGTATCCGGCAAAAGCATTTCAAATCATTTCTTTATAATCTGCAAAATGTGTTCTGATTCCACAAATTTATAATACCGAGTTCTTGAGTTTTTCCAAGTTTATCTAGGTATTTTAAACTATTTCCAAAATACTGTATTACAGTAAAGATGACAGACCCAAACGACATCAATGCAGGCTGCAAAAACAATTTGTCATAATTCGATTTCAAAAAAAATAAAAGGCCCACCTTTAAAGTTAAATATTTTTTTTCTCGATAGGTACAAAAATATCATTAAAACAGCCTACATCTATCGTTTTATTTTCTGGGCCGACTTTATCGCACTTAAAAACTCATATTATTTTGTTTAAATTAAAACTAGTATTTTAGACTAACCATTAATGCAATTGGGCTCTATTATTTCAGATATCTTTGATCAATCAAAATTCCATTAGGAATTATTGAGAGGTAAAAGGTTTTAACCATAGCGCAACACATTAGCCAACGATTTCATTCGTTTATGTCGTCTAACAAAATTTTTATTGTCAGCTAAGCTTAATACTCCACCAATTGATATGTTGAGAAAGACGATTTTTGTGGGGTACAGCTAGATTTTTTATTTCGTCTATTATGTTAAGGATCTTGAGATACGTATTATCAGCATTGCGAACAACAAAATTGTTTTGGAACGTTTGTACAAAACACAACCCAGTTTGTTTAGTAGGGTTGATGTGCCAGACCAACTTTAATATTTTATTGTAGATGAAAACTTTGTCATAATGTTGAAAAGGTATATGTCCGTCCAACTAACGATACGAATAGCTCAACTTAATAAACACAATAAAAAAAATGTTAGATGGGTAATTATTATCTATAGAAATTTTTATCTCTCATTTTCTAAGACTATTTTTGGATAATTAGAAAACAATGGAAATTATTATGTCAGTACATAAGTGAGTTCTTAAAATACAAACAAAATGTTGGCCATTTTTTTTTGCAATGTAGAGTAATACAACAAATCGGTCACCTGAGGCGTGGTATCGAAAAGGAACAATTAAATGCTAATTGGTTTTCCAGAGTTGTAAGCGTTTGCAGTTGTATTAATTAGATAGGTAGGTAGAAATGGTCATTCCAACAAACCCGAAATAAGCTATCGATAACTATATAAAAAATTTTTTCACTCACATACTGTAGTATTTTATCACCACAATACTGTTCGTGAAAAATATCGTTACAATATCGTAATTCCCTACCAAAAACAATTTTTATCTAAATATTTTCAGGTTTTTAATAATAATTTCCCATCTATATTTGGAAAATCATTTTTTTTATAGAAAATATAATAATAACCCATGATTTTTATCTTTAATATTTCAATTTTACAACTTCTGTTGTCACAGTACCAATTTTATATACAAGTAGTCACCAATCCACAATTATATATATATATATATATATCTACTTTCAATCTCTCTTCTAATACTTTCATATTCCCATTCCACCATTTTTGAATAATTTTCATTTAGGTACCTACTTATTTTTCTTTTACTTTAAAATTAAAAAAAAAAAAAACAAAAACAAAAAAAAAATAAGAAAAATATGTATAAGAAAATTCAACATCATTTGTTGCTCATGTTAATAATCTATATAAGTATAAGAGAACTGCTGAGCGCCAACAAATAATAATACACATACAAATTTAGATAGAAAACACATTTGACAACAACAGCGAGCAACATTTGAAACACGAAAAAGCAACCATTCAAAAAAAAAAAAAAAAAAAAACAAAAAAACAAAAAAAAAGATAAAAGAAAGTAAAAAAATATTTAAACATCAAAACCACCCTAGGGAAATAAAATCGAAACACATGAAACGTTAAATAACAAAAAATAAAAAAAAACATAGAAAAAAAAGCAAAAAAAAAAATGAATCCCTTATTTGTCTCTTTCATTTCATAAGACTTCATAATTTTTAAGATGAATTTCTTTAACACAACCGAAAAATTACAAAAACAAAAACAAAAACAAAAATTAAACTTCTGAACAAATACATGTACAAATAAGGTAAACAATATATATACACATACATGTATACTATAAAATAAGGATTTAAAAGAACAAAATGAAATATTTACCAAGAGAACAGAAAAAGGAGCAACAAATATTGAAGCAGTTACAAAATAAAAAAAAATATATATACAATACATATATATATATAATAAATAGAAGAATGAGATGCTTTCAATTCAAATATTCGAATTTAATAAAAATATCCTTCTTAGTGTATATCTACGTAGATCTACGTAGGTGCTCTTTATTTTAATATTAAAACCAGTTATCAGTTACATATTTAAATTCATTCATTTGAAAATAATTTTTTTGTTTTGTTTTTTTTTTTTGTTTTTGTAAATACTTGAATTAATATTATGATGGTCATATAATAATTATATATATATATATATATATACATATTTATATATATAAATGCAATGCATTTAAATAATGATCAAAGTCCATTCATTCTCTTTCTCGTTTTTGTTTTGTAGAAATGAATTCAAAATTATGATGAAAATTATCTTCAATAACATAATGAAAATTGTTATTTCATCACTTACATTTTTTTTTCTGTTTTTTTTTTTTTAATGGAAAATAATATCTGTTTGTTTTCACATAATATATATATATATATATATATATATATTTATTGTATGTGAATAACGTATGTAAGAGTGGTATAGTTATAATGATTGGTATTATATTAAGTATCTTGAAGATATTCAAAACTTTAAAAGCACATTAGTACATCATTCAATTATGTGTACATACATATATGTATATATGTATATGTATGTTATACGATGTTTTTCAAATATGGTATTTATTATTAAAATTTATAGTTTTTTTTTTTTGTTATTTTTTTAAGTATGTAATTTAAAATGAAGGATATTTTGATTGATTTTAATATGATTGTGGTTTTTTGTTTAGCACAAGGGATTTAAATATCTCGGGACTCACAAAATATAGTTTGTATATATTTTTACTTGATTTAATCACCTTCTTTAGAGTGTTGAGAAATTAAGTAGATACTTAGATTTAAAATTCGTATATAAAATATATTATATGATGTATAACGAAAGATAACCAACAATAGTACTAAAATTTGAAATAAAGTGTAGAAGATATTGATACAGGTAAATTCAGAAAACATACAATAGATTATCTAGCACAATATATCTACCCATCAAACAAAACGCTTCTATGAGTTAAATAAAGTTGAATAAAATCGATCAGTTCACAATTAATTTAATAGGAAAGTATTATTCTAAGGTAGTATTTGTGACAGAAAATATTCTGATTGCTGACACTGGTACATTGAAAATGTCTAAGCAATGAGACTGGTACATTGTAAATGTCTCAACAATCAGACTATTTTCTGTCACAAATACTACAATTAATTATGTATTATTATGATTATTAACCATTAGAAAGATGAATTTAAATTAAGGATTTATATAATTCACTTTTCATCTCTGGAAAAAAAATATTTGGAAATGATCCATACCAGTTTGATTTAAATCCCATTTAATAACAAATGTATATTGAACAGGATAAAAATAAATATATTTTAAATTATGATAAAGAGAGGAAAAAATCCAACGAAATACCTATTCTTGATATAAAAATAACACATAAAGATTGAAAAAATAAAATTTAATATCTACAAAAATACCCACCGAACCATCCCCATTGAGTCAAATCACCCACATGGAGTAAAAATGGCAACAAACCATACGACGAGCAACAATAAGGGTTAACTTTGAAAAAGAAAAATCTTATGGCAAGAAAAAATGGACATTATAGACCTAATAAGGTAGAAATGAACAAACTGTACCGTATCGAACTATATGACTTGGTCAAACAAAATAACGATGTAGAAAAACCTTGAAGGATTTGCTCATTCACTGATTGAGTTTAAAAAATGTTCAAAAAATCTAATTTGGAGTTAGTAAAAGCTAGCAGAAGTCAAAAAATGAGCAATATTGGATTAGAAAAAGATAAAAAGAACATGGAAGAAAATGCGATGCCAAAATTGTTCGAAATTATATATAGGACAACCAGAACGACTAATTACAGTGAGATTCCAAGAATATTTTCCGTATTAGCAAGAATAAGAGCTATTATCAATTTTATATCGGCAATTGCTAAACATATATAATTGAAGATGATCATAAAATTGATAAAACCAATTTATCATCAATAAAAAAGGGTACACAAAATAAACAAACAAGACACATACAAAAGTTAGGCAATTTCGAGTGTACAGGTAGATAGATTGAACAACGATTTAGGGAATGGATATTCACTGCTATTTAAATTAATATAAACTAATTTGCAAAAGTACACTTAAAATATGTAACTGTTAAAGATTAGGATATAAAAAGAAAAATGAATTAAGAAAATTAGTTAGTAACAAGCACTGACGAAGGAAGTATACTGCTTCCGAAATATCAATATTTGCAATAAAAAAAAAAATTATTAGTGTACGCAAAACTAGCAAAAATTAAATTATTTGATCCATACCACTTTGATTTAAGTCCTATCCAGGGGCAACTGTATTTACCAGGATAAAAATAAATATATATTGAAAATGATGATAAATTACCAATAACATATACCATATATTTAGGAGCGGTCGAAATCGAAATCTCGTTTTTCAAAATCTTACTCTATTTTTTAAATTTTACAAAAATTTTAGATAAAGGAGATACCCATTTTTGACTCCAACAGCAATTACGAATAAAAATAATTACGGTAAATATTCTGAAATTAAAACTATATTTTGAAAAGTGTGTTTTTAAGAGAGGAGATTGTATTACGCTCTCATTTGGGGAAGCTACTAACAAGATAATAAAGTACCAATTACCTACCAAATTTTAAAATAGCACTCTGAACATGTAAAAGCCTATGTGGCCGTAAATCGGAATTAAATCCTAAAATTCCATAATGGTTGTATATCGCAATAGTGAGACCAACCTTAACTTACATAACCTCAATTGGGTGGCAAAAAATGTACGCAAATCACAGCTCAAAACAAACTCAATAATTTACAGCATTCAGCTTGTATGAATGTGACTGGGGCTATGCAGACAACATCTACCGCACCATTAGAGACTACCTGTTTCATCTAGAAGCCCCTTCATCCCTTTATACAGAAATTAGCAATGGTTCACAATCTACAAATGTATTACTGGTGATGATTCCAAACTAATTAAAAAAATGGTACACCCAGAACTAATTCGTGTATTCCAGAGGGATGATACACTTTGGATAGACATATCCGACTATACTGCTTGCCAAGAAATAATTTTCAGAAACTATTCAATATAATCATGCCAAGCAAAGAAACGTGGATGATCTACCCACCCTCCTTCGACAAAGGATCATTAGTATAGTATACTGATGGTTTTAAGAAAATGGATGGAGTAGGATCGGACGTATATGAAAAAAGCCTCAGAGCCCATATTTATTTAAACCTAGACTATACGAACACAGTTTTCCAAACCGGAGTACATGCTATAGATATCTTGTGTGCGAGAAAATTTAAAAATAAATTACAAAAAACGTAAATTAATTCACATACCATCACATCAAAACTAGTGTAGGATTGTTTAGAAATAATCAAAACCCTAGCAAAAACAAACAAAAAATCACAATAATGTTGAGATACCAGGGCATTCTGGCATAGCAGAAAACGAACCTGATTATCTAACTTCTTACCCAGATAATCTAGCAAGTAAGGCATCGGATACGCCTTTCATAAGACCAAGTCCGTTCTGTTTGATTTTCTTGTGAGACAACCACGATGCAGTTAAAAACTTGGGTGGAGCAAAAAGCTCATTTATTGTAAAGTGCAAAGCTATTGTGGTAGAAGAAAAAACAGGTACTAACAAATACTGAATAAAATCTCTGAAGCCAATCAAAGGTCAAATATACCGAATTACTGATATGACAGAATTTGTTATTAAAAAGTACTGAACTCTGAGGCTAATAAAGAGTTTGTATATGAACTGTGAAGACATTAGAAATAGTTGTGAGGTCCCAGACAATAGCGGATTATGCTAACTCTTTATTAGCCTCAGAATTCAGTACTTTTTAATACCTGATCTCCCGTATTTTTTGGGTAAACTATATCGAACAAAATAGACCATCACATATAGTTAAAAATCGTATACATCGTATACCATGAACAAACTCTGTTCATCTTTACTTTACCTTTACTTTTAACCAAAAGTCATTTCACAGTATAAGGTCCTTTTTCTGGGTTCCTATTTGACATAAATTGATATTTTACAAGTTTTAGATATTCTGT
This sequence comes from Argyra leucocephala, assembly GCA_963942445.1. NCBI lineage: Eukaryota > Metazoa > Arthropoda > Insecta > Diptera > Dolichopodidae > Argyra > Argyra leucocephala. The sequence continues at coordinate 115,208,740 of OZ012681.1, read as the reverse complement.
TTAAAGTAGCATGCAGACTATCATTTCAGTTTTATCATTATCTTATACAGAATTTTCAGTCCAAATCAAAAGTTTTTGATATTTCATCATTTAACACTATTACACCATCATATGACAGTCGCAGACTGAAATGATAGTCTGCATGCTACTTAACACAAAAAAAAATGTTTCAACTGACACTAAAAATGTTGCTTAATTCTTTAATTATCTTGAAAAAATCAAATTTCTATAAAAAACATAGACAACCAGTTTTCCTTAACGATAGGAAAATGTAAACATCAAAAATTTTAAATATAAAAATAATTTTTTGTTGTCAAAAGCTTCCACTTCTAAATGCTTGCCCATATTTTATTGCAATTTTGTTTTTTCTGACGGCAACAAAATGTATAACATCTACATTTTGTTGGATTGAGAGACATTTCAAAATGTATGTGTAAATTAAGTTTTCTTGTTAAATGAATTTTTATTTATTAAATGACAATTTTCCAAGAATATAAGTCCCGTTTTTTTGTTAAAGGAAGATATTTTGATTAAATCAAAACATCATCGTTTATGTTAGATTTGAATGTTCCTTCATCGAATTTAATTTTGACAAATCGCCTTGATATCACTCAAATTTTTTTTTCAAATGCAATTTTTGAATACTTCTGTTCGACCCCACATTAGTTTTGGTCAACCACGCTTTCTACATCATTTTGTTTATATATTTATATACTTTTTTTTGTTTTATTTTAATTTTTAGTCAAATTTTAACTGTTAAACATTGTAGATTATTAAACTGTATAGACTAATAATACTGAATATGTTCAAAAACTATGAAATTTTTTCTTTCTAATTTGATATTCAAAATCGAATCACATTTAAAATACATACGAGTAGGTATAGGTTGTTATCTACTGTCAATTTAACTTCAATTGATGTACAAAAATTTGATTTAAATCTTTGAAATGTCTATACTAAATTTATTGTAATACATATTCAAATTTACAGCTCCCACTAAATCTTTTTTTTTAGTGTTTACCTTTCGGTAATGTTTTTATTAAAAACAAAAAAAAATCAGAAAAACAAAAAAAAACAAAAAGATATGTTTTGATATTATATTTTTTAATCGAGCAATGTGTATTTACTTAAATACATATACAAATATTATATATATATTATATACACACATTTGTATATATGTATGTACAAAATTGATAAATGCGAATATCCTATTTTTATATTTCATTCACAACACCGTATTTTTATTTTGTCAAAATACCTAAGGCAATTCTTAAACCAGATTAAATTTTGAACACATTTTGTCATCCTGAAAAAAAAATAAGAAAAAAAAATTGCTAAATACACTATAAAAGGAAAACGTTTTTTAAAAATACTCGGTGACACAATTTTGAAGAAAAAAAAAAATAAAATTTAATTAAATTTAAAATTATTATATTTTGTATTTACAATTGCCTCTGTACACAGCTTCACAGCTTGTTATTAAATTATTTTAGAATTTTCGACTATTCCACATATGGAAAATACATGTAGTTACAATACAATCGACATATTCGGCAATTAAGTTTAAATCTGACAAATCGTTAAACATAGAATTCTAATATTAAATTCCATTCAAATATCTATCCGAGCTTCGTTAAAAAATTTGATATTTACATATATTGTGCAGTTCTATATCATTATAGTTAGCGCATTAATACTCCGCGTTTCTGTATTCCTTTATTCAATGGGTCTGTTTCAACAAATCAATATGATGACAGTTTAAGCATACGTTTCATACCTTCTTACGCCCGAAGTTGCTATTTTAACGGTAATATATGTTCTTACTCCATATGTTGTTTATTTATTTATTTTTGAAGAATGGAATAGAGTATGAGGTATTCAGAGCGTGCTGCGTATTCTGTTTTTGATATTACTCTACTCTACTCTCTGCTCTATTCTACTCAGATGATACTCATTGCTCATGCTTTGAGCTAATAAAGACAAACGAGAATAATTGATAAAAAAAAATACAGATTTCAGTACAGTACATATAAAATATTTTTACAGCAGCTCATCTTTGCAGTTTAATTCAATTACGAACCGGCATACTATTTAATTAATTATTTTAATCCAAAGGAGTTAAAATAAAGTCATGTTGAAAGTGTCATTCAGAGCGTGCTGCGTATTCTGTTTTTAATATTATACTTTCTACTCTCTGCTCTATTCTACTCAGATGATGCTCATTGCTCATGCTTTGAGCTAATAAAGAAAAACGATAATAATTGATAAAAAAAATACAGATTTCAGTATTTTTACAGTACATATAAAATATTTTTACAGCTCATCTTTGCAGTTTAATTCAACTACGAACCGGCATATTATTTAATTATTTATTTTAATCGAAAGGAGCTAAAAATAAAGTCCTATTGAAAGTGTCATTAAATTCATTAAAATGTATTTCAAATCTATAGAGTTGATGAGACAATAATTTTAACAATCATAATTTAATATTACAAAATTTTACAATATGATGTTACTAAAATAATATTATTAATAATCTAATCAGCAAAATCTATAAGTTCGCAAATATTTTGTTAACATGCTCATGCTGACATTACATAACATATTGGTGCAAGTATATTAGTGGTTTTCAATATTGCCTATATTGACAAGTATTTTGTCCTCCATAAACAAAATATTGCAAAATGATGTTTGTTGAGATTATTTATTAATAAAAACGAAATTTAATAAAAAAGCAGTGTAGGAAACATGAAAAAAAAAATTAACTTTTTTCTGTCCCTTTCTATTATGAATTATTGCAGCATTTAACGTTTTGAGGGCTAAACAGTGATAATGTTATATTTTAAAATTTTGAAATTTTTTTTGTAGAATAAAATGCAGTTTAAACCTAATTTTTAACTTAGCAGAAAACTGCAAAATTATAGTAGATAGCGTATGACAATCAGTTGTGTTGCTGCTGTTTTCATTTATATTTATAACACATACAACAACAACATTTGTAAAAAAAAATTATTGTTTTTCTACAGTATTTAATTTTTTCAGTAAGTATGGGTTTATGAAAAGCCCTATTATAGTAATTAATACCGTGAACTTCTTCTTGCCAATATAAAATGTAGAACAATTGTATATCAAAATTATTACACATCGGGATTAAAAATACAAAACTGTTCAAATTATAGTACAAGAACTGATCAAAGACGGAAGGGGAATTGATAGAAAACAAATTTCATAATTATGCAACATTGGGCAGGTGTATCAATTACTGATGATTTAATATTAATTATAGAGTTAGAAATTAATTAATTATAAAAATATTAAAATTATTTTTGAATTAATAATTAAAATCTGGTAAAAATAGATTCATATAGAAATGTATTGTACTGAATATAACTTAACATAATAAGCATATAACGAGCGCTAACGATCAGTGACGAAGGCACAACGAAGAGAATAATTTTATTTGTAATGTTAATTAAGCTTAACAAACAACCTATTTTCTATTCCAAATCTAATTCGACATTGCGTCGTATTTAATTTCTTTGTGTGAATTGATAATGGACATATATAAGCAAAAATTATTGAACTCAGGGTCTTGCACCATTTATTTTGTAGATTTTTTTTTATTTTTTTTTAAATTGGGGAGTTCTAAGTAGCCGCGACCTCTTAAGATCTATTGTACTTCCCCGTCCATTTCAGAATAGCAGGTCTATGTCCTTGATGAACGCTATTATTGATTTTGTAGATTAGTAAGTGCACGAAAAATATCCTTCCATATAGGCGCTGACAATGAGTTTTGAAAAATACAATTTCACTGCCCCCCTAATACTGTAATCCAATATTAAGTTATTTTTCGTGACCGTACTTAGTCTCTTTCTTTCTCTCATCACTACCTATTTTGAAACATCTTGTAATTTTCTCTTAAATATATATTTTTTTGGATTACATTTCAGAAATATATATATATAATATATATATATACATTTTTGTCAGTCTTATCATTTATTTTTAAGAAATAAAAGTACATAATAAGAAACTGAATTGAATTGAACAAGACTATCACTCTCTGTTGCTCTCCTTTACCATACCACCACCACCGCCACGGTAGGAGATTTTTTTTTTGTGTTTTTATTTTTACAAATCTTTTAACAAAATTAGTTTCTCTTTCATTTCACAGTTTTTATTCTTTTTATCATGTTATTTTTTATATATTTTTTTTTCCTCTTTTTTTTTAAAGGAATCCCCGGGATTTTTACTTTTTTTTTTAATATTAAAAAAAAAAAAACAAAATGTTTTTTATTATTTTTGTTAAAAAAAAAAAAATAATTTCACACCGATTTTAAGTATCAAACTTAAATTATACAAAAAATTGCTTGAAGTATTTTCCATGAATCTCTTTCTGATTTGGGTATTTTTTGTGGAACATCATTTTTTTGTTTTTTATATTATTGTAAATCGAAATAACATGTTTGAGTTCATTTATTTTAATCCAACTTAAGTTAGTTGAGTTAACTTAAGAGAACGCATGCATGTATGTGTGTATGTATCTTTCTATAGAAATGTAAATTTTATTTGAGATTTAAAAAAAAAATCGCTGTACTCTCATAATTAATTACGTTCAGTATGATTTGTTGTCAAGGTCAAAACACAAGACCAAAAAAAAAAATTATCCATTAAATAGAGTGATGACAGTAAAAACTTTAAACAATTTTGACAATAAAAAAGTTTGTTTGACAATTCAGTTTTATGTCTTATAAAATTTGATCGGTTGCTATTAAAGACGAAAAGAAATGCTTTTTTTTTCTTCTTGCTTTATTTGTGTTTATACCATTACAAATTTATTAATCTTAAAAGCTAGATTTTGTATTGTTTCTGTTTCTGCCTTTTACATTGTAGTTAATAGATCTATTTTTATTTTAATTTATTGATTTATGTATTATGTTAATTTTGTTCTTTTTATGTGTTTAATTTATAATTTTTTTTTTTTTTTGGTAAAATTAAAAAAAAAACCCAAAATCCATTTCTTAATAATAAATTAATACTTAACGTAATACTAAACCTAAAAAATAAAATAGAACTATTGTGCTATATATAGCTTTAATCTCTCCACCAAAACCTCCTATTATTTTTATGAAAACACTTTCTGTCCCATTCATTTATCTTAAATTTTCAGAACTAATATGTAACGGATTATATTCTATTTTTTGGTCCTTACTTCTTCTATAAATATGATAAATAATTGGCAGTCCGTCGTCGTTTTGTAAATATGCTTTGGAGTCTAAATATATGAATGCTTCTGGTGGGACCAGTCTGTTTTTCATTGACCTTTTAAAGTATAATGTATTAGGATAATACATATGACAGATAAAAGTATTGTCTTCTATCTCTGTAATTTTATTAAAATGCATTCTTAACAGTTTAAATACAAATGAATCAATTCTTTCAATGTTTGCTGATTCGTAAAGGAATTTTATAGTGAAGTATTTTTTATAATTGGTTTCTGGATCTCTATTTATACCAGTACATGGTCTAAGTATCTGTTTTTCTAATTTTTTTATTTTCTCGAAATTTAATGCATTGGTATTATACCATATTTGGCATCCATATGTTAAAATTGGTCTAATAAGTGATTTATAAGTAATTATTTTAACGTTTTTATTTTTATTTCTATTATAAAATAAACTTTTACTCATCATAATGCCTTTCTTCGCCTTTATTATTTGTTTCTCTATATATGTTCTTTAAAGGCAAGACTATTATTAAGAGTTACGCCTAAGTATTTCACACTATTTTTATGCTGTATTAGTCCATTGTTTCTTGTTTGAATTTTAAAATTTCTCCAATACTTTTTATGCTGTAGTTGGTTGCACTTTTCTAATCCTCTACGTAAAAGTATGGTTTCTGTTTTACTCTCGTTTATAATTAGATTCCAATTATAAAGAAAGTTTTCTACCCGGTTATAGAATCTTTGTAGTCTGTATTTCGTTTCAGTGACTTTAAAATCACTAGAATAGATCACTATATCATTTGCGTATATGTTGTTCTTTTACTATCGTCCTCGGTACTGAGCTCATTTTTAAATAAATCGGTTAAAAATACGTTAAAAAGAGTGGGAGCTAAAATTGTGCCTTGCTGGACACCTGTACAGTCAGGTTAAACTTTATTGTCGATAGTTGTTCCATATTAGATACAATAAACTTTTTCTCTCTTATCATATCAGCTATAATTATAGGGTTAGTATTCGTGGAATCCTATATAATTCCATTTTGTAAATTAATCCTTCGATCCAGAGCGTATCGAATGCTGTTATGTAGAAACTCAGAAATGCTTTTGTAACTCTAACTAATTTACTTTTAGACTCAATTCATTATTTTTGCAACAATGTTCTTACAACAATTGTGGAGGTTGTAATAATGGGATTTACCGCTAGCAATTGTTATGTAAGTAAAAAACTATTTGATATTATATACAACAAAAGGGGAAGTTTAAATTTGTTATGGGATAGTTATAAACAGAATAGAACTGTTGAATAGGAATCTACTACTACTAGTGTTGTAGCACAATAGAATTCTTAATTTTTCTAGGTCCTACAATAGCAGTATCAGTGATATTACATTCTATTTGAATCCCGCATAGCAATCCTAACAATTCCATAAAAATTAAACTTATATCAAAAACACTACTCTTAATGGTACTGTTTGATGGTAAATTTTTTGTAAAAATATGGTGCAAAAAAAATTTAATTTAAATAAATTTATTAAATTAAAAAATATTAAATGAAATTTTTTTATCAAAAGATTTTTGTATTTTGCCATTGCATAAATATATTTTTTTATAAGCCGGAGTTCACCAATTAAATTATTCTCTTCGTGGTAATATACACAGCGTTACTAATCGCTACGGGTCATCATATATGCCTAGTATACTATATATTATATTATATTTTATTATATTAAGTCCATTGGCACACGCATTAAATCATCAATATTTGATACATCTGTTCAATCAGTTTCCAATATTGCGTTATATAACAATTAATATAACAATTAATATATAAATTAAAATTACACTAGGACTAGACCATCACCTGTGAAAATTCTAATCACCTGTCTACTTATTATATTTTTACTAAATTACGGCAAAAAAAACTACTAATTTAGAAATAAAAATAAAATTTAAAAGTACTAATTTTTGTGCCCTTCTTTTAAATAAATCATTTATTCATTTATAAAAAAAAACATATCCAAGTTCTAAACCCATATAAGAAAACTATAAAATCAATAAAACTTTTTTAAATTAGAAGTATTTTTAAAGCTTGAGGCAAACTCGACGCCGTAGAAAATTCTTTAGGCGCAGAACGGCAAAAGTTAATTTAACCAGGCAAACTGAACGGCGTTAAATGACATTTAAATCTATATTTTTAAGATTATTTATAAGATGTCAAATGTCAATTGTAATTTTTTTACTTTATTGTGAAAATTTTCTGTGCGCTTTCTAAAATTAAATATTCTGTTTTTTAAAATTTTTGGATTTCTTTAAATAAATTGTATTTTACAAAACATTGATCAACATTTTGTGGTTTAAATTGTGTTTCGAAATTAAATATTGTCGATTTTTTAAAATAAATTGCTTTTATAAAGGTTTTGTGCTTAAATTTTTGTGTTCTAAAATTATATATTTTTGAGTTTTTTCAATTGCTTCTTAATGGACTATGAAAATCTTAGCACTGTATATTTAGCATATTTCTGGCTACATGAAGCAAACAGATCAAGAAGATTTTACTGTTTTGACTGTAGCAATTTTTTTTTTATTTAAATTAAATTTTGATAAATATTTATAAAAGTAATTATACAGTTCATTTCAAAAAAAGTTTTAATAAACATTTACTTAATTAATATTTTAATAAAATATTTTATATGTGTATCAAAAACCAAACTTCATAAACTATATTTATCTAACTTTTAATTGTTTCAAAACACTTATTTCCATTTTCCAAATACTTACTAATTTAATTTTCCAAACACTTACCAATTCTGTCAATTACATTTGTACCATCAAATGTCATTTAACGCCGAAAAAGTTAAACTTGATTCAACTTTTATTTTCTTCGCCAAACAAAAGCAGTACAGCGGCGTCGAGTTTGCCTACTTATATTATTTTCATATGATTTAACTTTTTTTTGACAGTTCGCAGATCATACGCCGTACAGACTCCGTCGAGATTGCCTCGAGCTTAAAAGTCGTCAAGATAATTAAAATAAAGTGCATATTAAAAATTTTTATATTTCCCTGGTTTGTGTCTTTGAATCAGCCACCTCGAAATATTTCTATTTTCAACATACTTGGGGATTCGCTTTTATTTATTGCTATTGCAAATGCCAAACGAACAAAGGGAACTGTAATTATTTGAATTGGATTGGCGCATCTGTGGGAAACATCGACATGCCTCGTATCAAAACATATTCTTATTTGTACTTACCATTTATTTATGTTGCTTCGATAACATTACCCATAATGTTTTTGACAACTAATCTTGTGCCGTTGCAAAATCGTGGTGCATTTATATTTCATAGCAAAATTATTGATTTATGTTGGTTTTTTTTTTGTTTGTTTAATTACGTTTATTATAAAATTACTTGGAACCGATGGATACAATTAGTATAGGTTTTATATATTACATGTTTAATTTGCTAATAAAATTACTTATTTTACCTGTTTTAATAAATTTAATAATATTTTTTTGATGTTATGACACAAAAACTTCTTGCAAATACACTGACATATTGAATGTTGCCTGTTCACTTGTTGAAAAACAACACGATTTAATTGTTCGCATGGACAAACAAAAAATTTGTGCATGAATTAGTATTACAACAATGTATTTTTGATTAATTAAAAATTGACGCAAATGACGCAAATGACGCAAATTACGCAAATGACGGAATTGACGCAAATAACGCAAATGACGCAATTGACACAAATGACGCAAATGACGCAATTGACACAATTGACGCAAATGACGGAATTGACGCAAATAACGCAAATGACGCAAATAACGCAATTGACGCAAATGACGCAAGGATGCTCTGCTGGGAGTAATGTTTTCATTCTTAAAATACCATTAATTCCATCTGACTACCTTTTCCAATTTAAATGGCTTTAATTTCCCATAAAAATATGGTTTGCTATTACCATAAATAAAGCACAGGGACAAACTATTAGTAACTGATTTAAAGCGTTTTGCATGAGCTCTTCAGATACTTAGGTGTTCTTAGATAGTTTGCAGAGACAACGATAGCAATAATGTCATCCGCATAAACAATCACTCTGCAGTCTGCTACTTCTAGTCATAGTAGTATTTCCGTACATACATTTAGTTACACATTTAGAGTCGTGAATGTTTGCAGCTTAAATGATATTTCAATATAAAGTTGTTAAAATAACTTCAAACTTCAATTTTTTTTTTATATTAATTTATTTTTCAATTGTTAGTAAAACACAAAACATTTTATTTCTATGTCTAACGTACGGTGATCTTTAAAACCCGAGTTGTTAAACAAAACCAATCTAATGATGTGATTAGTATAAATCCCGCACATTTATTAACTAACACACATCATAAATAGAATATTGAACAAATAATATTTGATAATGAGCCATAACTTTAAACGAAAACAATTTTAGTAATTGAGTTTCAATTTTGCACGTGCAATAAAAAAAACAATTGAAAATAAAAAAAAAACAATATCCATAATTTTTTTTCATGAATAAAATAAAAAATCGTGTTGGAAAAAGAATTAACATTAAAAAATTTACTGCAAATAAAGGAAGTGTATTTACAAAACTGTTCATAACTTTTGAACCATTGATCGGCGTATAGTCTTTCGATTTTTAAAATAAATTAAATTTTCGTTGATTATGTGAAAAGTTTTAAAAACTGTATTGACATTTGGTTGTTATTGTTTTTATGTGTAAATAAGCAGAACAAAAACATTAATAATACCATCCTACACACTACATAGGTACACATATTATATATTATATGATCATAAATTTAAAATATATAAATATGTACATATATATAAAAATATACAATAAACACAACAAATTTAAAAAAATAAAAATGTTAAGTCGTTAAGGCATTACATTTATGGCTCTAGTATAAGGTTGCAAAAAAACATAAGAAAAAAAGGGAATTTAATATTTATGATCATAAAAAAATGTAGGCCCAATATTTTATTTGCCGGGATCAACTAGTCATTTTATATAACAAACGCTGCGAACAAGATTGCCATTTCGATACAATAATTGTATATCGTTTGTATAACAGTTGTATAACACTTGAATACAATTGTAACGAAATTAATACTTTTTTCTAGTTTTTAAAACGTTTCTATTAACTCGCCGATTCTTGATCCAAATTTCGAAATCGATTTTATACTCACATTCCGATAACCTACAGACTTGAAGTTTTTGGCACAGCTTGGATTTCTACGTACATATATATAATAAGTAATTAAAGCAGCATTATACAACTCAATTATTTTGTAGCCCACAACAATAAATCCTAGCTGTACCGAAACCCTAGAAAAAGGACAAAAGAGTACTAAATAATATCCTTCATAATATTTTAAAACCAATTAAATAACTTTTTAAATTGAATACCGATTTTAATGTATTTAAAATTAAACTTAAAAAAAAAAATCGTGTTTAGTGCTTATTTCGTATTACCACAGGTTTATTTTATATTTTTTTTTTTTCAATCAATAAAAATTATGTTAATTGAATTTCAAAACCTTACATTATCGTAATCTTTTTACCTTAGGGTAGGTAGAATTAAAAAATGTTTTACCGTTATGAAAGTAATATTTAGAATGAAAATTTTAGGTATCAAAATATTAACAATAAAAAACAAAAATTCCCCATCATAAGTCACATTACATCACAAATTCTGAAGTATCATTAGGGAATAAAAGAATTTTAAAGTTATCCTTTTTCAAAAATATGAGAGAGAAAATTTTTAAATATTATTTTCTTACTTACCTTATACATACCAAAAACAATAAACATATATATACATATATATATATATATATATATAATGTTTGTCTTTTAACTTCGCTTAGATATCTAAAATCTAAAATCTCCGTTACATTTTCATCCTCTTAGAATATTTTCCATTTAAATTAGTGATAACTAAATATTATTTTGCTAAAAAAAATATAAAAAAAAAAAATTGAAGATTTTTTTTAGAGGATTTTGATTCAAAATTGAAATATTATAATTTTGTGCAAAAAAAAATAAATAAATGTACAAAAGAAGAAATTTTGAATAAAATTAATTAAATTAAAAAAGTCTACTTTAAAAGAAGCAAGAAAAAAAAATGGATTCAAAAGTAATTGGATTCCTTTAAAAAAAAAAAAAAACAACAACAAAAAATGCAAAAATAACTGAAATTTGTAGATCTCTTCTTTTATAGGTCAAGAAAAGTAACAGTTAAATTTGTATACAGAAAAATTTAAATTAAATTTTAAATTTTCACGTCAATTAACTCAGATTGACAGTTTTTGTTATACAGTTATAAAAAAAAGATTTGATCAAATGAATTTTGACTTCTCGATTGAGTAAATTTTTGCAGAATTTAAAAAAAAAATGGTTGTCGTAGTATTATATTTAGTATTTGAGAGGACTAATAAAATGTATAAGTAAATTAGGTTTTTAAATTTTATTTAAAGTTGTAGTTAGGTAAACACGTAAATAACGAGGAGGGATGTTATAGCAATGTCCGCCAGTTGTATAACAGTTATTATAACCCCGTGTAAAAATCGAAATAGATGCAGAAATTGGAGACTACACCCATTATAGGTGTAAAATATCTATTGATAATAAAATTATCTAACAAGTGTTCAATTTTAAATATTTGGACGTAAATATTACCAACTCTCGCAACACAGAAACAAAAATAAGAACCCAAACAAAAAAAACTGAAGCCATTCCAGGTAATCTCCTATTGTTATTTGGAAAAAAAATGCTAATAGAAAACAAAATTAGAATGCACATGAGCTGCATTCGACCTATATTGACGTACGCTATTAAGACTAACCGCGGACACATCTAAATCAAAACAAAAAATACGAAATACAGTTGCATATGCGTTTTGTTGTCCGTTAGAGTCGTAATAGTCGAAGAAACTGAAGATATAAACCAAACCATGAAACTGAACCATATAAATTAGTCATTCATTTGTCAATAGAAATTGACAACTGACAATAAACAAAAATTGTGATTCATTTTTCAATCGAATGACAAAAGGTTGACTGGTGAACTTAGTAATGAATAACCAAATTAATACCAAACGTCTACCAGGAAACGATCTCCGAAAAGATGATATGATTACCGAAGGTCGTCATTACAAAATAGAGGATAAAAAATATTGAAAAAACCAGCACTAAACGCATAATTAAAGATGAAGAAGAAGGGTAAAAATCGTATATAGTGTCAATCTTCATGCCGATTCCGGTTGGGAATTCTAATAAGACCTTAGAAGAAGTAGTGTTCGGCTTCTAAAGCAATGCTTGAAGACCTCCTATTACGGGTAAGACAAACTGTATATATAGAAAAATAACCACTACTATATTAAATTGTTAAGATCAACTACAACAGGTATATGGGAAGTCTATTCGAAGATTTAACTCTATACATAAAAGCAAATAACGAGAGCTGATGATAACGAATATTGATATTTTATACTCCATTTTTATTATTTATTATCACATTGGATATTTATAAATTGTGTAGATTGTCAAATAGCAATCCTGGCAGAGAATAAAATATTTTTTCATAGTACATGCTTTAAACCAAGGGTTTGAAGAACGAAAGTTCTGTTCAGCAATGTTTTTGATGAATGTCAGTCAAGCATTTGACAACGTGTGGCACTGGATGGATTAATCTATAAAATACAATAAAAGTTGAGTCTCATCTACTATACTAAATTCTTATTTTTAGAGTTTTAGATTCAAATCCTATATAACAGAAAAATATGAAATCAATAATGGCGTCCGGCAAAGTAGTGTATATTGGGACCACTTTTATACTTAGTATATATACGTCTGGAAACAGGAATACATTAACATAAATTTTCGCAGATGATACTGCAATGGTAGTAAGCTGCCATCTAAATCCACATACAGCATTTACAAATCTGCAAGAACATTTGCTATATAGAGAATAGATACCGATGGTCATATAATATATGCTATACAATAGGCAGTGCTGCGGTGCTATATAATAGGCAAATACAGAAGGCAGATACTCAATGAGAGTAAAAGTGTATATATGTAACTTTTTCGTTAAAGAAATGATTATGATCAAAAGTTGATATATAAATGGGATAACTATTCCGCAATCTAACTAGGTTGAATGCCTGAGAGTACACCTAGACAACAGGCTATCTTGGAAAACCGCAAAAAGCGAGCAACTAAGACGAACAGCATTTATTGGCTAATTGGGAAAAATTCTACACTAGATCTGGAACACATAGTGTTTCTATACCCAATTTGGAACACAAAACCATTCTAAAACTAATCTGGTCCTATTGATGTCAGTTATGAAGAACTGCTTCTAATATAGTAATATCGAAACAATTCAAAGGCGATGCAATCAAAAATTTTACGTACCGTAACCCAGGCCCCTTCTTGATACCTTATAAATATTAATCTGCATAAAGATTTTAATATACACATGGAATAACTTGAAAAATGTAAAAACAGATATGCAATCAAATTGATGCAAGACCCTAACCCTTTGGCGAAACATCTACAAAGTATTCCAATAATCAGCATGTTAAAATAAAAATCACCGGCAGTCATGTAAGGCAGAAAATTGGAATCAACGAGCAAATATGAAGTGTCAAATGAATAACCTTCCAATTACTTTTCAGATTTTAAGGTTTGAATAAACCATAAAGGTCGACAATTCTCATAAAATATTGTCATTTAAGTTTAGAAAGATTCAGTTAAGAGGGAAAAATATATAAAAGTATGTATGTATGCTTTATTAACTGAAACAAAATTATTATATTTTTATATCATTTTCTAAACATAATAGCATTGTACCGGGTGTTCCAGACCATGCGTATCAGCTTTGTAAGAGGGAAGGAGCCATTATGTTAAAATTAATCGATTGGTGATATTTTAAGTTACCGGGAAGGAAGAGAAATCTGTTTAAGACCAAAAATTGCCAAAATTGACAAAAATCGAGATATTCAAATGAGAAGGGGTACCTTTTTACACAAATTCGGATTCTACGTCAAAAAATAAATCTGCCATCAAACCTAATTTAAAATCAAATATAACTTAGTCTATTAAAAATTGGAACATATACGTTAGTTGATTGAAATTAAATTTTATGGCAAGCTGTTTTTTTTTGTCTGCTTATAAGAAATCATTTCGAATAAAAAATTTAAATTTCAAGAAAATCTAACACGAGAACTAAACGGAATTATTGCCAACAGTTCTTATATAAATCATTAAAGATTGACTCTATACTTAGAGATAATATAAAAAAAATATTTGTAATTTAAGATTTATTTGTTTTTTTTTTGTTTTTGTTATTTTAACAAAAATCAAATATTTACCATTTTAATTTTGAACACAGTATACATATATATAATATATATATATACACATAGATATATGTTCTGTATACACAATAACTCAATTTAGTACCAATTCAAGTATAAATAAATTTAATTTTAAATCGTTTTCAGTTTAAATACCTAATAATAATACGTACGTATTCGCAAGAAAAGCAATAATTGTAGACCAGCTACAACGGAGGATATACTATATAGTATAGGATATACAGACAAATGAATATTGCCAAGGTTAAATTATTAAATTAAAAATAGTCAAGTTAACAGGATATCGTTATGTGTATTAAATTTTGGTATAATATTTCAATTGTTCATTTCCATTACTAAATTTCTAATGAATACTCATCGTACACTAGAATGGTTTTTTAATATCGTAATTGTTATTATTTAAGTGATCTCAACTGGTTATATTATAACTTTCATTATATAGTCTTGAGTTTTCATGTTGTGTATATCAATCTGGATATACCACTAGCATGTATGTAGTACAGTTAAGCAGTTTTGACTGTAATTTGACAATACATGCTTGGCTTGAATCGGACCAGAAACGTGGACGTGGATTATAACTGTCATTAATTTCAATTTTGTCAGTTTAAACATTATTTATAAAGTAATCTGGATCTACCTCTATATCAAATTTTAGACTTTTTTTTATAATAAACGTCTGGCCTGAATCGGACCAGAAATGTTATCACAACCTACTATCGTTCATAAGATTAAATATGTAATCACCTTGGTTGTAAGGGGAAACTGTTTTATTATTAAATACGCCATAAAACTTGGATTAATTTCAAATTATGTTTTCCATAGCCTGGTAGAGATTACAATAGAAATTATAATAAAAATCGAGACCGATAGAGTCAATTATTTACTGCATAAGATGTTACCTTCGAAATTTTGCCGACATTTTTCTCGTATACTGTATTGGTACAATCTGAATAAATATGCTGAATTGTTTGAGTTGAGATTTCACCACATAGACATTGGACATTAATATTTTTAAGCCAAATCCCATTTAAAAAAGTATATATTGATATCATCTGTATCCTGTTGTGCTTCTGTTGACCATTCTTTTCTGAGAGGATCACTCCAACAATTCAGCATATTTATACAGTGTTCTAATACAACTTTACATAGGACACTTTGAATAAATATGACACTCTGGCTAATACAGCCTTATAGGAATAAATATGCTGAATTGTGTGAATGATTTCCCCTTATACACATTCAGGATCTTGAGCCATGTCCTATTATCTAGCACATATTGGTATAGTCCGTATTCTGTTCTTAGTCCATTAAAATTTAACTGATTAAAAACTGATGGTTGTTGTTCATTGAATATACCAAAATATAGACACTTATTAGACCTACTCCGTTTCTAAACCCATCAGTAATTGATCCAATACTTTTTATTAACGAGTTCTTCGCCAATCATTCCGGTAGAATTTTCTGATTTTAGTTTTTTATTTCTCTCTCAAATTTTGTCGATATAAATAGAAAGATTTGTCATCGTGCAGATCTTTGTTCAAGTTTTCATAAGCATACCATTTCAGATTATTGAATAAAGCTCAAAACTGATAGTCATTTGTAAGAAATAGGGTGGACGATTCTAAATATCATTCTAATTGTACTGATGTTGAATTGAGTGTCAATGGCAGTTTATCCAGGCTGATGCACTTCAGTATTTACCTGTTGAGTAAACCAATGATTGATCTGATATAAAAAATATCCTTATCGATAAAAGCAAAATAAGAAATACCAAATGTTTGTAATGTTACTGTCTTAGATTAAATGAGCATAGTTATAAGAATAAATAAAAAAATATCTGTAGAAATGTTAGAAATGTTATAACAATCTAATAACATTAAATATCACCGGTAATGGTAACTGTTTTATTATCAAACATACCATAAAACTTGGATTTATTTCAAATAATGTTTTGCAGAGCCTATAGAGATGACAAAAAAATATCTGTAGCGAACCTAGAACCTACAGGTTATCAGAAAACCTGTTTAAACTATAATATACCAACTTATTTGTATATATATATATTATCAAAGAGAAATCAAATCTATAATACCTATTTCCAATTTTTTTTCTCGGACAAATATTTTAAATTTTTGTAAAAATATATATATGTACACATATATTCAAGTATATACATACATATTTACGAGTATACTATTCCAAATAAACAAGAAAATTAACTTTAAATATTTCCATGGTAATGGAAATAAAATCAATAATTTTTCCACTTAATAAACAAAAAATAAAAAAAAAACTGATTAATAATTAACCAAAAATTAATCATAAATCACCAAAAAACTTTTTTTTTGTTTTTTTTTCTTATTTTCTTTTTTTATTATTATTATTTTTTTTTTTTTTTTTAATTTTAAACTTTAGTATAGTACTTTACTCTTAAAAGTATTTTAAGGTCTCAAAAGTAGAACTTAAGGACTCTCATTATAAATTTCTTTGTATTTAATATACACACACATACATACATACACAATAAAAAAAAAACTTTCCAAATAATATTTAATTTTAGAGTCCCTTTTTCTGTTTTTATTGTTATGCTTTTTTTTCTACCGTTAAAAGGAAATAATATCTTTCTGTGTTGAATATGTAAAACAAAAACTGAAATAGAATTTAAAAAAAATTAGTCCTTTATCATGTTATTCAGTTAGATATATATATATTATACTATATATAAGTATTTATATTTATGTATATGCAAACAGGGTCTTGCATTTAAAATATAAAAAATAAAAAAAAGCAGAAAACCAGTTTTATTTTATATTTGTATATATATAATATGTATATATATATATATATATATATATATATATAATATACACGCAAAGTCCATTCTTAAAAATTAAATATTAAATATTATTGTAAGTTCAGATTGTATTTCTACATAAATAATAAGTTAATATCATCGCAAATAGCCTAAACTAACAGTGATAACTACAAAAAAAAAGAAAATAATTCAAAATAATACAAAATACAATTTGAGTTCATAACACAAATAATTTTAGGGTGAAATGAACCGTAAGCAATACAAATCTTTTGTATAAGAGTAGCACTACTGTTTTAGTAAGAACAAAAAGCTGCGCGGAGACTCATAACAATCCCCTTAATAACCTCAAACTATACGAACTGAACTTTTATCATGTCTCCAAGTAAACCTGTAACTGGGCCGAAAGTTTAAGTAAACCGAAAGTTTAAGAAAATAAGTCTTTGATATCTCTGTCAGGTTGTCAAACCTTCCAACAACCTAAGCCTAATTTTCGCTAGACCTTTTCAGGTCGCAGAGAATATGTTTCATGTCTTTTTGAGTGTCAAAACCTTCGTAAATTTGACATTATTATTGTTAAATTTAATTGTTATTGACGAATTCCAGTCGCATTTCGTGCTTTTTAAACAAACCTGTATTTATGACCTGTAAATATATGCCCATAGTCCTGATCTTCATTCTATTTAGCTGTAGTCAACTTTCTTCACCTTCAAGCCATTCTAGTTAGTTCAGTTCAAAGTATAGTTCATAAAATAATAAAAATTATAATTCATAAGTGTTGGGTTTTATTGTGGGTAAACGCAAACGCAATCGAAACGTGAAACGCGGTGAATTGATATTATGGTAAATGTGCGGCAAACGTACATCATTTTCGAAATTAAACGTGAATATATTTTTGATATTGTTCAAAACGTACGGCGACAGTTCTCTTTGTATTGTTGAAACGTGTGAACATCAGTCCGCGTTTAAAAAATTTAGAACAACTAAATGTAGGTCAAATATATATATTTTTTTATGTTCTTGTTTATTTGAGTTAAAAAATGTAATTCATAAATAATTTTATCCATGTTGGACATAATGTTGTCTCTAGTATATATCCAGCATTGATGACAATATTTGTGAGAATGTCGCTATGTAGAGTGAGCTATGAATGAGCTATGTCTGAGCTATGAATGAGCTGTCGCTAGAATGAGCTATGTTTATATGAAAACTATTTGTCTTAAGTAAAAAATCTCAAACAAGCAGCAAGTTTTAATTTAAGTGTTGAAAATTATGATTTAGTTAATGTCGGCATATTTTCCTCAATTTGTTTTAACAGTTTTGCTAAACAAATCTTTTATTATTATTTTGCTCAACAAAATATATACCGTTACTTTATCCATTTTTAACATTTTTTTTAATAATTTTAAAAACAATAATTTTATGTAATCAATAAATTTTTTTTAAAAACAAGATTTTCATTGACCAATATTTAAAATCTTAAAAATTTAATCGGCTCTAAAAAGGAAGATAACATGAAATGACATTATTTTATATAAGGGCTCAATGCGTACGAAAAGAACAGAAAATATCATTTACCGTGGATATTTTCACAAAAATTGGGGATATTTTCAAAAAATTTGGGATATTATACTTTGATAAAGTATATTTTTAAAATATCGGGGATAGTTTCTTTATGCCGGCAGCACTTTTTTAACAATTTTTTGAGTAAATGTATATAAAACAAATGATTTTTTACAACAGATGGTTTTGACGGTTGAATTGTTGTTTTTTTGTGTATAAAATAAATTTCCCAAATAGAAATTTACAGAATTCTTTGCAGCGGTCTATTTTTTTCTTACATAACAATTCAATGAGCTATCTCCCTCTTTAGAGCCAATAAATTTGTTAAGATTTTAAATATTGCTGGAGGAAAATTCCACCTTTAGAAATAATCGAAATTTTAACTTTCACATCATAACATAAGTATGTTCAAAATAAATATAATTGACCTTTATTATTCAACATTTCGAAAATAGATTTTTAACGCGTTTTGTACAATACCAATTCGAAGTGAAGTGAATATACAAAAATTCTCGCTTCGCTTTCGCACTACGTTTACCCCAATAAGGCCCAA
Source organism: Argyra leucocephala (assembly GCA_963942445.1). NCBI lineage: Eukaryota > Metazoa > Arthropoda > Insecta > Diptera > Dolichopodidae > Argyra > Argyra leucocephala. Next base: position 115,189,172 of record OZ012681.1, on the reverse strand, counting down.
TATTCGGATAATGAAACAAAAAACGAGACTGATAAGGGTTCTTCTTCACGAAAAATCAAATCTGTGAACATAAGACGGCAGTTTAGTTTAGGCAAAATTACATTATTGCTCTATAAATTCAGTTAAAATATTTTTAGAAGATGATGATTTATTTTATTTCACTTCGTATACATATAATTAAAAATTGTTTATGTTAGTTTTGCAAAACAAGTAAATAAACAAAGTTATGTTCATTAACTTAAATAATATAATTTAAACCTTTTCCACTAACTAATTATTGACAAAATAAAACACACACGCTACAATAACAAACCATCTAACAAAATACACACGCAACAATAAACTTTTATCCAATACCAAAATACCTATGCATCGAGACAATAGTTGCGGTTTTTTGGCTTGCAGAAGTGCTCACAAGTAGTTATGAGAAGTTTGTAAAAAAAATAACCTCAGGAGCTTACAATTTAATTTCTGATGCGTAAAATTCATGTGTTTATTTGAAAAATTAAAACTTTATTTTAAAATAATAAAAAGTAAACTGATGGGTAATTAAAAGATATTTAAAAATTATTCTATTTAATGTAAAAAATATTACTCATAAATATGGACGAAATAACAAACAGATTTTTGTTAATACAAAGCGTAAATCCTCAGGTTATCCAAATTCGATGTCCCTTAATGGCACAATCTCATCTTGCCGTAATGAAATCTGTAATGCTTTCGCAGACAAGTTCCAAGAAAATTACCGTCAATCACAAACAGACCAAGAATTGGAGATCGTGAATTCCAAATTATTAACTAACATAATTCCTCTTATGCATAACCTAGCTTTGTCATCTGAGGACGTTTTTACAGAAGTAAATAACTTAGACATAAAAAAGGGCATGGTCCTGATCTTTTTCCGCCGATATTTTTGTATAACTGTATTTTCAATTTAACTGCTCCACTTACCTTAATTTTTAACAGATCCCTAACATTAGGCATTTTTCCACTAATTTGGAAAACATCGTACCTAATACCAATTCACAAAAAAGGTGACAAAACTCTAATTGACTCAATCGACTATACCCAAATTATTTGAAAAACTCGTGACAGATAAAATAACACCTATAATAAATCCAACTCTTAACCAGGAACAACACGGTTTTAGAAAAGGCCGTTCTACCACCACTAATTTAGTGTTATTTACATCGGAGGTACTATCTGTTATGGAAAAAGGTCTACAAATTGACACAATATATACAGACTTTAGCAAGGCATTTGATCGAATAAATCACGATATACTAGAAATAAAACTGGCAAAACTAGGTATCAGTGGCGCTATGTTAAATTGGATAAAATCTTATAATACCAAAAGAGTTCAATTGGTTAAGTTTCAAGGTATTACGTCTAAAGCCATTTATGTCTACTCTGGGGTACCCCAAAGAAGCCACTTAGGACCACTTCTCTTCAATATATACATTAGAGACCTTTCTAATTGCTTATCTGTCATATCTCACCTTTTTTATGCTGATGATCTCAAATTATACCACATTATAAATAATTTTAGTGATTTTTGCTTCCTCCAGTCTAAACGTAAATGCTTAGAAAAATGGTGCTCTGAAAACATGCTAGACCTCAACGTTAGTAAGTGTTACGTCATGAGCTTCACTCGTAAAAGATCTACATTTTTATATAACTATACTTTGCATAGCCTCAACTTAGAGCGTGTAGATCATTTTAATGATTTAGGAATCATCTTGGATAATAAATTAAATTTTTATCTCAACTATGAAACAATGATATCAAAGGCTAACAAAATGCTAGGTTTTATCAAAAGAAGGGCAAGAGAATTTAATAATATATGGGTAACAAGAACTTTATTCTGCTCCCTAGTGCGTTCAATCTTAGAATATGGTTGTATTATCTGGAATCCCACCTTTCTAATCCATAGTACAAGAATTGAATCAATCCAACAGTTCCTTATCTTCGCCCTAAGACATCTATATAATCCCAGAGACTTTAATAACCTTCCACCTTACACTGAAAGGCTCCATTCTATAAATTTACTGAGCTTAAACTCGCGTAGAATTTTACTTTCAAACTGCTTTACATTCGACGTTCTATCTGATAAGGTTGATATTGACCTTATTGAATTAAGAATCAGAACCAATAACGATGTTAGACCTACAAGACACACCAAATTTCTAATCGAAACAACACATAGAACTGAATATGGGAAAAATGAACCCATCAACAGGTGTTGCATACTATTTTATCAGTTCAGCTCCCTTTTCCATGACACACTTTCAAAAAATTCTTTCAAATCTAAATTAATTAACAGTCTCAAACAATTGTAGATAATGTATCAAATCCTAAATTAATATATAATTATAACTAACATTAACTTAATAATTAATTGTCTCATATTAAAAATTAACTAAAATAAAATGTAATATTAATTTCTAAATTTTTTTCTATCTCTCTTTCTATCTAATATATTAAAATAATGCAAATCAATAAAATGTATAATTAGTATATTTATCTCTTAATAAGTAAATTCCTGCTAAAGTAAAAAAAAAGGTAAAGGTAGAAGAGAAGAAAAAAAAATTAACTAGATTTAATTTGATCTAAAATAATTTTTTATATATTTATTGTATATATGTAATCTATGTATTATTATAATTATTATGTATCTCTAAAATAAAATAAAATAGAAACTACAGAACTATCAAAGCTCAATGGCCATCTATTGATTTTTTATTTTACTATTTTTTTTTTACATAAAATTAATATAATCTTTTATTAGTTTAAAAAAATTCCGCAGGAGGTTTTCAAAATCTCTACCGGAAATTTTTTCGTAAGTCCGCAATTTCATCTACACATTTGTATAAGCTGCGGACTTGTTTACAGATTTAACTACACATAAATACTTGTGAGCAAGTCTGCAAGTAAAAAAAAACGCAACTCATAAGTCGTTTGACAGTTCGATTAATCGAATTACATAATCCTGAAAAGCATAAATTACGATATCATTTGCTTTAAATTTTACTTTAACTTAAATTACAATTATCCAATATGGTCCCCTAGTATATGTACATTTTATAATTATTTAGTACAAATTACGTCACAATTGAAAAGCATATTACACAATATTGTTTTCTATAAATATCTATATAGAAAAAAAAAATTAAATTAATTTTAATATAATTGAAATCACACCCTGTACATATATAATTATTATAATTTTTTTTTTAATTCCTTCATTTTATCATTACTAAATGCTGATGTCTCTGTTCTCTTTTTTTTCAACAATTGACCAATATTAATTAAATTCAGAGAAAAAAAAATATATAATAATAATATTTACTTAAAATTATAATATAAAAAAAAATTGAAAATATTTAAATTTAAATAGGAACAAAAATAATAATAATAGAAATATTAAATAAAAACAAAAACTTATTAAAAATTCTAAAATCAACTCTACTAAAACAGGTCGACCATTCAAAACAATTTGTTAGTTAATTTCTAACACATTTTTATGATAATTTTGCAAAAAAAAAAAAATATATAATTTACATAATAGAAATATACCTATTACATAACTTCATATAAACAGAAATTTAGTTAGACAAAAACAAAAAAAAAAAAAAAACAACAAAAACAAAAGCAAAAATGTAAACAAATTTTTTAAAAAATTTAAATTTACTTTAAAAAGGATTAAACGAAAAAAAAAAATTCTATGAATATTCAAATTTTTTTTGTTTTGAAAATCTTTGTTTTTCGAAGTTTGATTTGATTTTCAAAAGAAGTCCTTAAAATAATTTCATTCAATAGGAATCTAGAATACCTACCTACCTACCTACACACCTTTAAAATAAATTTCTTAATTAATATACGAGTACATATCTAGTTGTTGTTGTTGATGTTGTTGTTTTTATAGACATGAATTTAGCTACAGAAAATCGTAAAATATTCTCGCTAGTATGAATGCGATTAATATTAATGTTGTTCTCTAAGGAGGTTCTATAAAATCAAAATGGAATTTTTATATTTTGATAATCGGATTTATTTTGATTATTTTTTAATACGATATAAAATAGAAATTTATTTAAAGATTTGTTTAAAAATTTATTTAAAATATTGTAATTTATTAAAAAAAACTAGCAAAGTCAACCAACGTTGTCCGGATCCAACACAAATTGTATAAAATTTACTTTATTTTGTTTATGAACCGAATTTGTGAACAAATGATGGTTTCTGATGAAATATTCTAGAGCTTGTATAACATTATATTAAACACATGGTCTGGATGTAATTTAAAATCTGTAGTATATGTTAGAATGTGTGCTTCAATAGTATAAGGAGGTAATATATGGATTTTATACATGTACTTTAATATTAATCTAATGGTATTGTATATTTATACACAGCTATGGACAGTGGCCAGAAATATCGCACACGATTAAATTTTTTTTTATATTTCCGCCAAAATTTTTTATAGCTTTTTGAGTGTATTTTGGGTTAAATTATTCTTGGACGATGAAGAAAATATCTCCCTCCCATCTCCACATCTATTCGATCTTCGATTCGTCAGTCCAAAGAAAATTTTTCCAAAAAGATATGGATTTGTTGAAATGTACTCCAGCAAAGTTTAATTGACTATAAATGGTTTTAGTAGACAGCTTGGCTTTCTTTCGACTTATACGTCCAAAAAGTTGATTTTCGTTTAGTCTTCTTCTAACTTTTTTAGCCGATATTTCGATACCTACTTAATGGCTCATTTATGTCCTTATTTCCCTGGATGACTTAAATGGATCTAATTTACTTTTTCTCACTATTGTTCTATCTTGCAAAATAATCTTGTTATTTTCTTCCTATTTGCTCGATTTCTGTTTTGATTTAGGTAAATAGGATTCTCTGGAACTAATTTAAGAGCATTATACCACCATTTTTCTCGAACAATTTTCTAACTCTGTAATTTCAGAGTGATTAAAGCCTCTGTCAATCCATTCAAAAATGCGTTTTTTTTTCAAAGGTGCAAATTGTATTTCTACCCATACTTTTTTTTTTAAATTTCTTTAAAAGCCAAAAATAGCTAGAGTTTAAGCTTTATAAATTTAAACTTTCTAATCTTAATTTGATTTTCAAAACTGAAATTATTCACGTTTTAATTCAAACTAATTATAAACAATTGATTTGTTCTATTTAGTTGGCCAAGCAGTTTTATCATTAATTGAAATAACCTTTAATATTTATATATCTATCAATAGGACCCGTTTCGTTGTTTAAATGCATTAGTTTATAATTTTGGATGCATTTCTGCAGAAATAAACTGAAAATAAAAAAAAATTTGACTGTATACTATTTATCTGGCCATAGCTGTATATATTTTACATTGTTAAAGCTTCTGGCTCATAACGAAGATATCTCAAAAACCTTTCAAATACATCAAATTTATATTTTCTGTTGGCTAGCTAACACATTCAATTTCATTGGTGATTGTATCGTCACTATTTCAATTTTACCGTTTAATTTATCAGAAATCTTCTTCAATTGCTAAATTAAGCTTCGACCTAACCTGTATAGAAAAATAGCAGTCAAAATTTCGAATAACGATAAAAGACATGTTTGTTTATTCCTAAGAGGGTATCTGATTATCGATAATCAATTATGTAACATCTTATAGTCTTTCGAAAGGTTCTTGAAGGGCGTTAAGAGATTAATGGTAGCTATCAGAACCACTTCAAATTTTAACAAATCGTAAAAGACGTGTTTATTTATTTTGTTTCAGAGTTGCCTCATTTTCATCATCATCAATGTCCTGCAACCACATCCGTGAGGCATAGGGCGGAATAATTTATGTCCGATTTAGTTATCTCGGTGTTCCGATCGACACCACCACATAAAATATGCCGGACCACCAAATCCGATGTGCAATTTATTACAACCGAGGCTGTAGGAGGATTCACTGTGATTTCATCGCGATTACCTCTTGGGGACCTACCGTATGTGGTCATGTTTCATGAAATGTTATTAGTCGGTTGACCCTTTGACATTTTCTGAGATATAGGTGATAAAACCATAAATCCAAACCTAACTGGCACGCCCACCCATTGAATGGTCAGATACATCCTCTTACAGGCTGCTCATTGTACATTGTACAGTACAGACTCCTTTTGCAGCCGCTCCAACGAGGAGATGCAGACGATGCATACATGGTTACGGAAAAGACTCTTAAATTCAAAAATGTGGCTCAATTTCGGGCATGGATCTTTCGCCTTTGGTTGCTACCTCCGCATTTTCCGATACACGCCATGTTTCCCCTCACTTCTGTCTCCTACCTATCCTACTACACCGGGATTAGAATCCGATCGTTCGTATGGGTTGCTAGGATTAACTGAGAACACGTGAAGGTGAGAGTAGGAAAATAAGGTGGGAGAGGCTAAGTGACATAAGCTGGATACAACGACCATAATAAACATCACCAACCCCGTTAGACCGCCGTTTTACAGAATAAATTTGCCTCGTTTTACAGAATAAATTTGATTTTCGGATTTTTTTTTTGTATGTAATTGGTGGACGTTAATTAGCCAAACCCATGGTTTCATGGTCCATCTAAAGGACTAATTGGTATTTCAGAAAAAGATTTTTTTTTGAATATCGTATACCCTTGACAGTTTCGATATAGAATTGGAAATATAAAAATGTAAACATAACCTGCGTATCTGTAGAAATATCTCCTTCGTCTTTAGTAATGTTCAGCGACATAATACGAAAGCCAATATATAATAACTGGCTCGTTTAATGACACTGGAATTGATTCAATATTTTAATAAACAGACTTTAAATCATATTTTATTTACTAGAATTTAATTATATTTTATTTTAGTGCTTTATAAGTACCTATCTCCAACCAAAGAGTCATATAGGACAGTTCTTGATAATATATTGGAAATGGCTTTAAGAAATTTGAGAAAGGTTACTATTATTATTTTTAATCTGGTTGTGATTTTGTACACAAAAAAAATAAGTACAACTTCTAAATTATTACTCCTAAAAGTATGTGATTAGACCCCGTCTTTTTTGTATAAAAAAATTTGTTTGATCGTAACATATACGGTAAAAATTTGAATGCTGTAGAAATGGTACAAAATAAAGTACAGAAAATGTTTAACATAACCGTTGATTACTGCAAAATATGGCTTTTAAAAATAAATCTTAATAAATGCGAAACAATCCTATTTCGAGACACATACAGTAATCTAAACTATAACATAAAAAAAAACTGGAAAAGCTTTACAATAAAAACAGTAAGTACCACACAAATAAAAAATAAAAAAACTGTAAAGTATTTGGGAGTGCTTCTTGATCAAAACCTAAAATTTGCAGAACAAGTTAAAAACGCCGTCTTAAAAGGTAACAAAGCATTCATGGCCTCCAAAAACCTATTTTACAATAAAACTATACAAACAAGAATTAAAGTGATAGCCTATCAAACACTAATAAGATCTACTCTAACGTACGCAGCTCCTATCTGGTACAATATCAGTGGTAGCCTAATGGAACAATTACGCAAATTTGAAAGAAAATGCATTAGGGTTTGCATAAACAAATCCCGTAAGCCTGAAACTGGATATATCCATTATTATTCAAATAGATATATTTATAATGAATCTAAAATAAACAGGATTGACAATTTTATTATAAAATTGATTAGGAATCATTTCAATAGAGCTCAACAAACCTCAGAAAATGGTCTAATATCTCATGTATTTTACCATAACGAGGAATACATAGAAAGCACATTAAAAACGGGTTTTATAGCACCCGAACATTTTATTTATCTAGATAGCAAAGGCTATATCCAAAGCCAAAATTTCGTCCCTATATTATTTCATTATAATACGAGAGTTTTGGTGGCTAAACAACAGCTAGAATCTCTTATTGTCAAAAGACAAAGCCTAGTAAATAGTTTTTGTAGATTAAGTTAGAATAAGGTAGGTTAAGTTTTATATTCAAACATAATAATTAATTTGGTTTTTTCAATAATTTTTACCAAAAACTTGCAATAACACAATACATGAAATGTATAAATAACAATTGTTACCTTTTTAAACTAAACTTAAGAAGACAAATTAACAAACAAAGAGCAAACCGAACTTTATGTTAATTACATAAAAAGTAATCAAAACCTGTTTTATAAAATTTTTTGTAGGTTAAGGCATTATAAATCGTAAACAAAATAAAAAAAGTTAATAAAAAAAAAAAAAAAAAAAAAAAAAAAAACGGTAAAAATTTGTCTGCATAAACAAATTAATCTAGTGGCGTCGGGGTAGCCGAGTGCAGTAATGTAACGACCGAAGGAGCACGGGCTCAAACCCCGTGAGAACCGAAAAAAATGTCAAATGGTGAAAATTACTAAAAAATGTAATTTTCAATACAACCACATCGGTTCAAATATAATTTAATAATTATTAATAAAGATATAATATAACTAATAAAAAAAAATAATATAACTATATAATATACAAACATATATACCAAATAATTAATATAATTTAATAAAAAGGCCCACATTTCGAAAGGGAAAAGGATCAGATTTATATCTGTAGGATCAACTGTTGAAATAAATAAATAATACAAATGAATCTATAGTTGACATTTGGAATGGGTCAATATATTTGAATCACTGTGATTTGAAAATAGCAATCACACTTAGTAGCAGTGATTGTAAAATCACTTCTTTTCCTCATCTCTAGTTAACATATTTTTAAATTAAACCAATACAAAAAGTATGTGAATACTTAGCTTACAAATCTCATTATATATTCAAGATTTTTATAAACTACTAACGAAAAGAATTTTAATAATAAATTGCTATCCCAGATACAAATTGGTGAACAAATTTGTAGATTGTACCCCATAGATTGATGCTAGTAGTACCCCAAATCGATATTATGACAGTTTTGTATAGCAAAAAGTTGAATTCTAATGATACTAGTCAGTCGTAAAAATTAGTCCAGCGAGTAAAAAAAATCACAATTTTAATTCTTCTATTGTACACAGACATGTACACATACATATGCACACATACATACAGGTACACATACATACATATTTAAATGCAATTTTTTAATTAGAATTTATTCAAAAAAAAAAAGAAGAACAATATTAAAAATATTTCAAATTAAAAAAAAAAACAATAAAAGCAAGAAAAACTTAAATTTTAATTAACTGTGGTGTAGTTTTGTGTCTTTATTATGATTAAAAAAAAAAAAAAAACAAAAAAAAAAATTAAGGACTTCAATATTAAATTAAATTTCTAATCAAAGTGCATTCATTCATTCATTCATATATCTACTCACATTTGTATGTATATATGGATGGTTATGTGCACATATGTATATGAAAAATCATTTTAAAAAAAAGATTAGAAAATTAAATTTTTTATAAATATGCACATACACACACACACACAAACCCATGTGGCCATTTATAGCATATGCATGAATGGACATAGATGATAATGAAATTAATGTTGTTGCACGTGATTTCACAATAATATACAGGTTGCAATAATACAGGTGAATTTTTTTTTTTGTTTTTTTTTTTTTTTTTATTTGTTAATTGATATTGAAAAATAAATATTGTATTATGAATTAAATTCTCAACTTTATAGAATTTTAACTTTGAATGTTTTTAATTTTTTTTTTTTTTGATTTTATAAACTGATGACTTGTGTAGTATTATTAATAAAAGATAAATAAATAAATTAACTTAAACAAAAAAAATTTTTATCAGACTGTTAAAAATTAGAAATAAATTTTTTTAATCAATATCAAGCTATAGATATAGTTGTCTAATTACTGATGTGTTCCAATAGTGCTGGTGAATGAAACGAATTGATTTAATTCTATTTAGTGCCTGTTTATTTTATATTTCTTATTCACAATTTTGTAATGACGATGTCCACAGCATTCATAACAACTTTTTGGAGATCGTTTCCTGTATCCCGTTTACTGATAGACTTTTGATATTGATTTGACCAGTCGACCTTCTGGCATTCTATTTACATTGCCTCTACAATTTCTTCGTCTTCATTTCGACTCCAACGGACAACAATGTCTTGAATGTCACATGCATTCCTGATTTCGCTGCTACATTTCTTATCTTATCATAACGTGTATCCACATATTTGCTTCAGAGTTCGCATTTCTATAATTTTTTGATTTGATTTAAATGTGTTTGGCGTTATTTTAATAGCATATACGCTTGTATGGATTGAATACAAATTTTGTATATTTGTGTTATGTTTTCTATTAGCATATATTTGTTTTCCGCCCTATACCCCACGGATGGTGTTATAGGACAATATGATGATAATATATTTTTTTCTTTATATTAGATATAGGAGATAACCTGAATTGGCTTTGGATTTTCGGGCTTGGGTTCTTATTTCTGTTTTGTGGTATACTATTTACGTCCAGATATTTCAAATTGAGCACTTTTTCCATAATTTTATTGTTAATGAGTATTTGATAGTTAATGGGGTCTTTCGAATTATAGTCATGGATTTTGATTTTATTGTAGTTACCTCCATTTTGTGCAATTGATCAATTTCACTAAATCTGAATAATAATCACTTCATTTTTCATTTCATTTATTCATTTATTCAGTACTCAAAAGAGCTAACAAGCTCGTATAGAGTTTTACATATTTCTAAAGTTAAATAATATATTATAACTAAACTGTGTATCAGTGAAACAATATTTATCAATTCTATTAATTATTCTTATTCTACTAATATCAATAAGAAAATCGTATACAATAATTAAACTGTTCATCAAATTAAAAAAAAAAGATTAAATAAAAAGTAATAAACAATAATGAAGAAAGCAAAATTTATTAACTACTTTACTTATGATAATAAAAAATTAGATTTTACAACTTCAGATTATCTTCATTCCATGCAAGTAGTATACTGTCATCTGGCATAACATAATATGATGTTAACATTCTTATCGTTAATTTGATATAGCCCTAGAAGTGTTAACTATATATAGTGATTACCCCGAATTATTTACGTGATATCGTGATTAAACATATATGTGATATCGACCACTTAGATTTTGGACAACAAATGATCTGAATGTTTTATTCTAACACTAGCTTCAACATATATTTCTGATTATTTTAACCATTATTAAGCAGAGTTGGACTGAAATTATAACCTTGTCTAATACTGGTTGATGGTACGACATATTCGGTGAGCACAAATATATAGATAAATATATATATAGATCTTCTATCAGTTCTATTAAACTGTGATTGACTTTGTTTTCTTGTAATATTTAGATCCTACCATTCAGTTGTACTCTGTCGTTAGCTTTACTTGACTTAAATCTATGAAGCTTAGGTTTATTGAATTCGATTGATTTTGCAATGGGTTGCCTGAGTATAAATATGGCATTGATGGTGCACCTTCAATTCTACCAAAAAGCATTTTGTTCACCAATTTGTACCTGATGGGATAGCAAAATATCAATAATCTGATGGGATAGCAATATTAAATTTTGTTCGTTAGTAGTTTCTGAACTGTACTGCTTTATACTCAAAGTTAAAAATTTCAGTTGATTTATTTTTGTTTTTTTAAAGGGAAAATTTTCGGAACGATACAGGGGTGGGTCCTATACCCAGATTCCAGAGGGCAGATTCCCTCCCTAAAATCCAAAATCTAATATAATCTAATCTAGCTGTTAATTGGAAAATTAATTTTACTTTCCACTTAAGTTTTCTACAATGAACTTCATTTTTAGTGAGCCGAATCGATACTGTTATCTTCTTAAGTCCATTTTACATTTAGTTACTAGTTTCTTTTTGAAAATATTTTCGTAAGTAGGCCGAATTAGTACTCCTATTAAGTCACTTTTTCCTATTCTTATGTAAGATTAGCTTGTTTTTCAATACACCAAGTCAAACTTCGATTCAATTCACGCCGAATTGGTATTGCTATCTACGCAAGCCATTTTTGCCTAATCTTATGAAAGACTATAGCTTCTTTAGCTTAACCTGACATTATATGATACAATAGTGCTTTTTTCTTATGTCTATTTGAATTCAGTTAAGTCATATATCAATTTCGTCTTACTAGAATACAATTATGATAAGTATTGTAAATTATGGGCTCACGCTTAAAAACCAAAAGAAAAATATTCAAATTCAGCAAAAATTATAATTTTAAAATCCGAAAATACGTAATTCAATGTTTTATTGCGGATCATGACGATATCTATAACATACAAAAATATATAAATGGCCAAAATTTCGAATTTAACAAAAAAAAATATTTTATAGTTTAGTTTCAAAATCAGAAAACGGGAATGTGCATCTAACAAAATAATAATTGAGAGGAGTTTTAGAATTGATTACAAAATCAGAATTATTCATCTTTTACAGGATATATATATATATCAATATTTTTATATATATATATATATTCTTTCGTGCATACAATCTTGGCTTAAATATCGTCGTAATTCCAGATTTGTATACCATAATATATTTTTGAATGTTATAGATTTTATTTTTATAGATATACGGTTGTGAACAGCAATAAAACCTATACAATTATGCTTTCAATAATGTATTTTAGTTTTTGGTGTTTTTGGATTTTAAATCTGAGTTTTGAATATGAAGTCAAGTCCTTGCAATTATTATGAAAAATTCAATATTAAATTTATTAAATATATAATAAAAATTCAATTTATTATGAAATATTCAATACCAAATAACATAACTAAATATTTATTATTTAATTTATTTCAAAAGACAATTGGAAAATTTCATATAATTAATGTACATTTTTTTTTTTAATTACAGGATCCGAAACTTTTAGAAAAAGTACGAAAAAAATGTGGTGGTGATGATCAAAATCTAGATGATAGATCGTTATGTATATGTACAGGTCCAGATTATATTAATATTACCTATCAACATATAGTAGCTAAAGATGCCGATACAGCAAAAGTATGTACTAAAAAAAATAATTTAAAAATAATTCTTATTCATATTAATTGTATTCACATTGTTGACTTTCAATTAATTATCCTGGCCAATCGTAGTTGTCTTGTCACTGAAAAAATGTATGGATTTATTTTTATCACTTAAAAACATTTAACTGATACCATACATAATATAAAAATTATCAGAAAATATTACAAATTTTAAGCTTCATAATACCAATTTATCAGTGGCCTTTAATAATATTCACAATCGTTCAGAAAAACTGATAGTTCACGATAGGACGTATCAGAATTTTTGAAACTAGTCATAAATAATGATAAATAATTAATACTGATAACTGATAACCACAAAATACACTAAATACAAAAATATTGAATCAATAAGGATGCTTTCAAATATCCTTTTCGTCCTTAAAGAATAAGGATATATATTTTCGCTATTACTAATGCGCTATTAAGGATATATGTACATTTTGGACTTACAATTATTATAAAAGCAATTAAATACAGAAATATTGAATCAATAAGGATGCTTTCAAAATATCCTTTTCGTCCTTAAAGGATAAGGATATATATTTGCGCTACTAAGGATATATATATATATATTATGTTTGGGAAACTAGCAATAACAGGTATCTTTGAAATATAGTCATTTGATCCTACACGGTTCCAGTATTTACTTCAGAAGAGCTTCTATTTCTTCTGGTGAATCCCAAAATTGCTTTTTGCAGCGCCCCATAAACTTTAGTCTTATACATCCTATTGTAGTATTTGTATATAGGCTTTCCGAATTTGCTCTAAAAATCATTTACATTATCATAAATTTAGTCAAATCTATTATACCCACTGATGGAATTCCAGGACCATAATATACTATACATGATATAATGATGATGATGATGATCAATAATTAAATGATGATAATGATGATGATGATGATGATCAATAATGAAAATAAATGTAAAATAAATATATGCGAATATCCTTTGAATTAATTAATAATTGAAAGTCAACAAATTTCATTTTTACATAATAAATATCGCTAAAAAAAAACATATTTTAGATTGTAATTTGCTAAGCGATTTCTAAATTTTTTTTTTTTAATTACATTTTTAAAATTAAAATTTAATTAAATTCAAAATTTTTTGAACAAAATTCTGGATTTTTATTTCTATTAAATTAAAAAAAAAAAACAATTTCAAAAAACAAAATTAATATAAATTTTCTATCTTTCTCTTTCCTTCTACTTCACTATACAAATTGTTTGAGAATTAAAATTTCAATATTTTTACAATATCTCCGTTTAACTTTGATGTTTGATTTGATTGAATATTAATAAAATTTTAATCACTTAATGGTAATTATAGTGATAGTGTCAACTTTGACCAAAATATCATGAAAATCGAACATGAGAGTTAAATAGAAATATTGTCTGTTTTTTTTTTCTTTAATAATAAAATATATTTTATTTAAATAAAACAAAAAAAAAAAAAATAAAATATTATATTTTAGATTTGGTTAAACGGTATTAGAAAAATAACTCATAATGTTAAGGCAAATAATATTAGTCCAATGTGGTGTTTAAAAAAGCAGTAAGTCTTCATTTATTTGTTCAAAAATAACATGATATAAAAATAATAATGTTGCATGATATAAAGAAATTGAATTTACTACACATACTTATATAAAATATTGCATGATACAATATTTAATTTTTTAAATGTTAATGTGTTTGTAAAACGTGTTTTTGTTTTTTAATATTTAATTAATATATGGGTGATGCGTGAATATTTCTGTTATATTAAAATTAAATATATATTTTAATTTTATCTATTTAATTTTAAAAATAATTATAAAATCTGAAATCTCTTTCACTGTTAATTATATGGGAAATATGTATGTATATAATATGTTTTGATATAAATCTATGAAATCTATAATTATATGCAAGCACTGGCATTATATACAAGTAATAATTATATATAACTATATAAAGTATATAGCCGATTATATATAAATGTATATAATATATAATATACCTATATATAAAATTTAATATATTTATATTAATCAAATTTACCAACAATTATAAGGTTATTATAAGCGATTATAAGCGCCACCATAATTTTGACATTCTTATAACTGTAAATAGTTTTAAGATTGGATGGAAATAAAAAATTATTATTATTTATTTTTTATTATATATTAAAACACCATCTACATTATAAATAATCATGACATTCAAACAAAAATAGCTTAAAAATAGCTTAAAAAGTCTTATTGGAAATTATAGTGGTAGCACAACAAATCTTGAAATAACGCAATAACTAAAGATTTTTTTCAATTTTGTTCAAAGCGGGTAATATAAAATTCCATCTTTTTTAAATAATTTAGTAAAAAAAAAATGTTTAAATTTAATTTTTTCATTCTTAAATATGAATTAGAAAAATGTCTTCCAACTATTTTTCTGATTTTTCAAACAGATTTCTCTCACAATACATTCACAGTATTTTGGAAGTCATAGCTTGTAATTATCGTATATTTTGAAGGGAAAAAAAACAAATATTCTCGTTTTTCTTTCCATCAACTGAATCAAGATTATTTCAAGCGGAAGAACTCCAAATTATTCAAACTTACCAACAGGTTTGATAATTATGGAATAATTATACCGGGATATTTGATCAATTTTACATTTTTAACATTCATTTATCAATATTGTTGGTAATTCTATATCGCCGATGATTATATACATATATATAATTCTTGTATTTCATAGATTTATCCCTTTATAAACTTACAGGGGTTTTCTTCATTTTCCACATTATATCAGCATTTTTCGGTATTACAAAATCACCTGGTTTCAGCGTTTAGATTTTATATGACAGTTTGTATAATTTTTTTATTTACAATTAACAATAAAATATTTTTACTGTTATATTCACAATAAAACCAACTGTTTATGTACATTTTGAAAAGCTGTCTTATTCAAAACATTCAATAAGTAGTTATGGAGTAGGTATAGGTAGGTAGATAGTTGGATGGTAGTATAGCTGATGGCATTCACCGACTCACTTATATACCAATGAGATCTATTATGATTAGGGATAACTTAATTAACAATAACAACATATACAGTAACAATGTTACTTTATTTAAAATGTAACTGTATATAAAAAATAAATGTCATTAACGCTGTACGATAAACAATATCCAAATATGTTATATTATATGTTACGAATGTCGGTTTTGTATCTCTCTCAACGTTTAAACTTAAATTAAATTTTTGCTCATTAAAGTTCACATTTGCCCTATTTTTCGCTTTTAAATTTTCCGGAATTAAAATGTCTAAAAGAGGATATGCTGGATCAACTGGGGGTAAATTCAGAATTTCTTTGGGTGTACCAGTAATAAACTAGGCCAAATTTACAGGTGATAAAAATTTGTACATAATTACTGGTTCATTGAATTAAAGACATATTAAGTCGGCTGCCTTCAGCAGGTGTTGGAGATATGTTTTTTGCCACAGTTAAAAAAGGGTATACTACAATTAAAAGAAAATGTAGTACGTGCTATCGTCATTCGACACGGTACGGTATAGTATATTCATTCATTTTGAAGGCAGGCCTAATAGTGAACATTAAAGGTGAAATGAAAGGTTCAGCTATAACAAGGTCCTATATAGATATAAAGGTTCAACTATAGCAGTTGCTAAGGATAGTGCAGATTTGAGGCCTCGTATTGCATCAAATGCTAATTCTATAGTTTAAAATCAGAAAAATGTATGTGCTATTTGCAATCTTTATTGTATTTCAGATGTCTCTCGTAAGCCATTTTCATTTTCTGTAAGTAACATATTTCTTAACATATAACTTTGATATTATTATCAATACTAATTTGGTATGCCCATTGGGTTGATCGAATCAGGGATTCTGAAGGACTCAATTGCATTAAATACGGGTAATCACAATAATTTGTTTATTAAATTTGCGACTGCTGTCATATGCGTCTGCCATTATTTGCGACTGCGGTGATAGATATGCCAGCCCCCAAATTATTACATATATTTAAATCTAAAATCTAATCCTTATGAAAATCCTGAATTACAAAATTTTGACTTACAAGAATTCAGATTATGAAATTCTGATTTTTTTTAATTTACTGGATAAAATAAATAATTTTTTTTTAAATTCAGAATTTTCTAAGTTAGAATTGTGCAAAATTAGAAATAAAAAAATTAGAATTTTGTAATTTCAGAATTCTTTTATACAAAATTTTGTTATACAACCACCTTATGGGATATGAGCTATTATTTACGCCTTTAATTTTGTCCATTGAATAAATTGAACAAAGTTGGACTGACACTACCCATCTTGTCTTATACCAGCTGATGTTATTATATTATATAGGAAGTGTAACGATATTTTATTTCTTATAATCTTAATTTATCAAAATCTTGTTTGTTTGATTGTTTGACAAAGTCAATCAATCATGATTAATAAAGTAAGGCTGATAGAATTATAAGTAAAACTGTTTTATATTATATTTTTACTATTTTGATTGTCATCTACAAAAACTGATATATTTTGCAGGATATAAATGTATAAATGGAAAAAATGATATATATGCATTTTCCAGAATCAAAATAAGTCAAAAAAGTTTAACAGGATTTTCAAAAGCATGATTTTGTTCGAATCAGATTTTGAAAATCTAGATATCGTACCCGGACCATTATACCTATTTTTAATGGTCAACTTGTTTGATTTGACTTATGTTGTTTTATTTTGTTTGTATATACAAAATCTCTTATATTCTGCCTATACTAAAGAATATATCATCGTGAAGGGACACTCTACCCTGTATCTTTCATATAAAGAGAAGTCTTATATTGACATTAGATTATTGAAAATCATTGAAATAAACAGTTAGTAACAAGTAAAGGATACCATATGACTCTTTTAAGTTTAGAATTTTCTAATTTAAAAATTTAAATTATGTTTAATATCCTTTGAGACTTTCTTATATCTTTTTATAAAATAAAAATTAAAAAAATTTGAAATAAAATTATTGTATAACAGTTTGTATATAAGAAAAAAAATTAATTCTCAATTTTATTACATATTATTAAAAATATATATATATACCACAGTTAATATAGTATAAACCCAAAATTTAATAACTTTGAAAAAAAAAATAAATTCGAAAATTAAATGATTTGATTTTAAGGATCCCTATAATAATATAACAATATATGCTTTTGTAAATGTAAGTATTAAACATTTTTTTTTTTATTTTATATTAATTTCCTGGCTGACTTGTCCTCATAATATACTACTACGCGTAAATAAAAAAAAAAAAAAAAAAAAATGCTTTTCAATTTTCATGTTTTTCATCTAAATGTTTTGCAGTGCATACATACATACATACATTCAAACATACATATTATATTCATTTAATGCAGTTAATGCCTGGTTTGATATTTCAGTTTTCTTCAAATTTTTTTTTACTTTTTATTTCTATTTTTTTCTACTTTTATAACTGTTTTTTTTTATTTCATTTTTTTTTTTTTTTTTTTGTTATCGTGTCGTCCTTTATATATATAATTATTATATTATAAATTTAGCGTTGGCAACAAGGATTACGTATTATCACTCATAATGTAAGAGCAAATAATGCATGTCCAAGGACAAATCTAATGAAACAGTAAGTAAAGAACATATTACAGTATCTACATATGTATACATATATATATATATAGAAAAAAAGGACAATTGTGTATATAATTTATAAAAATTAAAATTAAAAAAAAAAATGCTAGATTATTTTGGTAATAATAATTTAATTTAATTTAATTTTTTTTTTTTTGTTTTACAAATGGATAATTTTCTTATTTCAATTTTGAAATAAAATTAAATTAATTCAGTGATTTGGATAGTGTTAAAAAACTATTAAAATTATACCGTTATACAGTTTATGTAACAATAGTATTATATCCGTTATACAATGCGTAAAATATTTTAAGTCATAATTTATTATTGCTTGGTTTTAAACCCTTAAATTCTTCATTATATGTAACTAGCAGTCCCTGTTGATTAATAATAATTTCAGTTTCAGCTATATTTAAAGTCTTAAAACGAACAAAAATTTGGCATCTGTATGGGCTGATACAGACTTATAACCATAAAGTATTATAAAACACTCATGTTTCAATGAAAAGTTTCGAAATTAGTATGATTTAATAAAAAAACATACTTTGTGTTATACAGTTTATAACAATAGTATTATTTTCGTTATACAATGCGTAAAATATTATATAGGTCATAACTATTGCTTGGTTTTTGATATTAGGTTTTAAACCCATAAATTTTTCAAATAATTCAAAATACTTAATAAGAATAACACTAGTAACAATGTCAAAAATAATTCGTTATTGAGAACATTGGGATCTGAGCTCGAATATAAAATGTTCTAATATAATTGACTGTAATATATACACAGAACATAGTATCAACTTTTAAAGTACTGTTATTGAAAATTGAATCAAATAAAATTTTTATTGTTCAAGCAATAATTGAATCTGTTATAAAGTATATCTGATTACAAAATTATATTTTGCTCTAACTATTTTTTGTAACCAGTAAAAGGTATATGATGGATTCACAGACTACATGCAGCACTTCAATTGTTCATTATGATTTAAAATAATCGCATTTATAACTAGGTGCCCCTGTTGGTTAATTGTAAAAAAAATTTAAAAGAACAGGAAATTGCATCTGTATGGGCTGATACAGACTTACCATTATAAAGTATAAAATACACATATTTCAAAGAAAAGTTTCGAAATTAGTCTGTTTATATGATTTGTTTTACTTTCTGTTATACAGTTTGTAACAATAGTATTATTTTCGTTATACAATGCATAAAATATTATGTAGGTCATATCTTGGTTTTTGATCTTAGGTTTTAAACCCTTAAATAAATTTTTCAAATAGTTCAAAAGACTTAATAAGAATAACACTAGTAACAATTTGAAAAATAATTCGTTATGGAAAACATTGTGAGCTAAGCTTGATTGTTTTAAAATCAATTTAATGACTACATATTATTATATAAAAATATACAAGATAAATATATTTAATTTAATATAAAAACATTTCGTTGGTTTTTGGACAATATACGAAGGAAATATACGAAAGCGGTCCAGTTCACAAAATCTATACGTCAATTTTACCTAATTCGATTCAATTAACCGTTAATTTTTATTAAACGTATAGGTAGATAAATTTATAATACTTATAAAATGAATATAAAGACTGAAATGAATATAAATATAAGGCTTAATCAAACCTTAATTAACAATTTGAAAGAAATTATAAATTCCTATAAACAACAAATTAGTCAAATTTTTGCCAACTCGGATAATTTGACGAAATTCGAATTTTAATTTGAAATTTTAAAATATCAAATCAAAAAACTGTCATTTTGATTTGATATTTGAGATATCATTTAAAACATTTCGAATTGAAAGACACAAACCAGGTTAAGATTGTTTGACTAATCAGACGAATAATTACTAATACGAAGAAATTCTGAATCCCTAAACAATAATAAACAATCCCTAAACTTATAATAAAATATTAAGAAATTCTAAATCCCTAAACAATGCCTCTCAATAATTTCAAGTCAAATTTTACCTAATCTGATGATTTGAGTAATTTCTAATTTTTATTTGAAATTTTAAAATATCAATCAAAAAACTACTGTTATCAATTAGAAATAATTCGAATTGAATTATTCAAAGACACGAACCAGTGAAAATTTCAAATTAGTCAATTCTATTTCAATGATTGATTTATATATTAAATCATTTCACAATAATTAGTCTAATTAGTCATTCAATAATTCAAAGACTCGACTTTTTTTTTGCAATTTAAATATTAAACACCGATCAAATGGCAATGAAATAACTTTGATTGTTAATAGACAAAATAACATATTTTTTTGTTTATAAAAATACTAGGTCTGTAATTTAAAATTCGATTCTTTTCAAACCGCGTTTTTTTGACTTAGCACATTTTAATCGTTGAAATCATAGAACATATTATATTATATTTATTAAAAAAATGTATCTATACATTTTTTCTATTTAAATTTTAAAAATTTAGAAAAAAAAAAATAATAAAAAATTTATTTTAATTAAAAATTGTTATTGATATTTGTTCACATAATACAAATTAACCCCCCGACGTCATGATTATTAAAATTTTGATATTACAAAAAATAAATTTTAAATTGTTGGTGTCTTACAAATTAATCATTTAAAGATTAAGTTTTATAGATGACCTATGATTCACCTTAACAAAAAGTAGAGCAAACATTTTTCAGAAAAAAAATTTTTAATGACTGATCAGGGGTCACATTAACCTTTTATATTTATTTTTTGTTTTTTTTTTACTTCTAAAATTTATTTACAATCTATATTAAGTATAAATATAATAAGCAAATATTTATGATGAAAATTATTTATTTATTGACTTGTAGCAGCGTTTCTCATCGAAGATCTGCTTTTGGATTAATTTATAATCAGATATTTTTTTTAAGTCTTATAAATCACAAGAAGTTCTTCTCCATTGGCCTCCAGTTGTCATTAGGTTGCGGACTAAATTGTTTCTAAACCTATGTTAAAACCCTTTATTGAATAAATTTTTTTTTTTTTGATTAAGAAAAAATTTATTATTTGATTAATCACTTTATATAGAATATAGATGGTGGGTATTATACCAACATTTTGAAAAACCGGGACATTTTAAAAATCACTTGGATTGTGTTTTTGTTTTGTTATTATTATTATTATTATTATTATTATTATTATTATTATTATTATTATTATTATTATTATTATTATTATTATTTTGTTTTGAATAGGTGACCAGTTCTTAGATTACTGTGAAAACTCTAACCCAGTATAAAACAATAAAAAAAATGTATATTTAAGTACATATATATCATATAATTATGTGATATACTCTCAACAACAAAGGGTTAACACAAAATTTACATTTAAAAAAAAAAATAAACAATTTACAAGTTATTCACACAAAATAATCTTTAATAAATAAACAATTTATTGCAAATCACTATGTTAATTGACTTGACATTTGATTTTTAAAATCTTACAATCTTACAATCTATTTTAATTTAATTTGATTATGATTATTAAATTATTCCCTTAATTATGAACATTAATACTGTTTTAGAGAAACCAATAAAATTATAGTTAATAAATAAATAAAATAATCAACAAAAAAAATGTGTTTATAACTGAAATTTATAGGCCGTAGTTCAACAATATAAAATTTTCTAATATGATTGAGTGTAATATATACACAGAACATAGTATCAACTTTTAAAGTACTATTATTGAAAATTGAATCAAATAAAAATTTTGTATAAATTATTATGATTACAAAATTATATTTTGTTCTAACTATTTTTTGTAACCAGTAAAAGGTATATGATGGATTCACAGACTACATGCAGCACTTCAATTGTGCATTATGATTTAAAAATAATCGCATTTATTATTATTATGTAACTAGTGGCCCCTGTTGGTTAATTTTAATTCTAATTTCACTTATATTAAAAAATTTTAAAAGAACAGAAAATTGCATCTGCATGGACTGATATAGACTTATCACTAACGAAAAACTTTGAAATTAGCCCGAACATTTCAATAGCTCTTACAGCCTATGTATATATATATATTTTTGTTTTTAAAATACCCTTAAAATGAATTTACCTTAAATTCATGATTTCAAAGAACTGATAATCAAACCAATTTGACTTTTCGATAATTGAAATTTGTAATGATTAGTTTTAAACCTAACCAATAATACCAACATAACAAACCAACTCTACAAAATTAAAGCTGCTCCCCAAACAAAAAAAAAAATAACAAAGGTTTGTATATGCATGAACTTGTTCTCTTCTATATGTAACTAACAATAGAAATATTAAATTATATGTGTTTTCACCTTAACTATGTATTATGTATTATATGTGTCATGTTAATTTAAATTGTTTATATTATTTTTTTTCTTCTTTAATTAGATTTTACTAATATTATAAACTAATATTATTTTATTGTAGATAGTTAATTAATTATATTTAAAAAAAATATATATATAAAAATTTTATTAAATAACATTTTCTCAATATAATTCAATTTTATTATTTTAGCTGGATGAGATGTGGATTTTTAGTAGATGCAAAAGGTAGAATACCAGTTAAAAATTTAGCTAAAACATTTGCATCTGGTAAAACTGAAAAAATGGTTTATTCAGCAATATCAGATGTTGGTTTACCTGGTGAAAAAAATGCAACAATAACACCAGAACAATTCACATTCGATAAATATTATGCATTATATCATAAAGTCTGTCCTAGAAACGATATCGAAGAGGTATTTTTTAATATGTAAGTAAAAAATTTAAATATTTAAAATAAATAATTTTTTCGTACATCATGAAGTTGTGTTTATTAAGGTTGTCTTCAATAGTTCAATATGAGGTATAAATTGTAATATGAGTGTACTATCAACTCCAATTGACGTATCTAACAAAAAAATATTTATTATACTCAATTGAGCTCAATTATGCTCAATTGAGTTTTTTATACTCAATTGAGCTCTAACCTACACTGTCTTCATATGACAATCAATATACTATACTATATAAAAAAAATCTTTTATATAAAAATTGATATGGATGCCAACAAAATCCCCAAAAAAATTTACTATGAATGTGTACAAAATCCAAAAAAAAAAGATTCAGAACTAAATTACCTAGCAAGACAAAATACCTACAACTAAAATCCCCAAAAACAAAAATCTGCAAAAAAAAACCTTATACAAAAAATGCTAGGGATGCGGACAAAATCCACAAAAAACATTTTCAGAACCGTAAGACTAAAATCCTCAAAAACAACAAAAATTTTATAAATTTAAACTCCAGTTATAAAAATTTAAATGTAACATCAGGTATACAGATTTAGGAAAAGTAACGAACGACCGCCAAAAATAGGGTCGGTCCAGTTATGTCTATTTTTAAAATGTTGTTTCACAAAATATCGATTAAAAATGTCGATGTCAAATATGTCGACTTGTACAATCTATCGATTCTAAAATGTCCACATGGACCAAAGGTCGATTTTTAAAATGCAAAGAGTTTTAGACTAAAATAAATTATTATAGCTCTGACTTTGTAGCCTACTAAAAACTTCATCCTAATTTACAATCTGGCATATATATAAATATATATATATATATTATATACATATTCTGGAAAAAGAATCAATCCTAATTTTGAATACAACTGTAAAACCAATACTCATAGTATGTCAATTCGAAAGTCTATTTCATTTCATATCAAAAATAAGTAATTTTAAAGAAATGGGGAGTTTTGCTCTCAAACCATCACAACAACTTATTGAAACTCTGTTCTTTGCGATGGCAGGAAAAGGTAGACTACAGGACACAAAAAACATTTAAATAATGAAGAACAATATTTTGGCTTAGAAAAACAACAATTTTGTTTTCAAATCACCGCACCAATTTATTAAAACCCCGTTCCTTCCCTATGTATACATAGACGACAAGACTTTAGTAAAAAAATATAAAAAACAAATATAAAAAAAAATATTTAAAAAATAAAGCATTTACAACACTATTTGCTACAAAAAAAATGAAAGATAGTCGGTGCTTTTGTCGATATTCTAACAGTCTAAATTTTATCAGTCAACTCTTTGGAAGGTCAACATTTAATACAGGCGATATTTTTAAGAAAATAACAGTCGACATTTTGTCAATCAACTTAATATAATGTTTTAATTGTGTATATAAAGTCAGAACCCAACAAAAATAAGCTCAATAATTGTTTCGGTTTTACAAAAAGGTCAAAAGGTCAAAATCCAGTTATAAGGTCAAATATTCCAAAATTCTTACCTTAATTTATTTTGGATTTATGCATAGCCGTTGTTGAATACCAAAAATTAAAATACATATACATTCCACAATTTGTCAACAAAATATTTGTTTGTGTAGTAGAGTCCTGTTGAATACAAAACCAAAAAGCTTTTTTCCAGAATTGAACAACACTTATTTTGATTTTGTTTATGGGGATTTTTTTTTGTGGATTTTAATTTGCAAATTTTATTTTGGAAATTTCGTACCCAACCCAAATTGTACACTAATAACAATTACATATCAAAATATATAAATACATACTAAGTATTATGAAATATATAAAATATAAAAGTATTATGAAAGTAATATAAAATATGTATTATTTAATATCTTATAATATATAATAACAAATATCTTAACAAGATGAACGACGTTGTGAGTAAGAACGCAAGAATAATTGAATAGTAAATTACACTACAAAAATATTTAGCAAGATGGCATAGACAATAACATGTCTACTTTTAATAAATTTTTTTTTCTAATTTCTGGTTCAACAGTATACTATCTTAGTCCGTTTAAATTAAGGGCTGTCTTTAAAACTGATTTCATTATAAACTATAAATATTCAAGAATTAAGCGATTCAGAAAACAACAAAAATTATACCAAAACAAATATTTTTTTTATATAAAATTGTGCCGGCACAGGGGATTCACTAGTTTTATTATAATATTTATATATTTTTATTAATAATAATAATATTTTCGATTTATTTATAGAACAAAAGGAAAAGCTGAAATTATTGATTTAGCCCAATTTGTTCAATTTATGAATGAGAAACAAAGAGATCCTCGACTAAATGAAATTTTATATCCATTATACAGTGAAAAACGTTGTACAGAAATTATAAACGATTATGAAGAAAGTGAGGATTTGAAAAAGAAATGTATGTATAATATTATATAATTTACATTCACTAAAAATATATTAATTTAATTTAGTTTAAATAAATATTAATTAATAAAGAATAGTCACTAGTTGATGTACAGTTAACCAAATTTTAAATGTCAAAATCCCATTTTCGGAAATATTTCTCAAATTAAAATTTTTGAATAATTCATCATTTTGCAACTGGTCGTTTGGTCTAATAAATTAACACTTGCCAAAAAATGTTTGTCACATATTATGTATATATTTTGAAAAATGAGATAAGAACGTGCCGTTATTATAAAAATAAAATTACATACAAAAAAATTTCAAAAATCTAAATCTAAATTTCAATTCTGTCAGGGTTAACAACCCTTTTTCCAAAATATTTTGATTTTTGGAATTTTTAGAATTTTTTTTCTGGATTTTGTTTTGGGTCTATCGTGTTCAATCCAGCTAAAACAATCTGTAATACATATATTAAAAATTGGGAAAAAATGAATTAAAATTTTGACAAACATACTATTTATGAAAAATTATGTCAAATAGTATTAGGCCAAATTGAAGTTTGACATATAAATTTTGCAAACTGACTCACCGTTACAGTCGCAATAATATCAGCCTACATAATATAAAAATATGAAAAAAAATTAATATTACTATTTTTTATTTCCAATTTTTGTCTTTATTATAAAATTCAGATGGTATATGCATTAAGTCCAAATGAAATAAGTTCGAAATCAAAAATAAAAATTAAATTCGTAATAAAAACACTTGAATATATATTTTGATCATTTTTTTACTTCCTTCTGATTTAATTATAAATATACCCAATAAAATTAATTACAAAATTTAAATAAATATAATTATAAATATTTAAAAAGGTGTTTATCGCCATTTTTGTTTTAAATAATAAATCAAATAATAAATAAATTAGTCAGCTAGCCTAAGTAATAATTAATAATAGTCATGTAGGTGTAAATACAAAATCTAAAAAACTTAAAATTGTTAAAAAATTGTGAATATGTGTCATAGCAATAAATAAATATAAATAAATAAATAAATAAATAATCATAAAATTTATTTTAAAATTTAAATTTTACAGGTCAAATGTCATTAGATGGATTAAAAAGGTACCTGATGTCAGATGAAAATGCGCCTGTATTTTTAGATAAATTAGAAATTTGGATGGATATGGATCAACCTTTATCTCATTATTATATTAATTCGTCACATAATACATATTTATCAGGAAGACAATTTGGTGGTAAAAGTACTGTTGAAATGTATCGACAAACTTTATTAGCTGGTTGTAGGTATGTATATTACTTACTACAAACTTATTTTTATATATATTAGGCCAACTCTCTATACTCGTATATGTTAGAAAAATATATTATTACGTGATTGATTGCATTATTCATTTTGCATTGACAAATATTTGAATTCAATATTGGGAATCCGCTTAGCGATAGGTTTTACAATTTACATTATTCCAGTAGTCAGATAATTAAATACTATATCTAGGCATGGTCTAATTGGATTATACGATTTTTATTGACCCATTGGATAGACGAGCAAGTACCTACTATAGACATACCCTAAATACATGTACATTTTCGACATGCAATTGATTTTTAATATTTATACTGCCTTCTTTAATCGCTTGCTATTTTTTCGATATTAAATTAGTCAGAAATTTAACATTTTGTATTCAAAATTTAAAATTGTGAATAATGTTTGCATATTTATAGCTATACGAAATAAGCCCTAACCCACATATTGTTGTTTTACTTTTTTTTAATAAATCTACGTGATTACCAAATCACTCTTAACAATCTTTGTAATGACAAAACAAAATTAAAATTTTAATTAGTCCGAACAAATTAATAAATAATAAAATCCGGAAATCCAATAATAAAAAAATCCGGACAAATGGTAGTGGTTGTAGTATTAAAAATTTTACAAACATTTTTGAATAAATCCACAACTTACCAATACTACAGAGTGTGTCATCTAACTACTAATTATAAGAACCAGAATTCGAAATCGGCTTAGGACAATTTTTTTTTTCATTATTCTTAAAATAATTAAATTTTATAAAATTTGTTGATAGTCATAAATTGGTATTAACTTAATGGAACTAAATAAAATATTTAAGACGACCTAGTTCCCAATAATAATAGCAATTTTCCACATTTAATTCATTTTATTTAATAAATTGTAGTACCTACCGTACTTAATATACAAAAATCTATTCTACTTACTGTACTGACAATAGGGTAAAAAAAAATATAACCTTTATCTGATTTCTAATTTTATGTGTATATAGGCAAACACCCTATATGTAGTAAAAAAAAAAAAATAAAGAACAAATAAAAAAAAAATTTTGATCCTTGACAATATGCTTGCCTACATAATAAATATTTTAATATTTTTTTATCTAATTCTGTTTCTTTTCAACAGGTGTGTAGAATTAGATTGTTGGAATGGTAAACCACCAACAGAAGAACCAATTATTACCCACGGAATGGCAATGTGTACTGAAATTTTATTTAAAGTAAGTTTTTATAATATATTTAAGGATCAACAAACAAAACCTAGGTACATATATAAAACATAATAATATAAATATATATACATTACATTTTTATATTATCAAATATATACAGGGATTTCTTCACATCAGTGCAACAAACTACATTCAATGTAATTTGAATTTTTGCTCCAATTGTGTGTCCAAGATTGAGAGTTTAAAGGCAATTTTTAGTTAGTTAGTTTAGAGTTGGTTGATAAAGTGGATATAAGAACTTTGATCACAGTTGGTTTATATCCTACTTACTTAGACTAGTAAATTAATGAAAACAAAGTAAATCTATAAACTTACTTCGATGACTTAGACACCGTTCGGGCATGAACCAAAGCTTCATGAAAAGTAGTCAACAATAGCATATAGCAGTGCACTGACGTGGATGATAACCTGTACATATAGATAGTAAAACATATGAGTGTACTGATTTCATATATTAAATCTATAGGACATATAAAACTAGCATTGACATTTATTTATTTCAAGCTTAAATCAAGCGGTTACAAATTACATAATACATATACATAAGATATACATAATACATATATACATACATACTATAATCTATTTTTTTTATTTTTAGGATGTTATTGTTGCTATACGTGATTGTGCTTTTGTAACATCTGATTATCCTGTTATATTATCCTTTGAGAATCATTGTAATCGATTACAGCAATATAAATTAGCTAAATACTGTGATGAAATTTTTGGTGAATTATTATTAAAGGAACAATTACCTGAATGGCCTGTAAGTTATTTTCAAAAAAAAAAACACAATAAAACAAAAGTAAAAAATAAATGTATATATTTAATATAAACAGCTTGAACCTGGTGTACCTTTAGCGCCTCCAGCGGCATTAAAAAGAAAAATTTTAATTAAAAATAAACGCATGAAACCTGAAGTAGAAAAAGTCGAATTGGAATTATTTTTAAAAGGTGAATTAACAATTGATGATGAACCATCAGAGGATGCTAGTGCTGTTAAAGCACCACCAGTAGATCCACCACCAGATGCACCGCCTGCACCAGGTGCTCCAGGTGCTCCAGGTGCTCCGGGTGCTCCTGGTCCAGATGGACAACCAGCACTTGGACCAGATGGACAACCAGTTGAAGCTGCAGCTGCATATTCTGGTTCAACAACAAATGTTCATCCATGGTTGTCATCTATGATTAATTATGCTCAACCTGTTAAATTTCAGAGTTTTGAACATGCTATAAGTAAGTTTTAAGTTTATATCGATCAATGGATATACATTACATTATATACATATACATTTTTATTTTCAGAGAAAAATATTCATCATAATATGTCATCATTCTCAGAAACTGCTGCAATGAATTATCTAAAAACAAATTCAATTGATTTTGTCAATTATAATAAACGTCAAATGTCTAGAATATATCCAAAAGGTTCCAGAGCTGATTCATCAAATTATATGCCACAAACATTTTGGAATGCTGGTTGTCATATGGTTGCGTTAAATTTTCAAACATGTGATCTACCATTACAATTAAATCAGGGTAAATTCGAATATAATGGCAATTGTGGTTATTTAATTAAACCAGATTTTATGAGACGATCTGATAAAGATTTTGATCCATTTGCTGATGCATCTGTCGATGGTGTTATTGCTGCATCATGTTCTGTACAAGTTATTGCTGGTCAATTTTTATCTGAAAAAAAAGTTGGAACATATGTTGAAGTTGATATGTACGGTTTACCATCTGATACAGTTAAAAAAGAATTTCGTACAAGAACTGTACCATCAAATGGTTTAAATCCAGTTTATAATGAAGAACCATTTCTATTTCGTAAAGTTGTATTACCAGATTTAGCAGTACTTAGATTTACAGTATTTGAAGAAAGCGGTAAACAAATAGGACAAAGAATTTTACCATTAGATGGTTTACAAGCTGGCTATAGGCATATATCATTAAGAACTGAAGCTAATTTTCCAATGTCATTGCCAATGTTATTCTGTAATATTGCATTAAAAATTTATGTTCCTGATGGAATGGGTGATTTCATGGCATTGTTAGCTGATCCGGGAGCAATGGCTGGTAATAAACAAGCAGATAATCTTAAGGGTATGGGTATTGCAGAAACAAGTGCTGGTGCCGCACGTGATGCAATGAATAAAAAAAAAGAAGAAGGACCAGCACCATTAGTATTTGAACCAGTAACATTAGAAACATTACGTAATGAAAAATGTTTCCAAAAAACTGCTAAAAAACAAAATAAAGAATTAGATACTATGAAAAAAAAGCATAGCAAAGAAAGAATGGGTATGCAAAAAACACAAAATGCAGCCATCGATAAATTAATTAAAGGCAAAAGGTATTTTTAATAGTTTATTTTTTTTTTTGTATAAATTCAATTTATTTATTTTTTTACTTTATTTAAATTTTGTAGCAAGGATGAAATTAGAAATGATTCAGCAATTAAAGATGCTATTGCAAAACAAACTTCTGAATGGGCTGAAATGATTTCAAAACATAAAAAAGAAGAATGGGATATGTTAAGAACTCATGTTCAATCATCACAAGATGAAATGCGTAAATTAATGGAAGTTGTACAAGCTGAACAAGTTAAAAAACTTGAAGCAAGACATGCTCAGTAATAATCAAAAAAAAAAATTATGTTTTTGAAATTAAAATTAATTTTTTGTTTTATGCATATTTTTTACAGGGACGTTAAAGATTTAAATGGTAAACAAGCAAAAATATCTGTTGAAACAGCCAAAGAGGTTGCAAACGATAAAACCCTTAAGTCAAAACAAGCCAAAGATAAACGTCTTCGTGAAAAGAAAGCAAATAATGTCAAAAGATTTATTGAAGAAAAGAAGGTACATATATATTGTAAAAATATTAATTTGAATTTTATTTAAAATTTATTTCAATTTTAATTTTTAGACTATGGGTATGAAACAAGGACGAGAAAAGGAAAAATTAGGAGTAGCTCATAAAAAACAATTAGATGATTTTAGTAAAGATGTTGACAAGGTACTGCAAGCTCTCATTAATGATCCTCCTAGTCCAACTCATATTACCAGTTATGAGACTGTTCTTTAGAATAATTTTAATTTTTTAATTTTAAATTTTCTTTTTTATTCATTTTTTTTTTTTTTCGTTTTAATTTTGTTAAATAAAAAGTAATATTACATATATTTAAAAGTAATAATTTTTATTTTTTAATTCGATCTTATTTATATAATTCGTAGTTGAGTGAATTTTATATATTATGAAAAAAAAACATATATTATTGAATAATTAAATAGGGCCTTGAAAATATCATTAAATTTTAGTTAAAATTATTTTTATTTTGAAAAAAAATTTAATTTAAATTATTTTATTATTAATTACCTAATTTGTTCCTTTTTTTTTTAATTTTAATTTTATTTTAATTTAATTATATGTTATGAATTAGAAGCGCAACAATTATGAAACCCAATAATAAAATTATATAATTTCCCCCCTATGCCCCACGGATGGGGTTACAGGACATTGATGATGATAATGAAGATGGATAATAAAATTATATAATTTCATTAAGAGTATCGGTTTTGAAAAAAAATGTACATCACAATGAATTAAATCAGATAAATTCTATATTTTATACAATAACTATTAACTAATGATTAAAATTAAATATTTAAATTAAGAGAACGTTCAAAGATCATACAAAATAGGGTATTTTTTATATCAGTATATCGCATATAAAGTGTATTTAAAATAAAATCAGTATAAATGGTGTTTTTGAAATCAGTGCGAACTGCTTTACATCAATGTTTAGAGCTTTAATTAATAGATTAAATTATTATACAGAACATAGGTTTGAATTCGAATGGTGTCAAAGGTATTTTAAATTTACAAATTTATAAATCAAATTTAAGATTAGAAATTTTAATTTAATTCTTCTTCTACCAATTAAAAAACCTATTAAGGTTCAGTAGCCTAAAATAAAAATTTTATTCAATTCAATTCTATCAATTTACTTCTGAGTGTTTGCAATCACATTATGATATTATTGAATATTTGAAACAATTTTAACACATTCTTCCCAGTACAAACAGATATTTAGCACTTTCTGTGATCACAGGGTATACACAATGACTGGATTCTATAAATAAAATACAAACGTAATAGAAAATTTCTAGTCGAAATTTAACTTGAACCCTTAGGAAGTAGCTTAATATTGATATCACGATTACAGATTAATATTTTTATAATTAAAGAATGCTGATCGTTACTATATTTTTACATTTTTATCAGAGTTTCTGTTTTCTCATGATCAACAACCAAAATATTTAAATGTTAGTACGTTTTCTATTTGTTTATCATCAATTGTTAATTGAATTTAATAAAAGTTTTATTTCTGGCCACTGAACTTTAAGATGTTTTCGGCCATATACATTTTTTTGTTTAACAAACATGTACTAAAATTCAATCCAATTCAATTGTGAATCTACTTACCTTAATTAAACACTGTGTATATTATATTATATGACCGCTTAGTATCAGTGAAAGGTTCTGGAGCTCATTGGTTTTCGTAATTCAAATACAAAAAACAAAATTAGTTTTAAATCATGCTAGTTTATTTTTTTCATATACAATCGTAAATTTATGATTGTATCAATTTATCATTGCTATTTACAGAAGCTTACAACACTATAAAGAATAGAATATAATAGAAAATTTAAAGCAAAAATTAAATTTGTAATGACACCTCAAACCTATAATTGCCGTATTAATAGAGTAAAAAAAAATATTTATAATCATCATATTCGAAAAGAAATATTTTAAATTTTAATAAAACTCAAAAAATAATAATACAAAATCAAATAGTATTGTATAACATATCGAATAATGTTCATTTAGATCGCTAACATATTATCAAAACAAAAGTTTGAATTATTTCTTTTTTTTTAATTTTTCAATAATTTTTAATTAATTCTATATTTCTAATTATTTCTTTATTTAATACTGTATTTTATATATATCCATTATATTATAAAACTTTTTTATTATTTTTAATTATAATAATTTATAATAATTAAATAAAGTATTCGATATAGAATAATAAATAAAAAAAAAAAAAAGAAACCCGCCAAAAAAAAAATTTTTAATTAAATATTAAATAAAAATTTAAATAAACAAACGTAGTAGAAAATTTCTGAATTAAAGTCAAAATTTAACTTAAACACTTAGGAAGTAGATTAGTAAAAAAAAAATAAAATTTATATAGTAAAATTAATTTGAGATATAAAAATAAAACAATTAATAATAAATTAATAGAATTGTTATTAAGAATTTTAAAAAATTGAATATACATTAATGAAACACAACAAAACAAAAAAACAAAAAAATTAATAAATAAATAAATTGTTAAATAATAATTTTAATTTAATATTTTTATACCTCTTTAAAAAAAAAAATTTAAAAAATTGTATAGGATATTTTTTTAAATAGTATTTTTGTATATTTTTCTAATTTTAATTTTCATATTTATAATTTATTTAATATATTTAAAAATTAATAAAATTTTATATAAATTATGTATATTTATAAATTTAAAAACAAAAACATTTATTTTTTTTTTTTTTTATTTTAGTATATATTAGAATTTAATTTATGTTGCCCCCATTGTATACATTTTAAGCATGAATCCTTATTTAATTATTATTTATTAAAAAAAAAAAAAAAAAAAAAAAAAACATTTGCAAGTCCTTGTTTTTTCTTTATTAATTTTTATTTTCTTTTAGAAAAATTGAACATTTTTAATTATTTTGTAGCATGTTTAAATGATTTACATCAGCAAATTAATGGTAAATTAAAAATTGTACTTTATTGTACGTAAATGAAGTCCAGCAATATTTGGTAGAATGTAGTATCAAAGATATTAAATATTATTAACGACAAAATGAAATCTCAATACACAAATACATACATTTTAATTTTTTTTTGTTAATTAATACACTTTTAATTTGTTTGTTTTTATGTTAGCTACAAAACAATGTATTATAATGGCCCAAAAAACCTAATACGATTCGATTCGACCAAACTTTTTTATTTAATTCAATTCAATATATTATACTGATAATTTAGATTTAAATTTTTTTTTATTTAATTTTAGATTAAAAGCTAACTTTTAAAAATGTATATATTTAATATCTTTGGTATCTTACTGTATAGAAACTAATGTATGATATACATATGAGTGCCAGCGTATTCCGCAAAATTTTGATATTTCTATTGTTTACAGTGATATCATTTTTGTTTTTCTTCAACAACCAACATTAATACATTCAGTTAATCACAACATGATTGTATAAAATTATATATCATATATTAATTTCTATATATATGTACATTGTTTAGCAGTATGTAAAAAAAAAAATAAAAAAAAATCTAAATCAGCACTATTTCAAAATAAACACGAAATACACACTAGTTAATATAGAATTTATTCTAAGTAATTGAATTTCAATTAAATTTTAATTTACTTTAAACTTTTAAATGCACTGGAAAATTTTCCTTTTTGTAATTTATAGATTTTATAACAAGCTTTCTTTTTTATTTAATAAAAAATATTTTTATAATATAATTTGCGTTGTTACTTTCATGTTCTTATTTTATTTTTCAAGTTATTTATTTTTTTTTTGTGATTTATCAAAATTTCATATTGAAAATAAAATCTTCAGGTACTGATAAAAATATAAATAATCCGTGAAATCGAAAATTCAGTATTAGAGTTTTAACTACAATGTAGTATGTTCCATAAGATGATATATATACAATATAAATAATTTTAACATGTTTCTATTATGTTCCTTACTTCATAGTTAAACTAAACCGATATGCAAGCATTTTGAAAAATATTTACATTGTATATATTTCGTTATGGAACATACTATCTAGATTATTGTTAAAACTTTAATATTGCACTTTCGATCTCACCCAATATTTTTGAAATATATTATCTTCTTCAGTATACATATCTATCTGCGTAATTGTTTCTATAGAATTACTTAAACATTATACTTACAATATTGTTTCTATAGAATTACTTAAATATTATATACTTACAATATTTTTGAATCTAATTAAGAATTGAATTGTTATATAATACCATATCTGAGATAACTGAAGTATAATTTATTATACAAACCATAAAGTAATTATATACAATGTAATTTATATGTTAAACAATGTTTAAGCTTATATAATTGACTGATACCAATGTTTATAATGCGTATCGAACATTTGAATATACAACAAGAATTTTTATAAATAATATCGGATTAACGTGTTTTTATAAAATAAAATTATTGTTATAAGTATTACTTCAGAGCTTTGTTGTTAAGTTTATTCAAAATTATTTGAAAATTAACATTTTATAAACTTGAATTAAATTATTAAAACAACACTGATGACAAGATACCGATGTACTAGTATCCGTAAATATCCGTAATTTGACTTAAACTAATAAAATTATAGTTAATTATTATTGTTTACAAATCTAAACGAGCTGCAATAAGTACAAAATCAATCATGACAAATATGGCATAGACGAACGTACAACACGATCAATTATAACAAACATAACCTAGACGATTTACGACAGAATAAGTGATAAAAGTTAAAATAAATACAATTACTAAAAGCTGAATTATTCAATAAAATCAAATTTTTAAATAACGAATTATTTTCTTATTTATTTCCAATCATTTGTAGTCAAAAATAAACAAAACAAACAAACCCAACTAGATTTAGCCTTAATAAATTTCAATTCAAAAAACTACATAAAATCAGTACCTGATTTTCAATTCAATACCAAATCAAACACCAAATATTAAATATATCTTTTCCAATTTATATCAACTCATTTATTTAATAATAAAACCAAATTAAAAAAAAAAACTATATATAATAATTTCAAATTATAAATTACATAATTAATTAACAAAATAAAAATTTTCCAAACTCATTTATTATTTTATATTAGTTACTTGAAATGTATAAAATGGAAGAGGAGTCATTTAAAATATATGGAAAAAGTGAATTCGCCATCTAAATCGATTTGCATCCTTCCACTTGCATCAGAATTTTAAATTTTCATTCTAAAAATAAAATAAATAACAAAAAAAAAAACAAAAAAGAAAAAAAAACTAAATATGAAGTAATCAATAATATCAAATTTTATATAAATTTTATATAATAAAACCAAAAAAAGTATATATAAAATTTGAAATTATTTTCTCTTTGTATTTCTCTCAACACATCGGATATTAAAAAACTATATATAAAATTAAATAAATTTAAAATAACTACAATATAAAACAGAATATAAACAGAACACCGATTAACTTTAAGAATTAAAATTTAAAATTTAAAAACAAGAAAAAAAAAATTATTATATTTATGATTTTATTTAAAAACAAACAAAAGAAGAAAACAAACTAAGAAATTATTATGTCATTAATTTACATTATTTAAATAAATCAAAATTTATAAACAAAAAAAAAAAAACAAAAAATGAAAATAATTTAAATATAAAAAAAAACAACTTAATTTAAAAAAATTTATTAAAACAAAAAAAAAATAAAAATCATTTTTAAAACATCATTTATTAACGCTATCGAAAAATTAAATTTAAAAATTGTATGAAAACTTTTTGAAAATATTTTCTATTGATATAATTTTAAAAATTAATTAATTAAAAAATTAAATTATTTCATTAAAACTGAACATACAGTTTTCATACAATTTTTTTAAAAAACAAAACAAAAAAATGTCAAATTATCAATTTTATTCAATTTATCATACTGCTATTTATTTGATATACATACATATATATATATATATATATAAATATAAATATATATATAAAAAAATTTATTTCAATAGAGAATTTTTAATTTTATTTTATTTATGAGTCCCATATTTTTTTATTTATTTTTTTTTTATATATTTTATATATTTTCAAAAATAATTTCAATTTCACACTTTTGTACTAATAATAATTATTATTATTATGTAATTATTTAGAGATTATTTATAATAATAATTTATAATTTATTCAGCAATTAAAATTTGTTGAAAAATAAAATATATATACACAATAATTATTATTATATAATTTGTTAATGTGATTAAATTTAAATTAATTATAGTGTACACACTGGAATATTAAACCACTGCAAGGTAATAAATAATCCCTTATTGACAGTCTATAAATTTTATTTTGTTATTCTGTAAGGTGATTCTTATTAAATTTAGGATAACGTATGTTATCCCGACAAAAAAAAGCCCATCAAGAAAATATCAGGCATAGAAAAATAAAATTTAGGAAATAATTAATGGCCAACAACCGTTTTTAAATGAATTTTAATTCATTTATAAATTAGAAAATATTATCATCAGAATGATTAGCATTTATTATTAGCATAACCTTACACAGAATACAACTTCTATTTCATTATCGAATTTAAGGAGTTTCCAATTTTAAAAAATTTGTTTACGTAAAATAAAATGTTTAAATTAAATTCAAACAAACTACCATTTCAATTTACTTAATAGAATGTAGACTGACAAGATACACACTTTCATATATAACAGATCTAATAAAAAACAATTTGTATTTTATCTTCAAAATATCATAAACCTTAATAAAGCGCTAATTATTAGACTAAAATGCATGAATTGACTAAAACATATAAAACTAAATAAACAGACAGCGGTAAGTTAATATAAAAATATATAATAAACAAAAATGAATTAATTGGATTCACTCCTCAGTCCATGTTTATATAATTTAGAATCTACTTAACATAAATGTCTCCAATATGATTTTACATTAATAAGTTAGTTTTAAAGACAACCCAAAAAATATATTCCCCCTTCTCCAAAACTGAAATTGAAAACAATAAAAAAGTTAGGATTGTTTTCTATAAAATATGATTCACTGATTTTTGAATATCAGTAGTTGTCGATGACGAACATTATTGTTTTTCACATGAAATTATAATCTTTTGTACTTGTATATTTCTTTTTCTGTTTGCTAAAGATTACGAAACTCTTACGACCTACAGATATTCTTTGTGTACATTAATGTAAAGAAAATAAAATTATATAAACCTACATAATAAAAATAATAATAATATACATTATTTGGATTTAATCACTAGGGTAAATATCAATTTGAGTTTTAGAATTTTAATTGCTGACTTTAAACTGTTTTTTTTAGCAAAAAAAAAAAACTAATTAAAAATCTAATCTTTAATAAAATTATATTTTTTTCTCTATACAAGCAAAACAATTTTTTTCAAAATGTCATTAAATTTTTTTTAAATAACTTAACGAATGCAATTCTCCACTATTCTTTAAAATATATTATATAATATTTAATTTTGTAGAATTATTATTTTATTTAAAAAGAAAAACTAATAATAAAAAATATTTTATTTTAAAAATTATAAATAACAAAATATGTGTATATATACACAAGTGTGGATTAGTGTAGATCCGTTTGTTTAGACTAGAATGGTTAAAAAATTGATATGGATCACGTGGTAATGAATGTATCATATAAATTTGACAAATTAACATTAATTATCTTTGTTTATATCTACATTTATCTTTAGAGACATATATGCACGGAGATAATAAATTGATGTCGCCCCCAAGTATTAAAAAACTTTGATTTTTTGGACACATTATTTTTGGTTCGGAAATTGTATCTTTTCGCTACGACAGACGAATACACTTTGAAGCCAACTAAAGAAATTTTTGATATTGAATACCTATAGTAAAATTAATTTTTACTAAATAATTTAATTTTGATCAAAATAACTGTTCTTTTCCAAATTAAATTTTTTTTTTTATCCGGCAAATTTTTAACATTTTTTTAATTTTAAATTAATTATTTAAAATAATATAGAAATAACATTAAATATATTATTATTATTATATATAAAAGTAATATTATTTGTATATTATTTTAAATAATTAAATTAAAATTAAAAAAATGTTAAAAATTTCATGGACAAAAAAAATAGGGAATAGTTTTTTTTTTTTTAAATTAAATTATTTAGTAATTAATTGCCAAATGTACTACAAAAACATGAGAACACTAGGAATTAAAATAAAAGGTTTAACAAATTTGGGTCTATTGTTATCAAACATATTTTTCAGTTAAAATTATCATATTTCTTAAGTCCACGTATGTTTGACAACCCTACGTAAATTGCCCAAAATGAACAAAATCAA
The DNA here is from genome assembly GCA_963942445.1 of Argyra leucocephala. Taxonomy (NCBI): domain Eukaryota; kingdom Metazoa; phylum Arthropoda; class Insecta; order Diptera; family Dolichopodidae; genus Argyra; species Argyra leucocephala. Next base: position 115,149,423 of record OZ012681.1, on the reverse strand, counting down.
CTTATTTTTCAATTTGGATTAATTTGGTTATGTTATGGCAAAAGATGAGAGGAATGAGAAATTAATATAAAAAAAAACGACAATTTGTTGTATATCATTTCAATGTACTTCATTGACTAACGGTATATGCCTAATCATTAACCAAACACTAATTTTAATTCCCTAAACACCAAATAAACAATTCTTTGACCATTTGAATTGGCAATAAACATACAACACTTTAAATTATCAATTAAAAATATATAAATTAATTTTATCTTTGATTTATATTTCTTAGTTTTCAATTAGAATTGAGCTATTATCAAACATTTCGAGTTGGCTAATTCAAAAATACAAACCAAGGAAATTTCAAGTTAGTCAATTGTAATTCAATGGCTAACTTACATTATTATATGTCAAAATTAGAATTTAGTCTACTCCATTATGCCCCCTCTAAACAAAATAGGTTCACTAATTACATAAATATTATGTATATATATATACATATATTTTCTCTTCATATTATTCAAAAACAATTTATTATTGATCTCATATTATATAAATTATATTAAATTTAAAATATTTTATTTAATTTTATTTTTTTTTAATTTTTATTTTAAATTCGAAAATTTTTAATTTAAAAATTATTTAATAAAAATGTATGAAATGTATTTTCAATAAATGTGATAATTATAAGCAAACTTTAAAATGTGGCTCTATAAATGTACACTAGATTATAAAGATAAAATTATTTTATTAATTTGTTAAATTGGTTCAAAATGAATATAATATATATTTCCTTTGAATAAAAATCCTATAAAATTAATTATATAAGCGCATATATGTATATTATATACTTTGTTAAAAAAAAAAAGAAAAATACAATGCAATTATCAAGTATGTATAAATGAAAAATTAAATTTTAATTCTCTTTTTACCAAAATAAAAAATTTAATTATAATTTTTCAATAATCGAATTTGTTTTTAATACGATTGTTTTAATGTTGTATTAAATAAAATAAATTTCATATAATCAATAATAATATAAATGTAAGGTGGGATTTTAATTGACCAATATTTTAAAATCTTAAAAAATTTATCGGCTCTAAAAACGGAGTTAACATGAAATGACATTATTGTATATAAAAGTTTATATTATTTTTGATATAAAAAAGTTAATCGTAAAAGCGTGCAATGAAGAAACTATAATGTTGCTTCAGAAATATCAATATTTGCAAAATAAAAACAAAAATATTAGCGATTAGCGAAAATGAAATTTTTTATTTCATACAACAATATTTAATTAATTTTTGTTTTAATTAACTTTATCAAGAATTATTAATTTAAATTAAAAAAAAAAATTAAAATAAGTTAAATAGAAATTAGATCCTTCAAAATTTGCCTTACATACTTACAGAAATTATATAAGCTATATAAGAGTAGTAGTGTCAAAAATAAAAATAATATTAATTTTAGAAATGTTTTAGAAACAAAAATTATTACTTTTTATTTTTTATACTTCTTTTTCTACTGCTATTTTCACCTCTGGACACCAATTATCAATTACTTTAAAAAATTTTACTCGTTATAAATTGATTCTCTAATTGTTCTTATTTCGGTCCAGTTTCTTTTTTTTTCAGTCAAGGCATCTGCTTTCTCTACTTTTTATACCATTTTATAATTAAATATGTATACTATACATATATTTAATTTTTTTTTTTTTACTTGGGTCTTAGATCGGTATTTTTGTTTATTTTAAAAGATTTTTAGGTATTAAAATAATTATAATAAGACTTTTCTATAGATTTTCTATTAATTTTATTATAAATAATTTTTTATTATTATTATTATTAATTGACCACAAATTAAATTATTAACAATTATAATAAGTAGCACTATCAGAAACTTTCGGCTTAAACTTAAATATTTTTTATATTGATTTTGATACAAAGTAATTTATTCTGAATTCTAAATTATTCAAATTCTCGGTTCCTAATCCAGTTTTCAGAACACTATATGTCTGGTAAAGATGTCTTAATTTAAATTATTGCTGATTAAATGCTATATATATCAATTATATTATTTTTAATATTATATTATATTACCTACATATAAATATTTTTATTTAATATATATTTTGTATCCTTATCTATTTTATAGCTTGTTCAGAATTGATTAGAATATTTTTCGATTTTTTTTTTATATTTCTTAGTAAAATTATTATTTATTTAAAATATATATATATATACATATATAATGAATATAAAATAGAAATTTTATAATTTGAAATTATTTAAATCTAATATTATCAAGATAATTGATTAAAATGTCAATGTGTTAATTATTTTATTAATATTAACTAAAATTGCCTTGAACTTTAAAAATAAATTGAGTCGTGTTTACGATTTTTGTAAATTGCTACTACTATCGAAAACGTTCTATAATTTCAATATTCAAATTACTTGTGCAACCTCAAACTTCAATGCTATAAAACCAAATTTATTGGTTTTAGTATACCATTGTAAAATAGAACCTAATTTTCCAATGACAGTGTTGGCACTCTTTTGCCCCAATTAATTAATACAAATTTGCAAAATTTTAAACATAATTGCGTAATTATGTTAAAACAATATTTTTTTGACAAGTTAATTTTCAATTTAAATATATTTTCGTATTATTATCATTATTATTATTATTATTATTATTATTATTATTATTATTATTATTATTATTATTATTATTATTGTTATTATTATTATTATTATTATTATTATTATTATTATTATTATTATTATTATTATTATTATTATTATTATTATTATTATTATTATTATTATTATTATTATTATTATTATTATTATAGTAAATATCTCAGCACTAGCTATCCAGGTTATCGTCTTTTATTTTTTCATACATTATTTTTGATTTAATAAAATCTTAAACATATTTTTTTGAATAAATATGTTTTATATTTTTAACGGAATATATAAGTTTAAAACTACGTTAAATATCTACACTTATTCCGAGGGAAATAAAATAAAATAAATAAAATAATTTTTACCATTACAATGAACTTATAAATTAGTTTAAGTGGGTCCTGTATGTCCTGTATAAACGTACATACATTTGTTTAAATGTGTTACAGTAAATTTAAATTAATAAAATAAATATAATTTCTATAATAGTATAATTACATAAATCATAAATACTTTAAATTTTAGATTATTAAAAATTTTTAATTTTTTTTTTTTTAATTTATTGTGATTACAAAAATGATTTAAATTTTTTATATAAATGTGTATGTATTTTTAAATTGAATTTTGGCTATGATATTGTTAAACAAAAATTATCGAAGATTAAAAATACAAAAACAAAAAAAAAATTGTAATTTTACTTTTTATTAAAACAACGAGTAAAGAAAAAAATATTTTGCCTAAAATTAAATATATAAATTTAAATTGAATTGCAATTAAATTAATTATTATATAAATTATATTTTCATTATAAAAATAAATTAAAAAAAAGAATTAATAATTATGTTATATCAAAATTTATATAATTATGTGTTTGAAATATTTAATTAAAATAAAATTAATTTTCTTATTAAAATTATATTATAATTGTTATATATATATATTATACATAATGCAGTGTTGATCCAACTCTTACTATTTTCACACAATTATTGATTTAAAATATAGAAGAAAATAGGGATATTTGAAAATATTATGTAATGTAGATAATATATTATAATGTTGTCAAAAGTATGTAACTGTCAATATTAACATGTTATTTTAACATATATAGAAATATATATCGTAAATCTTCTATCATACTACTTATATTTGACAACATACGTTTATGGCTACATAATATTTTATTTATTTTTTTAGCCTGACAATAACTTGGGTAGAAATATATTTCCGTTACGTCTTACAATAAGTACCGTTATATATAATGCATAGGTAATTTATAATTTACTACATTATTTTTTATATATCTATACTTCTGATTTAATACTGTTGATTGAACACGCTGAATATGTTCTACATATTAATTTATTTACTTATTTCATCTACCACGTACGCTCTTATAGACTAACAACAATAACACAGAACAAAAAAAAAACTTTGCAGTTAAATTTTTCATCAAAATATTCAAAATAAACGACCAGATATTTTACCTTATTTGATCTATATATTTAAAAGGCTGTAATTTATAGTTAATAATTACAAACAATTAATAGTCAAGTATTGTTACAATTATATTTAATTTGTGAATTGAAAAAAAAATACGGTACACATATTGATAACCGATTTTCAGTATTATTCTTTGAATTGATGGATATTCAAAAAGAGACGTGACGATTATAATACATTAATGCAGAGGATATCTTGAATTGAATATATTCGTCAATTCAAGGTGCCCTCTGCATTACTGCATTACAATTATTTAAATATGATATTTTTGATAAAATAAAAAATGTAACAATACATAATAATTGTTAGGAAGCGTTTTCACATCAATATTCTTCAATATTTATTGACGATTTTAGATTGAAGAGAGAGAATGATTTGTGTTTACACATCAGTATTTAAACAATCAAACTATGTTTTTTCTTATATATTCACCAAAACTAATATAAAAATAAAAACTTTTTTAATTAAGTACCCTGTGAATATAAAGCAATAATATCAAATCAAAAATTATAATAAAAATAAACATATGAATGTTGCTAAGTTTTTCATTGTTCGCCATATTTAATTTTGCCTCTCTCAATAAATATAGCAGAAAATAGGATAAATTCTATTTTTTCCTTCAATATATATTGATATCAATATGTGTTTACACATCAGTATTTCTTCAATATTCTCTCTCATCAATAAATATTGTCAATATATAATGATGTGTAAATACTGCCTTAAAAAACAAATAAAAACACTTGAAAATGAATAAAACAAAAACAGTAAATCTGTATTTTAAAATATTTTTCTATTAAAAGTTTGCAACTGTCAAAAATTCAATCAAAACAAAACATTTTGTGACTCAGAGTTTTCAAACAAAAAAAAATACACATTAAAAGTCTGTTTTGCAGTAAATAAACACTTACTGATATACAAAACTGTAAGATTCTAATTGATTGAAATTTTGACAGTTGATTAAATTCAATTTGAAGAAAATATATTTGCAAATCTAACTGTAATCTGACTATAAATAACCATCAAAATTGTCAAATTCTGATTGGTTGAAAATTTGACAGTTGATAAGTTATTTAAATTTGAAAATGTAACTGTAAATCTTGACCATCACTGTATTATATGACTATATGAATTAAAAATCAAAAGGACATTATATACAATCTTTATTTTATTTTTATTTCCATTATTATCAAAAAAAATAAAATAAAAATTTAAGGAAAATAAATGAATATAGAATATATATATATATACATAAGAATTTATTATTATATATTATATTATACTATAGTATAGCGGACCTAAAAACTTAATTTCTATTAAAAAATTTCATTTATTTAAATGATAATAAAAATTAAATATAAATATATATATATATATATATATATATATATATATGTATGTATCATTTATTTAATTAAATCAAAAAATATAAAAGTAAATTTTGAATTTTTAGATTACATTCGGTAAATATAAATATATCTATATCTATATCTATATCTATATCTATATATATATATATATATATTAATATATAATATAAGATAACAAAAAAATTAAAATAATAAAAAAAAATTAAAAAAAAAAAAGGAAAATAATTAATATACGAAAATATGTTAAAAGAGAATTAAAATTTTGCAAGTTAATTGGTCTTTAGTAAAACAAAATAAAAAATAATAAAAAAAAAAAAAAAACAAAAATGAATTTATTAAATTTTTCGAAACTATATTTACTAAATTGTAATCTCGTATACATAAATTTAAACAAAATAAAAGCATATATGTATATATATACATATATATACATATAGTACATAATTATAAAGTGTGCCAAGTTTGTTTAAAATACAAACGAAGGAGAATTTCTTATTAAAAATCGCGTTTTTTTAATTAATTGGAATAACTCTAAAATTTAAAATAGTTTTTATTATTCTATTTTTATTTAAAATTTATTATTTAATTTCTATTTTTTTTTTATTGTTTTTTAAACAATCATTTTTTTTTTTTTGCTTTTTAATTTCATAAATTTAATTTTGTTTTTTTTTTTTTGTAATCTCTTAGTTTACAAAAACTAAATATTAAAATAACTCAGACTATTCAGTAAAAATATAACAACCAACTACATAAATTAATTAAATTGCGTACTTTTTAATACTATTTCTAATCATCAATGGAATTGAACACTTTTAATACATTATATAATAAAAAAATACATTAATATATATCTATATATATATATATATATATATATATACATAATACATAAGTCTATGTTAATATATATTTTATATTTTTGTTTAACTAAGAGATTAGATTTTATCATTTTCAAAAATTTATAACTAGTCAAAAAAATAATAAATATAATTAAATAAAAAGAAAAATATATGATTTTAAATTCATTTAATTTTATTATAATATTATATAATTATGTATTTTATTTTAATTTTAAAAATTAAAAAATAAAAAAAAATTGTTTATTTATAAATTAAAACAACTACATACAATAAAAATAAACAAACATGAAAAAAAAAAATATAAAAGCTAACAATACAAAAATACTGTTAAAAAAAAAAAAACAACAACAACACAACACCTTTGAAAGGAATTTTACTATATAGTCAGTAAAAAAACCAAAAACAATTATTAATTATACGAATGAATCTATATATTATTGAAAAAGGAAGAAGGATTTATAAAAATAAAAACTGAATCATACAAAAAACAAAATATATAAAATTATTGTGTTTTATTTACTTACCTTTAAAGTCCTTTTTTAGAATCCTTAATTATCCTTTTATAAAATCCTAATATAAAAATATTATTATTAACCATAGAATATTTGGGGTTTATCAATCATTCGGGAGGTTTTCACAGTCGAACCAATTTGTTTTATTACTCTACTAGCAAAGTCAGTCGACGTTGTCCGGGTCTGGTCAACTCGGTATTCCAAAAAAAAAATTTAAAAAGGCAATTTCAAAAATTAAAATCCAAAAAACTCCATTTTATTCCAAAACTTCCAAAAATTTTTAAGATAAATAAAACTAGTTTTTAATTAATATTTTTACTAAAACCATTCCGTTCGTTGCCAAAAACAGGGTTCCAATAACGTAGTAGACAGGTTTGGGGACAACTTTCAACTTTAAAAATAAAATTGGTTTATTTTAAGGTATTGGGGATTGCATAAATCGTTTTTTTTTTAATATTTGCAAAACGGAAATAGCAATGTAAAAATTTTCTTCCTCCCAAGTACAAATTCTAACATTCTAAATATCACTGATGATCACGGTACCTGATGGGAACAAAAATGAAAATGATCTGAACGGTGATATATTTTACCTGTGTAAATGTGATTATAACTGATATAATCTGTAGCCATATCTAGGCTAATCACGGTAGCCATTAAAATATTAATATTTTTTATAATTTATTTTTGTACTATACTGGAGAGTATTCGGGGCTTCAAATTTTGTTCCGAGTTATATCAAGTGATTGCTTTTTGTCATTGAATTGTCATGATTTAATTAAATAAAACTAATGGTATATTTTTCCCCATATATTTCAATAGTCAAATTATATTTTTAAGTATAGGTTTAAGTGTTTGTAAAGGGTTAAACCTATATAGGTTAGGCTATATAAGTTTAAGTGCTGTTAAGTGTATAGGCTTTAACGTTTTTGTTTTACGTTACGATGGAGGGAGTTGTATGTAGATGTAAATTTTGAAATGTTTTTGTTTTATCTACCCATTTAGTTCTCAAAGAGCTCACTCGCTCATACAGAGCAAATTTTTCACTTCCCTGTTTTTGATTATTTAAAACTTACAAGCTTATACCCTTAGGGAACTCTTATATTGCTGTAATGTTCATTTCTGAATCAGGGGATGATATATTGTACTTATATATAATATGTTTATATATTTTATATATATTATTATATATTTATATGTATATAGTATTTTTATATGTTTATGTTTATTCAATATATTTATATCTTTTGCGACATTTAAATATAAGGTGATAGAAGGACTTCTATTCTTGTTCGCAGAATTTACATTTGTCTGGTTTGGATTTGTCAAATGAATTGATATTTTTTGAAAGGACTGTGATTATCCATGGGATGTAGTATCATGATTTAATCGGTTAAAAAAACTTTAAAATGCAATGTTCCTAGACCTCTTCAAATCATCGATAATTATCATTCTCCAATCTATTTCTCCTACATTGATTTAATACATATTTATAAATTTATTATAAATACAATTTTACACTTAGACTACCCAATAATTATTATTATTTCAATTATAACAATTATTATACAAATATAATTATTTTTTGTGCTTTAATTTTTTAAAAAATACTATCTGAGGTAAATCTTTATCTTGCAATTAACAAATGAGATCTCATTAACTATAAATTTAATTTATTTGTTCCGACTGTTTTTCATGAAATACAATATCAAATCAAGTCCACCTTGGATTAACCAGAAAATATAAAAAACTAAAAAATAATCTGATTTTTAAATGTCGATTTTGTATGTTCAAAACTCTGTGCTCAACACTGAACAGTGGACTATTTAGAATACGAAATAATTTTCAAGTTGTAGTAGAGATTGATTATTGTATATAGTAGCATAGATTAAATAATAATATAAGATGTCGCATTTCATATATCAAATTGTCAAAATGAAATCAATTTTAGCAAAAATTTTCTATTGCTGAATCTGAATTATTTGTTTCGAACCATTATTGTTAAACAATAAATTTTAAAACTAGGAGCCCCTGTTGAGTAATTATAAGTCAAGCAAAATTTAAAGTTTTTAAAAAAACAGTAATTTATGTACTGACATAGACTACTCACGATATAGCAGAAACCATCTCGTGTTTAATAAAAAGTTTTGTGGTCAGTAAATTTTATTTTGGATACATAAATGCACCTCCCTCATATACTGATTCGTTTTCGATATCTTCCCTATAAGCAGTGGCATTTAAAGTATAAAATTACTAAAAATAAAACATTTTTGTAATTAAAGAGGCATTATACATATTTTTAACCACAACTATATGATTACTACAAATGCCCAAAATATAGAAAACAATAATTTGAGACAGTTACTTAAAAAAATTAATAAAATAAATTTCCTCTACTTATGTATACAAATAATGTTGAAATAGATGTTGAATAACACAAAATGGATATATTTTATTTAAAAGTTTGAATATTATAAAACAAAATAGAAATTTTTTCAACCCGTATGCGCATTTATGTTGTATATATACAACTTATGTATATATTAAGAGTTCATTAAGGAAAACCGAGATAAAATGAAAAGGTATTTACTGCGCAGGTTCTATAATGCTTGTCAATTATAATCATAAATATTAATTTTATCAACATTCTTCAGTGTTCATCTCAATGACCATGTCTATAGTTAAGAAAAAAAAACACCTGGTAGATTTCTGCTGTATCAATATCAAGATGGCCGAAAATGAAATTATCGGCAAAGAAATAAATTTTTATTATCGTTCTATTGTCAATCCAACATATAATTTATATTTTTTTTTTAATTTTTATAATATTCCATTCAAAAATTACGTTATCAACAACAATTTCCTTGCATTTTTTGTATAAAAAAAAATTCCAAATATTTTACTTTAACATATATTCCCAGAAAAATAATTCAAAACGTCAAAAATCTACTAGAAAATTTTAAATTTTTGTAGATTTTATTACCCTTTACCGAAATCATCTTTCATCATCAAGTTTCGGTAGATTTCTACCACTGTTTTCTACCCGTATGAACATGCATTTATAGTAATATAAACCAGATTTTAGTTTAACTAGAGTATACGCTATTTTGTATAGCAATGTAGTTTATAGTCAATATTAATGAATAATAATGTTTTTAAATATTTATAAGAACATTTTAATACCAATATAAATATTCAGACACATATTGATGCACCCAGCTCTGGGTGCAAGCCAAAAAAAAAACTGTTGTACAAATTTTTGTATGTAATGCGACATTTTATAGTATTATTTATTTAATTTATGGTATAATTTATAATACATAAGTTGTAATGATATTGATTAGCAGATGGATTATAGATAGTCGTTTTAACGAACAATATTTGGCTTATCCCAATCTTCAAAATCCAAAATTATTCTCAATGTAAGATCTGACCAAAAAATATCAAAACATATGTCAAAAAAAAAATCGTTCCAACACACTGTAGAAGCATTAGATAATTTAATTTGTAGAGTTTTATAATGGGTCCATCAGAGTGACATCGAAAATGCAGTAGTTATTAGGATTTTAGGGCTACAATATAGTATGTTCTATAACGAGCTGTACACAATATAAATAGTTTAATAAATCTTGCATACTGCCTTTAACTATGAAAAAAAAAAACAGAATATATATAAACATTTTTGAATTAATTATATTGTATATAATACATTATGGAACATACAAAATTGCAGTTAAAACTCTAATATGTCGGGTAGTATGTATAAAATACAGTTGATATATCAAATATATAATTTTGAAAAAAAAAAAAAAAGTATATTTTTGTTTGTTTTTATAAAATTTATTTTTACAATTAATTTATACAATAAAATATAAAACTGATATTGTAACATACATATATAAATTGAATAAAATATTATAATTTAAGATTCATTTAATTCACAAAAAGGATTACCATCATCACCACATAAAATTTTTGATTTTCCATTGCGATTTTTAATCACAGGATATATCCAATATAAAACACTTATAAATAAACATAAATTTAATATTAATATTATTATTAAAATAGTTGTTGTAAAATGGTTTAAATCATTTTTATTTTGTACATTAACAATTAAATTCTTTTTAATTAAATTATCTTGATTATTATTTTTTTTATTATTATTTGAATATAATTTTGAAAATGAAATTTCATCACCATCATCATCATCATCATCATCATTAAAAACTGGACTATAATTTTCATTATTTATATTATTATTTTCTTTTGAATCTAATATATCATTATCAATATTTATATCTGATCGATTATTATTATTATTATCATCATCAAATTGTAAATATGTTTCTTCAATACATTCAATACCAATTATATATTTTGCTGTTTTTGGTATATACCAATGTTCTGGTATACAATGTATTTTATTTGAATGAAAATATCTAATCATTAATTTTAAATTTTCACATGTAAAATTATTACCAGTTATACCAATTTTTGTTAAACGTGTTATTATTATTTCATCATAATAATCAATTTTACTTATATTATTACCATTTATATATAAATATTTTAAATGTTTTAATGGATATAATATTTGTATATCAAATTCTTTCATATTATTATTAGATAAATCTAATGTATTTAATGTATGTGCATACCAAAATTTATTTATTGTTTTATATTGAATTCCAGTATAACTTAAATTTAAATAATTTAATGCATTTAATTTAATTGAATTTAAATTAATTATTAAATTTAATTTTGAATTTTTTAATAAACCACCAGATAAATCTAATATTTCTAAACTATCAAAATCATTAAATAATTCTGTTGAATCGAATATTTCTAATTCATTATTATTTATTAATAATGTTTGTAATTCTTTCATATTATTAAAATATATTGTACTTATATGTTTTATTGTATTATTATTTAAATTTAATAATTGTAATTTTTTTAATGATTGAAATATTAATGGATGTAAAGTATCAATTTGATTATTTGATAAATTTAATATTGTTAAATTTGATAAATTTTTAAATAAATTTTCATTTAATATTTTTAATTGATTATTTTGTAAATTTAATGTTTTTAAATATTCCATAAATTGAAATGTATTTGAATCAATATGTTTTATTTGATTATTACTTAAATCCAAATCAATTAATTTATTTAAACCATTAAATGTATCTAATAATATTTCATTTAATAAATTTCCACTCATATTTAATAATATTAATTCATTTAAAGATGAAAAAAATTTATTTGGTATATTTTTTATTAAATTATTATTAAAATTAATTTTTGTTAATATTTTTGTATTTTTTGGTTTAAAATTATCAATATCCAATTGTTTTAAATGACAATCTCTTATTGTCATATTTTCAACATTTGGAAATGCATCAAAATAATTTTCTGGTATTTTTGGTAAATTACAATTTTGAAAACATATATTAACACCAGGACTAATTTTACTTAATTCACCATAATTTAATTGTATTGTATCATTAACATAATCAGACCAATCAAATTTTTCACAATATCTTATTGGTCCACGTATTGTACAATATGAACCCCAAAAATATTTTGATTCTTTATAACTGAATCCATATTGTATAAAATTTAATAATAGAATTATAATAAAAATATATATTTTTAACATAATTTACTATTTTACAATAATATTGTCCGATAGAAAACGATAATAATGTTTTGACAGCTATATTGAAACTGATTTTAATATAATTAAAATAAAATTATATACTATTTATTTTGTTCTAATTTTTTTTTTTATTTAAAATCTATAATAAAAAAGAAAATAAATTTCTTTACATATAAAAAAAAAAAAAATTAAAAAACAACAAATCAAGAAAATTTTTGATAATGAAAATCACAGGGTCACCTCATCAACTAGACTTTTGAAACAAAACAAAAAACAAAAATTGGAACATTATTTTAATTTTTATCAAAAAACTTACCGGATGAATTGTTTTTGTTGCAATTCAATAGAGATTACATTCATACATTGATTTATTTTTCTATTTTTTTTTTTATATATATTTATATATAAATATTATTATGATAATTAAAATAGAAATTTTTTATTTCAATTTAAAATTATATTATTTAATATTTATGCTATAATTAACGTTACCATATGTATTAATTTGTTCAGTACAGGAGGCTTTTAATTGTGTAAAATTTTTATAAATCTCATAATTAGCGTTTGCGATATTGAAATGTATTGCTAAAGTTAATTGATAGTCGTAAAGCTATTCTGAGTTCTAGGCTGAAGGTTTAAATTGCACCGCATTCACTTTAATTAGCAAAAATAAAAATAACTACTTTAAAAAAAGCCTTATTTTTTTTATTTTTTATATTAAAATTCCAATGTTCATTAAAAATGACACACAACATATCATAAGTGTTCTGCAAGAACAACTCAAGTCCAAATTTTTGTCAAATGAACTTATTAACAGATTGAAAAATTCAAAAAATTGTGTTTTTTAATCTGCAAAAACATTCTAAGTTCTACCTTTTTATAAATTACCCACATATTTCTATTGTTTCAATATAGCCTAAGTCCAAAACGCGTTATTATGTTTAGCAAAATAAATTAAAGGACACTTTAGTTTTTCTTGCTGTAAAAACTTTATGACAATAATTTTAAATGGCTTTTAAAAAAAAACTTAAGCCCAAAACTATTTATAATACACCATTTTCAATCATTTACTGTATTTTACAGTTTTAAGAAATACACTTTTTATCTTATCAAAGGCAGCAGTTTGTCTTCGTGGCACTTTTATTTTATTGAATGGGAATATTTTTTTTTATAAAAATTCAAAATATATTTGATAGTCTAGCTAGTGTTTGTAATGGCTTGTAATGGCTTGTAATAACATCTATGTGACTTGCCTGTTGAATTAACGGAAGTGTCATTCTTTTCATATACATGCAGTGGTTAAAATAAAAATAAAATTTTTTCTTGTAATGGTGCAAACTGCATTTTGAAATTATTGAACAAAAGTATATAGAAAGTGGCCATACGTACATGGAAATAGATAGCATGCATAGTGCGATTGAGAGACAGAAAAAAAATGTACACTGAGTATGCAATTCAGGATTAGCTAAATATTTTTCGACTTGCTCGATCAAAATGGTGAAAAAGTAAAGCTAATGGCTATAAGGTTACGCAAATTCGATAAACGAGTTCCTTGATTTGTCATTATTATCTGGATTTTATTAAAAATAAAAATATGGACCTGAATGGATCCAAAGTCAATTGGCTAAAAGTAAAATATTTCAGGTAACAAAAATTAAAACTGGGTTTTATCGAGTATCGTTATAATCACACACAGTTGACCATAAAGAAGTACAAGTTTATGATTAATATACCTTACAAATCTATATTTGCTGTAAGCTGTGAAAAAAAGAAAGATTTGCTACGGCTTTGTAAATCTGATCTCATACCGGAATATACCATATTTATTAGCTATACTACATCTACGAAGTAGTAAAACATTTAAAAATGTGGGCCCCAGAACCATCTAATAGATCAAATTCTGAAATATTTGATGAAAAATAATAATATTAAATCGCTTTATATAATTTGAGTATTTTAGGTATGTTTGAGTTGAATTACTGTTGAATTATCTTTTAATTTAATTTATGTTTGAGTTTATTTTTATTATTTAATTAATTTATTTACTACAGAATTTAGAATAAAATATTCTGTAATTAATTTTCAAGAAATTTTTGTATTGATTTACACATAATTATCACTCAAATACCACTACGACAAATTGTTTACAACAAAAATAACTCAAGTTCAGTCAACATTTTTTCATCAATCATCAATTTAGATTTATTTAAACTTTTTAACAAACTTTACCAACATAATATATTTAGAATTAAACAAAAACAAAAACTTTTCTTATCAATATAAAAAAAATATTTAATTTTTCTATTTTTCCAAGAGTTTTAAACTTGAAAAAGTGAATATTTCGGAACGTTGTTTTTGCAGAACACCCACGATATATCTATGTGCTTGTTCATGTGGTTATGACCAGTAAGTATGCTCGCCATTTCCCTACAGTCTGCTCTATGGAGAGTTAGCAGGAAGTTGATTATTTTGATATTAATTCGTAGTGCATATATTTTGGAGACTCTGTAGCCTTTACTAAGCTCCCAAAAAATTTTTGTTTCCCTTTTCCGGGTGTTTTCTATCGATAGTTTAATATTACCAATAGATATATCAACTGCTGGTTCCGGTCCATAAATTTTGCCCACCAATGATCTGGCTAGTTCGTGAGCCTTCTCATTTCCAGTCAAGCCACTATGACCCGGTATCCAATGAGGTTTAAGGCTTCCGAACATTCTACCACCAATCTAGATTTTATAAGATTACTTTCAAGATCTTCTCAGGCAGCGTGACTGTCACTAAAGATTCTAATGACTTTGTTAAACCATCTTTGCTCTTTTTTATTATATTCACTGTTGCGTTTATAACAAAGACTTCAGCCTGGAAGATTGTACAGTGTTTGACAAAAGGAAACTCGAGTTCAAGTTGTTCTTTTTCAAAAAATACTCCAGCTTAAGCCGTAAGGACCAGTCAGTGAAAATGTCGGAGGTGTTTGAGGACCTATCACCAGGTCGCTTTTGTCGGGGTTTCTGCTTCGTATCTCTTCTTTAGGGTTACAAACTATTAATTCGAATAAATTGTTCGAACGCTGTGTGACGCAGTAGGTAGAGTGCCTGCCTTTCAACCGAAAGGTCCCAGGTTCGATGCCCGACAAAGGTAAAAAATACTTTCTGGATTTTCCAACTTGGTCCAGTACTCTTTATCATTCGGACTATATAAATAATAAATAGTTGAGAGTTTTGGTTATCACTATAAATAAAATGGAAACTAGGCTATTATGAAGGCGAAATAATTTATACAGTAGATACAGTTTTCCACATTTAAATTAATCTACACCATAAAAATCAACAGAAAAAGCTATTGTATGTGATCGTATATTCCAAATCTCTGTGTAAAAACAGTTAGGGTGTTCATCCCATAGACTTGGAATTATAAAAAACTATATTCATAAGAAATGATTCAAATCGATCTCTATATTGAACAATTCTTTTAGTACCAACAGTATCAAATGTTATTTTAAATACTTTATAAAACGGACCAACAGCACTTGATTTATTATTATTAAGATCATTTTAGATTTCAGAATAAAAATTTCAATTATGCAAAATTTTAGTTAATTTATTTTTCCTAAGACCACAAAACAAACCAAAAAAAAATATAATGTACTGACTATTGCATTAAATAGATCTGGTCACTTCAATCAATTGTACATCATATTGTGGTCTGTTCGTATTTAATTAAGAGTTTTTTTAAAAGAAACTTGGATATGGTGTGCATTACAAAATTTTGAGATTTGATCTGGGGCAGTTATGATGAATAAAAGGAGCAGAAAAAAACAATTATTGTGATAACATGGCGCTGCGTTTAAGTTAAATAAAAACTGGAACAAATGATAACAATACTATTGCATAACAATGAAAGCTATATAATAAAATACAGTAAAAATGATTCAATAAATAAGGAACAAAAACATTTCTGGATTACAAATTAATTTTATTATTTATCATTGAAATACCAATGACTGACTCTATTAAAGTGGTTGCTTGATCGCACGATATTGAAAAAATAAATTATTTTTCTGCACACAAAGGTACAACATTGCCATAATGGAAATTGCGAAAAAATATAAAATTTTAATTTTTGGACTCGTGGTTTTTGGAATTATTTTTATGATAATTATGCTCTTGTATTTTGCGGTAGAACAATGACACTAACTTACTACTATTTATAATTATTCTTCAATAACAATAACGTAAGCAAATATATGTATGTATATATATACAAATTATTTAATTATTTATATCAAAATTTTATACATTAATTATATATGTATGTATGTACTAGTTCTAAAAAACCTTTCATACAGGATTAATCAATCGATATGGTGTAGTAGAATGGTTCATCAGATGGTATTGATTACTAATCAGACAATCCCGATTTCGAATCTCGCTCAGGACATGGATGTTCAACAACTTTTTTTTAATTATTCTAAGGTGACCAGACATATAGATTTCATTGGACATGTCCTGTTTTGTGGAGCAATCGAGGACGCCCGGTTAAGATTTTCAACAAATCATTTTTGCTAAGTTTTAATAGAATTGAATTTTATATTAATAGTAAGAAATTACTAAATAAATGGATAAATAAATAAAAAAAATAAAAAATTTTAAAACTTGTCCAAGTTTTTATTGTTTAAATTTTTTTTTTATGTCAACGATTTATGCGCCCCACCCAAAGAGATAATTTTCATAAGAAAGGCTATATAATAAAATAATAATAATTTATATTCTTAAGGCAATCTAATAAACGATCACATAAAATAGACACAAAGAGAAATTAAAATAATGGTTAAATAAAATATACCAAATTTGTATGTAAGTTTTTTAATTTATTAATCGGATTTTTATTTTTTTTATTTTTTTTTTTTATGTTCTTAACAGTAACTTAGGTAGAATAACCTTTCGGCGCTTAATTAAGTACGGTACGGTACTACAAGTTTATACTAATACAATATCTACAATAATATTTCGAGCATTGATTTATCAAATTTTTAATGATAATTTAACTTAGATAATTTAATTGTTGCTAGATTTCCATTCACTAATAATTTTTAATGTTTGATTTTAAATATAGTTAGTCACCACAAGGTCCACAAGCACTAATGAAGTATGGGTGACATCGAAAATGCAGTATAAAGTTGGATTTTCATTGACCAATATTTAAAATTTTTAAAATTTTATAATTTTTTTTTAAGATTTTAAATATTGGTCAATTAAAATCCAGCTTTACAGTTTTGACTACAATCTAGTATATTCCATAACGAACTATACACAATGTCAATAGTTTTCAAATACTTGTATACTTCTTTAACTATACAGAAAGAAACGAATATAAACATTTTTAAATTAATTATGTTGAATATACAGATAGTACGTTATGAAACATACTATATTGCAGTTAAAATTCTAATACATACTGTATTTTCGATCTCACTGTATGTTGCTTCCGAAATATCAATCAAATATTAAAAAATTATTACTGAGCTTTATGTAAGCTATATATTATGATAGCTGTTATAGAAATATCGATGATGTCAAAAGATGAGGAAAAATTATATTTTTTGCCTAACAACTATGAACAAGGGAGGTATGCAATTTTTCTGCAGTAATTATTGTTCATAGAGGCAACACATGACAAGCAAGCAAGATTATTAATAGGTGTTGATTGAATGTTGTATTGATTTTTTTTATTTTTGAATGTTGTACGATAATGTTCAATAGATCTTCTGGTTCACATGTTCGATTTTTTTGTTAGATGCTGATTCTTGACTAATCAGTCCTATTATGATGCCCACATGATTTTTATTGAACATAAAATGAACTTCAACTATCTTGAGTGTTGGTATGATTATTTTATGCTTATCGAATAATAATTGTCTCAGAAACTTTAAATTTTTTGCTCCAATCACAATATTAGTTTGCATATTAGTTTGATTTCCACAGAACGGGATTGTGTCTATAAAATTCTATAGATAGTAAATAGATAATTTGCAGCTGTTTCCTGCAATGTTCAAATGGATTGATACTCACATTAATGTGATTATAATAGTTATATTTAACACAATTTTAAATACACTACACTATTTTGTTGTTTATTATAAAATTTTCGAAATACATTCTCTTTAACCTGTGAATAAAACATTATTATAAATTATAATATAGATAATTGAATAAAAAAATGTAAAAACTAGTTTTAATAATTTTTATTGCAATATTCATCAAATTTGTTTACAACTTCTACAATATCATTCTCACACTGAAAATGAGTGCCATGTTTAATTTGTGAGTTCGCACAAATTATACATTCGATAGTTTAGTTATAAAAATGATTATTGTAAGTTTAGTATAAATATCGAAATTTTTAGAAATGATAAATACAAAATTGTAATTCATATTTAAGAATTTATTTATACAAAATAAAATATGATAATGATAAGTGTAAATTCATTTGTTATTTTTCAGATACGTTATTTTGCAAATGTAGGATTGTTATATGTATATAAAAAATCAAAATAAACAACATTATAATTAATTAAATACATTAAATACATTAAATTAATTAAATACATTATAAATGTATAATAATTATTACAAAACGATAAACAAAATTAATCAAATTTATTATAAATGTAACAAAAATTCTAACTCTAAAAAATGAATGTATTTAATCACAAAATTAAATTATTAATTAATGTTATTTAAATAGATTTACAATATACGTTTTTATTATAAATTTATTATTATACTATTTTTAATTAATAATAATTTTAATATAATATATTTTAAATTATTTAATTTGTACTTTGTATAATAAAATTACAATAATTATTTCAAAAAGTAAAGTAAATAAAAAAAAATTAAATATAAAATTTAAAATAAATTAGAATATATTAAATTAATTAATTTCACCCAAACTAGGAACTTCTCCATCTGAAATATTTTCTTTAAAATTATCATTTTTATATTTTACATCATTTTTTAATTTATTAATACTAGAATATATATCTTTCATTTTATTAAATGATATTGACAAAGAACTGTCGCTTGAATCACATGATTTAATTAAATTTTTATTAAAAGAATTAGATGAATTTTTAAGATTATTATTATTTTTCAAATTATTATTATTACTATTAGTTCTAATAGATTCATCATTCGATTTACTTAATTCTATTTGAATATTTAAACTATTATTACTATTAGAATTTCGTTCTAATTTATCAGTCTCATTTTTTGGTAAATTATTTTCTAATTTTGATGTTTTCTCTTCAATAATAAATGTTGAATTTCTTTCTAATTTTGGTGGTAGCTTTGGTATAATCAAATTTTTATTTTCTTTTTCTTCATTTATTTTATTTTTATATGCATGATTTGATTCTATTAATTCACTAGTACCAGAATCATTACTAGAAAAACTACTAGATAAATTAATACTATTATCAAATAAATTGAATTTATTTAAAAATTCATTATTATTATATTTTTTAGTAATATTTTTAGATTTATCTATACTAGAACTTGTTTCATTTGTATCTAATGAACTTAAAAAACTTTTTACAGCTCTTTTAACTTCTAAATCATAAAATTTTTTACTATTTGATGGAAATATTTTTTTTTCATTTGTTAATTGTGGTTTTGAGATTTTTCTATTTGAATTTAATCTATGATTAAAATAATTATCAGAATTTTTAATAGAATTATTATCATTATTATTATATAATTTTTTTAATTTATATTTAGTATGAGCATTTTCTTCTTCCAAATACGATTTGAGAAATTCATATAATTTTGTTGAATTTTGTTTAGAATTATGTTTGTTATATTTTTTATGAAAACTTTCAAAAGTTTTATCAATATTTTTATTTTTATGCATAAATTGTTTTGATTTATTTAAATGCTCCTGTGCAACACTACAATGTGTAGTGTGATGAAGATCAGTAGTATTACATAATAGTAAAGAGCATGATGATTCAGATGTTTCAATTAATCTAGAAGATTTATTGTCATTATTTAATTTGGATGAATAACAACTATGATTCAAATGTGATAATGATGATGGTGATGATGAAGTTGATGTAAATTCTTTACATTTACTAAATATATCTAAAAAAAACAAAAACATATGTAGTTTAAAATTAATAAAAAAAGTATTTAAATAAAAGAAAGGAAAAAGGGTCTGTAGTTGGCCTGCAGATTAATCTGTAGGTCCACTTTTAAATAAATAAATAAATTGTATTTAAAGAATTCGTTTTTAAATTACCTTTTTTCATTTTATTTAATAATTTTGAAGTTTGTCCATTAATTAAATCTATGTCTGTATTACATGCTACTGATATGGTATTTACTTTATTTGTTGGAAATGATTTATTTACATTTATATTTTCATTTGATGGTTCTTCTAAACTATTTTTAATTTTAATTTCGGGTTTATTTAATTTATCTACGCTTATATTTTCATTTAATGATTCTACTAAAATTTCTTTTGTGTTAATTTTTGGACTTGTTGCTTTAAGTTCATTTTCATTATCAAATTTAGAATTTATATCATCATTTAATATCATATTTGCATTATTCATTTTCAATCGATTAGAATTATTTATTTTAAAAGTTTTCAAACATTCTGGTTCATCTAAACATATTTTTTGAAATGTTTGATTAACAAAATCTTCAACTGAAATTTTACGAGAAGCATCATTATCAGATTTAAATAAATGTGATACAGTAGGTTGTTGTACAGTAGATGATATATTTTCAATATTTTTATTTTCAATTACTTTATTTACTACATCATCAGATTTTGATACTAGTTTTGATTGTGGTAATTTTAATTCTGATAAATTATTAGGCAAATTTGAATTGGAATTATTTTTTTCTGATACTTTAGATTTAATACTAGATTTACTACTAGATGTACTACTACTAAATAAATCAGAATCTGATAGTTTAATTTCTGGTAATACACTCAATTTTTTCGTAACACTAGAAATTAAATCATCTAATACATTTAAAAATTCAGTAGAATTTTTAAATTCAACATCATTATTTGATGATTTGTTTTTGTTTTTTGCAGATTTTGATTTTTTGGATTTTAAATTAAATTTTTCATTATTATTTTGACTAAATGATTCTTTAGAATTTACTTTTTCCGGTTGTACAGTACAATATGAAGAAGATACAGTTTCATACATATCAGAATCATCTTCAAATTCATTGGGAGATTCCTAAAAAAAAAAAAAAAACATAAATAAAAAAACAGTTTTATGTAATTCAAAAAATAATTATAAATTTAAATCACCTGTAATACATTTGTTTCATTTCCAGAATTAATATTAGGTGAAGATATAACTTTTATACTATCCGTTGATTTTTTATCAAATTTATTACTACCATTCTCCTCACATACAATAATATTTTCAATAATTTTTGGGCTTGATTCTGATAAAGCACAATTATTTTCATTTATATCTTTGTCAGTTTTCTCAACACCATGAATAAATTCTTCAAATTTAATATTTTTTACTATGTCTTCTGCATTTTGATTATAGTTTTCTACTCTAACCGATGGCTGTGGTTGAATATCAATTGAATATGATTTTTGAATTTGACAATCACCTTTAATATACAATATTGGTAAATTTTTAATTGATAAATTAAAATCTTTATTAGATTGCTCTTTAATTTCTAATACATTTAATCCTAAATCAATTAATTTTTTTAAATTTGAAGGTGGTTTGTTTTGTGGTAAATTTTCATTACAATTTGTAGTTTTTGCAACTTCATTGGAATTAATTTCGGGTTTTTTCAATTGTAAAATTTTATAATCGTTTTCTTTATTTAATAAATTCATTTCAGAAATATCTCTTTTTTTACTATTTTGTAAAATATGATGCCAAGTTGATGATTTTCTAACATCATTTATATGATTTGATTTTATCAATATTTCATAATTTTCTTTAAGTGGTGTTGTGGGTGAATTATTATGATTATTTTGAATGAGATTTATTAAATTTTCATCATTTTTAAATTGATTTTCCACATTTTCATCACAATTTTTAATTAAATAATCTTTTTCTTTATATTTAACACATTTAAATTTTCTTTTTGGAAATACACATTCTGATTCATCATCATAAACAATTGAAATATCCGGATGATTTTTAAAAATACTTCTTTCATTCCAATTTCGACCACCAACAAATCTACAAAATTGTGATGTACTAACTACTTCTTGTGCATTATTCGATGAATTTTTCAATGTGGAAACATTTTTTATTTTTAAATCTGTTTTTGATTTATTTAATTCTTGTCTACTTAGTTCAGCTCTTAATCTTGCAGTTCTTGTTAAACGAGGTGTTATTATATTTTTTATTTTTGAACCTTTTTTTGGAAGATTTTGTTTAACTGGTTTCCATTCAACTTTTAAATCTGATGATATTTCAATATCATCAACTTGTTCGACTGGATGTGATTTATTTTCAAAATCAATATCTTTTACCATTACACCTTCATCTTTTGTAATTACTTTTTCTATCCGATTTGAATTAGAAATAGAATAGGGTTGATTAATGAAGCTATCAACAAGATTTTTTGCATACAGAATCATTAAATCATTATCCCAAAGAGGTGGTGTTTTTATTATTGAATCATTAGATAATTTTGAATGAAACGATTCTAGGATAAAATTAAATTTAAATTAATTTTTATAATTATTAATAAAAAAAACATCGGTTATATACCTAATCCAGTAATTGTACTATTAGATTTGTTACAAATAAGAGTTTTTTGAATTTCTTTTAATGATCTTTTACTTTTTCGAAGAACATCTTCAACTTGAAGACTCAAAGCTAAATGATCACCCATAATTTGGTTTTTTTATTTCTAATTTTAAATAATTATTTTTAACTTCATATTTGTTTGTTTCTCCTAATTATCAAATAAATTTCAAATGCAAAATTAACTGTTTTCTTTTTCTTTTTATGCAACTTTAATAAATGCAATTTATTTTTAAATCTGTTGAAAAATCGCTAGTTGAGAAAACATATGTTTTGCTGAATAGCTGAATTAGATTTTGACAGCAAATTAAGTATTGCCATTGTTAAATTATTCCGAAGTAATATTCCTATTTTAAAAAAAAAAAAAAAAGACTGACATCTAGTGATCAATAGAAATACTAATATAGTGAAAACGAAAGTTCACAAAGAATTCCGTTAGGATTTTAAGTATTTAAATTTATAACTGTTTTTTTAATTAAAAAATATTAAAACTGCAATTTTACAACTATTTCCGTTATAATTTTGAAATATTTAAATTTATAACGTTTTTTTTTAAATTGCAAAATATGCAAAACGCAATTTCACGGCTATTTCCGTAAAAAATTTAAAATATTTAAATTTATAACTTTTTTTTTTTTATTACGAAATATGCAAAACCGCAAATTCACATTGAATTTCGTTATAATTTTGAAATATTTAAATTTATAACCGGTTTTTTTTTTTTTTCTTGCCCTTAAATTGCAAAAAATCAATTTTTGTAGATATTTTAAAATTATTTAATGTTGCTGGAAAACTTTCTATTCATTAACAACCTGAAAATAATTAAATCAAATCAAATATTGCAATGTGAAAGTGGTTTAAAATGTATATTTTCTTTGTTTTTAAATTCATAAGTTGTTGATTAAAATTCTAAATAAAGTCATTGTGCTCATATTTCACTCTTTGGATTTCAGTCAAATCATTGGGTTTTCGTTGTAAAGATAAACAAATAAAACAAAATAAACTACTAATAAAATTATTATAATCATTATCATCTGGGGTCTTATTGGGGTCTACTATGGGGGAATCTAATTAATTATGCAGGTCAAGATGATTGCTTTGATTGAAGCACGTGATTTATGGTGCTCTTCTTTGTGGGCTACAAATCTTTGTTGTAGAATGTATGTTGTGTGTACGTGTATGTTGTATGTATGTGTGTGTACGTATATGTATACGTCATACATATATACCTATATATACATATTTATTTAAAGAAAAGTCGAAAATTCTTATTTTCAAATTTTTTTAAGTTTCATTTCATTTTTTTTTCTTTTTTATTTTATTTATTTTCTTTGTTTATTAATTTATTTTTCCTTAACTTTTATTATTTTTTCTGATTTTTATATTATTTTTTTTTTTTCGTTTTCATTTTTTTTTTTTTTTGTTTTATTTTTTTAAATATTATTAAATAAATTTTTTCATACAATTTGCATGTGTACAATTAAATTTTTTTTTTCAATTTTGCTTAATAGTTATTTTTGTTAATACATCTAAATTTAGTATAGGTTTTTGTTGTTTTAATTAATTAATTTAAAATGTTTAATTAATTTTTTTTTTTTTTTTATTTTCAAAAACTATATAAATATTTTTTTTTTTTTGTTTGTTTTGTTTTTTCAAATATATTTATTTTATTATTATAATAAGAAAGTCACTACAAATAGTACATTTACATGATTAGCTTATAAAATAAGAAGATATATATATATAAATTTTTATATAATTTATATATATATGTATTTTGTAATATGATATTTTTTTGTTTTTTGCTTTGTTAGTAAAATTTTAATTTTCTTAGATTGAAATATATTTTGTATATTTTTAATTATTTATATATATATATATATATATATATATATATATATATATATACATATATTTATATATATATGTAATAGTAACGAGAAAAGCAGTAAAATAATTTGAATTATTTTTACTGAAGTCTAAATAGATTTCCTTGTTTCTATGTAAAAAATAGAATAGTATTTATATATTAAGAAATTGTTGTGATTTTCTGATTAAATGAGTATATTTTTGATTTATTTTTCTGTTTTTTTTTCTTTTGTTTCAAAACAAAAAATATGAAATATTTTGTAATGAATACAAATCCCTTGAATTTTAATAAATTCTCTTTCTTGATTTAAAAGAATAGTTAAAAAGACATTTAAATATTATACATTGTATGTACATATATAAATAATTTGTCTAATTTCAACTTTTTGCTTGTATTTCATTTTTGTATTCAATTTTATAATTTAATTAAATTTTCTTCTCCGAATTCGGAAAAAATTGTTAATATTTTTTTTTTTCATAATTATTTTCTTCTAATTAAAGCATATATTAAAATTTCAGCAGTTATCATAATTTTCAAGCTAATTTTTTTTTTTTTTGTTTTTTTTATTAAATATTTATTTTAATTTTATTTTCTACTTTCAAATTTCAAGATTTTTTGAAAATACAATTTAAATAAAATAATCATAAAAGCAAAAAGTTATTAAATTTTTCAATTTTAGAATAATTCGAAATACATAGATTTTTGACAATAAATGTTTACTATACAAAAAAACTTAAATGATTGTCAAAGATTAAAATTTTTTTTTTTTTGCTTATATGCATGTAAGTAAATATTTGGATCTACTAGAACCAAAAATGGATATATTCCATTGAAAAAATATTACCAATCAATTTCAAAGTTAAAATTATAATAACCTAAACAATGTTGTAAATTCCATGAGCAATCAGTTTTTTTGACGATTGCGAGTTCTATGCTTTGTTTTTCAGATCTATTTATATTCATGTTTAAAATAAAAGCAATTTATATTAGAAAAATAATAAATAAAATGTGATATAAGGTGATGTCGAGAGAGTCAACTTAATTCGGTTGATTTCACTTATTTTCAAGTCAACTAAAAAATAATCCGGTGTTGCTAAAATTAACACAATTGAAATCAACTTGACTTCTTATTTCAATTCAAGTCAATTGATTAATTTACTATATGCACTCTGTATGAGCAAACATTTTTGAGATAAAAAAATAAATAAAAAATAAATTAAAAAATAATCGAACTAAAATTAAAAATTAAAAATTGAATACTAAAGGTAGTTTTGAATATGTTTTAATGTATTTTTAAATTATTTTCTTTTCATACAACTGACACGTTATTAGAAAGATACAATTCGATACTAACAGTTGATATGACTGTAACCACCTTTTAAATACTTCACTAACTACTAAAAGTGTTAGCTGACTCGACAACAAAGTCTGGTGATTACCAAAAGTGAAAATGAAATGAGGGGGTAAAATAGGTCGCCGTGAGGCTTATCAAACCCATCTAACAAATCAACTGCCAAGAGTAGCAAACTAAAGCATAATCATTGAAACAAGAATGTATAAGGGGACTATTAAGGTTTAATTTTAACATCGACTTCAGCTGAAAGTCAAAAACTAAAAATTTATTTTTATAAATCTAAATTTAGCAAACACTAAAACTGCACTTGCATCTCTTTTAGTTGGTCACTGAAATTCTAGATGTTGGACTATTAAGGTTTAATTTTGACTGTTCATTCGTTAATAAAATTCAAGTAGTTTTGAAACAAAAAATAAAAAAAAATGAATTTAAATTAATAAAATTCAATAATTAAATTTAATATACAAACATTTTAATAAATTGATTGAAATAAAAACAATTCTAATTGAATTCCAATTAGATTGATTTTGAAATATAAATTAAATAATAAATATTTAATAATAGTATACAAAAAAAAACATTTTCAATAAATAATAACTGTATACACTATATATGTATATATCTATATGCATCTAATAGATACTATCTACACATACATATTGAAATTGTTAAGAGATTAATAATTATTCTGGTTACAATAAATTTCTCAATTGTGAACTCAATTTGTTAAGCACACACAAATTACAAAAAAAATTTCTTCTATTTATTTTATTTTTAATTTCTTTTTATTTTTAAAATTTGCATTATTTTCTCTTTTTATTTCAATTTAAGAAAACTTTTTTATTTTAAATGTTTTTTTTTTTTTTTTTTTTTTTACTTTCATTTTAATTTATTCACAATTTATTTACAAAATTATGGCGAGTTTTGAGTTCCAATGTAAATTTTTCTTTTCATTTATATTTTTTTTTTTTTTGATTTTTTTTTTTTTTTTTGTAGCAATAATTTTTTTTTTTTTTTTTTAATTTAAAAACTGAAAACTTAAAAAAAATTTCCATTGAAAATTCTCGCTTCTTTTAAATTTCATATATAATATACAAATTTAAATATATTATATTATATACATATATATGAATGTGTATATTTTTATTAATTTATTAAATATATGTATTTTGAAAATAAATTAATTAATTTTTTTTTTTTTTTTGATTTGAATATATCAATGGAAGCTTTGATTATTTTTTATTTAAAAATAAAATAAATAATAATAAAAATAAAAAAACACAGTATTTGCAGCATTTTTATAATATCTCTTCTGGTATGTATTGATTTTAATGATAATATTTTATAAGAGTTTATATAAATTATTTGTTTCAATATTTAAAGTTAAAAAACAAAACAAAAAAAAAAAATTGATATTTTATTTATACTAGGAGTGTTAACACATTAATGTACTACATATTATTACAAAATGTTTGAGATAAAGATGTCCTTATTTTATTCGGGATAAGGATAATTATAAATATTTTTTTATTCAAAATTATTATTTGCTGATTGTTGATTATTTTGTTTACATATTGAAGGGCCAAATTAATGGTAGCTATTTACAACCATTTAAAAATAAATAAATAAATGTTTACACATTTCTAAATTTATTGATTTACTCTGATTTGATGTTATCAAAAATGATAATTTTGTTTTTTTCCAGACAATATTTTATGAAATTAATATATTACATAATTTACAATTACTTTATTTATTGTAAATTTTTCTTTTATCTATCATTTTAACTTTAACTGAGAGCTGTAATTGGTAAATGCCAAACTAAGATTAAATACAAAAACATCTGATCATCCTATAATATGTATTAACAATTATTGTGATCATGGAGTCAATGTCTCAATCTTGTGTGATTTTGAAGACATTTAAGATCATGTGGACGTTGTATTCAACTTTGTGTACATTTACGATGTCAAGAAATATTGAAAAACTTTCATATTAGGTCGCAATTGGATTGTAAGCTTGTGTTGTAATTTTGTAATTTGAATTTAAATTTTTTCGCAGTATTTTCACTAATTATTTGTATTATTTAACAAGTTTTATTTATTTATTTATTTTAACAAATGATCCTACACATAAATCTGTAGGCCAACTTTATAGGTCCTTTTCCCTTTCGAAATGTGGGCCTTTGTATCAAATTATATTAATTATTTGGTATATATTTTTGTATATTATATAGTTATATTATTTTTTTTTTTATTAGTTATATTATATCTTTATTACAAGTTTTATTTTACAATTTTTTTTATTTTATTTTAATCAATATAATCGACTATTTATATTTGAACTCATAAAATCCAGTTTTTTGTTAAAATTTGAAAATTAATTGAAATTAATTTGAAATCTGGTCATTTTCAAATTTAATACAACCCAACTTAATAATCGATTACACTGCAAAATTAATTATCTAAAAATGGACATTAAAAGTTTTACATGACTTAAATCCAACTATGTACTTAATTGATCAGACTTCAAATGGATTTGATGTTAGTTTGACATTTCCGATTACAATCTCTTCAAATAAAACTATAGTTTCACTTAAAGTGAAATATTCGCTTAAAAAGAAAATGGATTAATTTAAAAATAAAGAATTTTCAGTTAAAATTAAAAATGTGTATTCAGTTTTAATTATATATTAATATTTTTTTTTAAATATGTTTTTTAGGATCGAATATATTAAATTTGTTGTGCCAATTTCCTGTTGTGCAAATTGAAATCAATATTCAATATTGTGGGGGGGATATGCAAAAATTATGACCTAATATAAATTAAGGTTAATTATAATAATATAACCACATCTAAAAAGAGCAAACATTCTAAAATAGGAAATATTCTATCTTCTTAAAGTCAGGGGTCCATTTTAACATCAACATTTTAATTTTAATTTTAAACTCAAAACTTTAATTTTGAACATTTATTGTTTAAGTTTATTATACCTGACGATATAATGTTCTTCCATTTTTTGATTGTATATTTGATTGTTTAAAAAAAAAATATAGACTTGTTTCAAAAATGTTTCGAGAAAAATTAAAAAAAAAATATACAACCAAAACCTTCTTAGCTTCAATCATAAAATTTTTACACAAAAAAAATAAAATTAGGGTTGTAATTAAAAAGATGGTTTATAAATAAAAGAAAATGAAAGCAAACTTAAAATATTTGTAATTAAATATTATATTTTCGAATAAAATTTTATTATTTATATATTTTTTTTTTTGTACATGTTTTTAAAAACTAAAAAAAAAAAAAAAACTAAAATAATAAGAAAACAATATTGTTATTTTCTTTACACAATTTTAAGAGAATTTCTACTTAAACAATAAACATAAATATATTTTTATACAATTAATTTGTGTATTTATATATATATATATATATATATATTCATATATATATATATATATACACCTTTTTAACATTAACTCATATTGTTGTTTCCTTTTTAAATGAAAATATTTTCTATTTTAATTTATAAAACTGAAATGGTTTCACTTAAAAAAGAAATAATCTCATTTCAAAATGAAATAATTTTTAGTTAAAGTTAAAAAGGTTTATATTATATTTTTATTAATTAAATTTACATTGAATCAAATAACAATAGATAATTAAAAAAATATATATATATATATATATGTAAAAAATAGTAAAATTAATTAAAAATAAAAAAAAATCATTTCATACACAAAAAAATATTGATCAAAAATAATTAATTCTGATTCGATTCATATAAATAAAAACGTATATTAAAAATTCATTATATGTATATAAGTAAATAAGTAAATGATTAAAAACAAAAAAAATTAAAATAAATTAATTCTAAATTTTATTTTTATTTTTTTCATTTTATTTTATTTAGCGGTCTTACAACTAAAATAAAAATTTGCATATTTTTTGTTTTTTAATTTTATTTACGATAGCAAAAATTAAAAATTTCACAATCACCCATTCAATTAAATTCGTTTTAGATGTATGCAGAAATTAATTTTTAATTTGGGATATATAAAAGTTAAAAATGTATAGTTGAAAAATTAATGAAGGATATATCTAATGTCCTAACAACTTCATTAGTGTTTATACGAATTTATAGATATAATCAGTGTTTATGGATTGTTTTAAAATTGTTGTTCTGATTCCAGTTAAAAATATTGTTGTAATAAGGGCTAATAAAGGCTCATCAAATTTTATTTTATTTAAAGTAAATAATATTATAAAGTTAAATTTATGAAAAATACAATATAAATTTAATGCTTAAAAAGTTTAAGTTAAAAAAGTGATTAGAAAATCAAAAAATATTTCACCAACTTTAACAAAAAAAAAATAAAAAATAACAAAAATGGATTTCTAATTTACTATCGTTGTAAAACCACTGATTTATTAGTTAATACATACACACTATCATTTAAAATATTTAAATTTGATTTTAGATCATAAATATAATCTTAATAATGATAATTAAATTTAAATTTAACATTCGTACACAATATATATACCTATATATATGAATATATATATAAATATATTATTATTATTATTTAAAAGAAAACTTTACATAAATTATTAATAAGTTATTTTAATAATTCTTAGAACTTAAATTAAAAAATAATAAAAACTAGAAATATTTGAATAAAAAAAAATAAACCAAATAATTCTGGGATTTCTTATTTACTTACTTATTTATATTTACATAAAAAATTTTATATATAAAAGAAAATTATATAAAGTAATTATTTAAATTTCATTGCATTTTTTTGTTTGTTTTTGATATTCAGAAATTGTTTT
The DNA here is from genome assembly GCA_963942445.1 of Argyra leucocephala. Lineage (NCBI taxonomy): Eukaryota > Metazoa > Arthropoda > Insecta > Diptera > Dolichopodidae > Argyra > Argyra leucocephala. The sequence goes on along the minus strand of OZ012681.1, from coordinate 115,117,971 downwards.
TCCATATTTAATATTAATAGTTAAACAATTTTATAGTTTTAAAATTAAATATTGTTTTTTGTTTTTCTCTCTTTATGGCTGCATATCTAAAATGAATTACAGAAATTGAATTATAATAATTCATATTTTTATTTAAATTAATTAATTAAATTTCATTCTAAAAATTTCGAATATTAAAAATAAAAAATTTTCTTTTCATATTTTCAAAATATTGGTTCTACATTAGGTATTTAAAAAAAAAAAAAAAAAAACCAAACAAAAATGTATATATATTTTTAATTGCCTTTATAAACTATAGTTTATAAACTAGTTTTATATTTTAAAATGTAACTGTTTTGTAAATTATTTACAACAAATTTTATATGTAACAAAATGCATTTTTTAATAAAATTTATTTATTTACTCAATTTTTTTTTGTTTAAATTTTTATTAACATTAACATTATAATTATGTTCGGTTACATTAGGTTTTAGATTTAATGATTGTATTTCAAGTTTATTTATAAGCATGTTTTTGTTTACATGAAAAAAGAAAACTATTTGAAGCATATAGAAAATATATACATATATCAAATACATTTTTCCTATTTAATTTTTACCTATTTTTTTTTTGTTTTGTTTATATATAAAAAAAAAATTTTTAATTTTATTTAATGGATGTGTTATATTTCAGTAATGAATAATTTTGAAAAAAAAAAAATCAATAAATAAAAGCACAATGTTTTGTATTTCATACAAATACTCACTCATAATAAAACTGATTAAAAAATGTAAATGTTAAAATTTTTTTATTTTATTTGGAATTAAAAATAAATCATTTATATTGCAAAAATAATGATTTGTCGCTTTAAATAATTCTCACAATTGTAGTTGACCAATTTTTTTTTACTGATATACAAGAATATTCTAAATATTGCTGTAATGTACACACATTAAATTGTCAATTTATAACGCCTTTACTTTAAAAATGCAACTAAACTATTTTTTTATATAGAGGTGGAAGCTGACCCTACAACAGAATCTGGTGATTACCAGAAGTGAAATCATTTCAGAGGAGTACGAAGTCAAAGTACGATGGATATAGATTTATCCCATCCATCTAACCACCCAACCAAATTATTTTGTTCTTTATTAAAAAATTAAAATATACCAGAAATTTGTCAAAATATATAAAGATTTGAATTTATCATGAAGGGAAGAATAAAGCAAAAAAAAAAAACATTTCTTTTTTAGGAAATATCATTCAGAACGATTGTGTTTACTAGTTAAGGGTTAAATTGTGTCTACTAGGGCACAATTGATATATAATATGGTAAACGCTATAACGCTATTAAAATAAAAACAAATTAAAAACAATTGAAAAATTAATAATTTCATAAAAATTTAAAAGTTTTATTTTCTTACATATTTTCATATATATATATACTTGACTGCTCTAACAGAATAATTAATTTTATTTAAGGGCTCTGTTATTTCACACATAGTGTGGCATTTTGCGATGCAATTAAAAATATTATAATAGTCTGAATACCCCTTAATTATAATACATACAAATTATATATACATATATATATATATAAATCAAATATATATATATACATATATAAAAACAAACTTATTATAAATTTTCTTTTAGATTTAAATACTTTTTACTATAGAATACCAAATAAATTAAATTATTTGGTTTTTTTTTTTTCCTTTTAATTTTTATTTTCATTAAATTACAATAAATATGTGATTTTTTTTTTTTTTAATTTAATTTTCTTTTATTTACTTTAATATTATTGCTATTTTTACGATATATATGTAGTTATATATCATTTTATTATTATATTTTTTTTTTTTTAAACAAATTTTCTAAACAATGTAGCAATATCACAAAATTAATTCTCAATTTATATTTAAATATGTTTTATATTATAATTAATATATCTATATTTTATTTATTTAAAGTTTTTATTATTAATGCCTAGTTTTTTGATAAAGAAATGTAATTTTACCTTTATAATCGGTGTACAATATTTTGTTTGATTTTCAATTAATTACTTTCTTTCGTATTTTAAAATAATATTTTTGTATTACATATATATATAGATATATATGCATGTATATATATATATTAATATATATTATATATTAGAATTAAAAATTTACGTTTTTTAATACATACATTGTTACATTATGTTTAAATTTGTTTTTTTTTTTTTATTAATTGTTTTTTTTTACCAAAAGAAAATTTACATTTAAATATGTAGTATATTTTGTTTTTATTTTTAAAAAAACCTTTTTTATTGAATTTATTTATTTTTTTTAATTATGTTTATATATATATTTATAGATATATATGTATGCTTACTAATTAACCACCTAATAATTAATTAATATTTTTAAAATCAAGTAAAAAATTGTTATATTTTCTATTTTAATTTTAATGGTTTTTCTTAATTTGCTACAAATTTTTTTTATTTTTGTTTTTATTTTTAATATATATACACATTAAATTGTGTATTTTTAAGACAAATATTTTTTTTTAATTTTTCATTTTTTAAAAAAATGTTTTTTATTTTTTTTAATTGTTTATTTTAAATATTATTTAACAATGTCTAGAAAATTCTGATTTTATTCTTTCAAAAAAGTTATTTAAATTACATATTAAAATTAAATTTATTTAATATGTAATTTGCAAATATTTTTTTTTTTTTTTGTTTTTTATTTAAATATTCAAATACAAATTTTTTACATTATAAAAAATGTAAATAACACATTGTATGTGTTAATTTAAAGTTATGCTACTAAAAAAAGATAGCAACAAATTTACGTTTTCATTTTAAAATAAAGGGCATTTATTTTAATTGGTGTCTATTTTGTTTTCATTCTACACACGCTTTTCATCTTAATACACGTACCCAAATTGGTTCAGAATTGATGTTGAAAATTTGATCCCCTTTTTACAGATTTTGATTTGTTTTTGTTTTTTTTTGTTTTGTTTTCGTTTCTTTAAATCATTTTTGTTAAAGTTCTTTGTCAAAATGTTCATTTTTGTTGATTGTTATAATTTAAAATCATTTAACACTTGAATATTTTAAATATTTTCCTAACTTTTTTGAATAAAAAAGTCATTAAGATTCTCGTTCTTTTTTAACTTTAACCTCTTCGCCTAATATAGTTGCAATTTCACCTTGCATAAATGCCCATGGTATATTCGAGTTTGCTAATGGACATCTTTCACCAGATGGACAATAAACTTCATTACCAGAACCCTAAAATATATATTAAAAATATATATAAAAACAAATTTAATTTAAAAATATTTAAATAAAAAAAAAAAAAAAAAACTTACATTCTGTCTCTTTATACTTTCACGACTGCAAGGGAAACAATTTGTGATGATTAACAGACGGGCATTGCACAAAATGTGTATCTTCTAATCTTTCCTGACATAGGGTACATTTAAGTGTTGCATTTGGGGCTGATGTTGGACCATTACCACCACTACCACTACCAACTGATGTTGGAACTGAACCATCTGGTGGTCCATTTTGTGGTACACCAGTACTTGGAGCATTACCATTATTAGCACCATTTGCTACATTTGGACCACCAACATTACCAGTTGGTCCACCTGCTGTTGAAATTCCATTTGGACCACCACCAACACCAGTAACTGGATTTGCTGAACCAATTGATGGTGGTGGACCACCAGGTCCATTTACAGTTTGTTGATTCGATTGTGCTTCTGTGCTTGTTACTGTTGTACTTGATACATGTCGAGAACCAGAAGATCTTCGTCCACTTGATGATGAACCTAATACAAAGAAAACAAAAACAAAAACAAAAACAAATCATTATTATTTCATATTAAAAAAATAATTAAAATTATAATAATTTACCTGAACTATTAGGTGAATGTTGACTACCACGCGATGCTGTTCTTGGAGGTGGTGGACCTGGTGGACTTGGACCATTTCTCGGGCTACTTGGTGGCAAAGTTTCTGTAATAGACATTAAATTAATCATAGGATTTTGTTGTTGTTGTTGGGATTGTTGTGATTGACATTGAGGTGGTTGTTGTTG